>VYZM01002762.1:236422-281568 GCA_013398915.1 Dromas ardeola
AAGGAAAAAAAAATGAGCTCAGCAACCAGCTCGGTGCTGCGAGGAGGGGGCAAAGGAACTATTTGCAGGCATCTCTCTGCTACGGAAATGGGTTTCTTGAGGGGAGGGAGGCGCGCCTGCGGGCGATCTCCGTAGCAGCGCTGTGCAGAGAGCAGAAAATGCCACCCGGGCGGCCCCAGAGGCGGCGAGGAGTGGGGAGGGCGGCCGGGAGAAGCGCTGGATGGGCCGCCCCACGGCCACGGGCGTGAGGGGGCCGATGTGGCGGCGATGGGCAGCCGCCCCGTGTGCTGAGGGGAGCAGAGGGGGGAGCAGCCCGTGGCTAGCAGGCTGTCTCCCAGGGCTGTGGCCGAGCCTGCCTGGTGCTGCAAGAGAGATCCTGTGAGGATTTTTATTGCGGTCTCTTTGTTAGCTACAGACAGGCACGCACACACTCCCAGCTTTCAGCCAGGTTGTGGGAGGTAAGTGGGGGGGGAGAAGGGAGCGTGCGGGGCGGCTCTGGGGAGCAAGGGGGCTGCGCGGGCCGGGCAGGAGGGCAGCAGGGGCACAGGGCCGCCGCCGGCCCCGCCGCCGCTGAAAAAACAGCCCCTGCGATTTCCAGGGACTTGTTGGCAACTCAGCGAGGGTTGCCATAGCTTTTTATGTAGGGTGACCAGAACCGGCTGGAACTGGTTTGAGGCAGATCAGCTCCTGAACACAATGCAGTCACTGAGCTACTACAGTGGGATAGCTTCCTCCCTTCATGGCAGCCAAAAGCAGAGGAGCTTGCAGAAAGATACCATCCCAAAACAGTATGTGAATGCACACTTTAGACACACAGCACTGGTATGTGGCTAATATAGTCATAAAGGATTCTGTATATAAATGTACATATTTGCAGTAACTGAGATTACTTTGGCTTTTCGTGCCTTTTTATGCTTAAGGAATGGGCAAGAGCTGAGATTTATGACCCTTATTAAAATATTTTTGCTTTGCAAGGGTGGGACACTGGTTATGCAGTCTATTTTAAAACTAAACTAAATAAAATTGATTGAATGATTTGTAATTGTAGTTATGCTTGTGACTGAAGAATGCTGCTTTGCATGCTGTTTTATTTACAGGGTGCTGTCTTGTGGTTTTCTTCTTTAGGAGACGTTAAGTGGGGGTGAGGGGGGAATGCCGTGCCTTTCTCTAAGGCCAAAAGGAAACAATATTGTTGTAGAATTGTGCATAAAAGCATTGCAAAGATGCTGTAAGGCATACCCGTTTTCCCTTTTTTTTTTTCTTTCTTTTTTCCTTGTAGGCCTATTGATTGGGGCTGCCTTTAACCCTTTCATATTTGCAGAGGTAATGCATCTGTGGCAGTAACTGAGCATTGGCTAAAAAAATCTTTCAAAGGTCAAGGTTCACAAGGTGAGATCTGGTGTTTTGGGTATGAATATAACAATAGCATGAAGGTACGTGTATGTGAAAAGTAAATCTGGCTCCTGATTGCACACTTGGCACACTAGTAAGGAGACAATTGTTTAAGTGTTACTAAAGAAATGCTATTAACATCCTCCAGTTTTAATAGGATTAAAGCTATTATTTGTAAAGACTTACGGATATCTTAGCTAAATACAGTATTATCATTGAAATATCTTATAGCCAGATAGACGGTTTTTCACGATGCAGTGATATGGAATAGGCCTCTGAGTGACAATCGTAAATTGTGAACCACATGGCAGTGAACTGTTCTGTGTTGTTTTACAGCATTGCACATTCAGAATTTGCTGCCTAATTATTGAAAGGTTGCTTGTTTGGACATATCTGAGCAACCCAATACTTAATTCTGAATTAAGGTCTTCAGTGTTAAACGTGTACTTAATATAGCCTACATGGAAAAAAAACAACATACGAAATAAATAGTATGGGTGGTGTTTCTTAAACTGTTGTAACCCAGGGAGGATTTTGCAGCAGCCAAGTGGAAAGATGTATTTTAGAGGTTTGATGGAGCTCCAGTGGGTTATTAGTGGCATGAATTATAATATTGTGCAGTAATGAAATAAGAATAGGAAACCGGATGGGCAGTGCATCAGCTCCTGAGGGATGACTGCTTTTAACTCAAAGCAATAGATGATGGATAGGATTATTTTTTTTCTTCCTTATCTAAAAAAATAAATGTGTACTTTGATTTGAGTTGGCATTTGTATCTTATAGTGAAAGCTGAAGGATTCAGAGAGAGAGCGAGGGGGAGAGAGAAGAAAGCAGTAATGAATATAGCAAAGGGAAGAACAAAGGCTGTTAGAGCTTACACATTGGAACACTAAACATTTTGCCTTGGGGATTCTTTTGCTAGAACTGTTACTTCCTATAACAGGAAATCAGCAACTCTAGACTCTTAGCCAGTATGATTTTTGAAAAATCTGACCAGTCCTGACTGTGTTAGCTGGTTTGGTAATCTACAATCAAGATAAATATGGAGGCAAAACACTGAAAATGTTCTGTTCTAGTGTGCAATGAGGGTCTTTATCCTCTGTGCTCAGCAGAATAAAGTAGACGGTCTTAAAAGCCTTGAGAGGTTGTGGATATTGGGTAAGTTGTGTGGTGGCTGATGATAGGCAGGGTGCCTGCATCAGAGAGTGACAATACAAGGGAACCTTTTTATTTCTGACTGCAGTAGATTACGTAAGGTATTTAGATACTAATTGTAGAAAAGTGAAAATAGCATGCTGGTGTTTAGCCTGAAATTACGGTTTTGTGCTTTTTAATACAGCTACAATGTGTTGTTTCTCCGATTTGATAGGACAGTAAACAGCTTATGTGCCTAACACATTACTGTGCTGATTTCTGTTCGTATTTTTCATAATTTGGATGCAGAGGTTCTATATTTGACTATAGATACCCGTAGCAAAATTATGCTTGCAAACATGAATTCTTGTTGCATGATAGGAATAGTATCTATTGCTGCTGATGATGCATGTTCTTTTCCAAGTGTCAGCTAAAATTCATGTGTTACATGAGAGCACCTCTTCGATTTATTTTTTCTCTCTACCAGAATAGTAAGCAATTTTAAAATTGTAATTTCTCGAATTGTCACGGATTTCAATGTGTCTGTTTTATTTGGATTTTTGAACATGATCTGTACTATGAATTTTTATTTTTAGCAAAGGAGGTTTTGAATTTGCAGGGATTTTTGTAGGTTGTAAGATGAGAAACCTGACTAGATGCTGGAGTCCGCAGTGTTCTTGGTGAGTTTTATTTTTATAGTCTAATAATATTTGTAAGTACTCTTCACCAGGAGATTTTGATTTTTCACGTAGGCCAGCTTTCCAGCAGAAAATGCTGCTTAATGCTAGGGGGTTGGTCCTCTGTATCAGCGGTCGTGATCTCATTTTGCACTGAGGCTTGTCTCAGGTATTTGATCTTGAGAATAAGGGTAATGATTTACCAAGTTCCAAGCCTCTTTTGAATGAATTAACTGACTTTGGTTTTCTTAGAAGTGTGAATGGGTGTTAAAATATAAATATGCATACAGATCGCTGGGAATGTATGTTTAAAAAAAAACAAAACAAAGCTTGACCCTAACGTTTTAGGGCCTGTTTGTTGCGAGTGTTGCACAGGCGGGCCCTCCTGGACTGGGAGTGCTCTCACCGAGATTGTCTGCAGCTGATTCACGCTGTTTTTAAGCAAGAATTGCCATCCACTGAAAAAAAAAAAAAAAAGGACATTAAAGAAAATGGGCAGGAAGCAAGCATCATTTAGAATGTGGTTCAAATTTGCATTAAACAGGGCATCTCAAAATCCTGTTCATTAGTGTTGTACATCTGGATTATTCACATGTTATTGTCCCAGCCCATTTTACATATAGAAGCACAAAATTAAGCCAATTTTATAATTCATTTTTAAGTCAAGTGCACAAAGAATGGTCTGGGGATTTACCTGCTTTTCATTAGTTCATCTCCGTTTTATGAGAAATTCAGGAAGTTGCTAGGCCCAAAACCTTAACTGGATCTCTCGATAGGTATAGGTAGTTTTCATTTGGCCAGCTGTGGGTAGAGGTGGTCTGTTCAGCTCCATACGGTGTGGGAAAGGAGATGCCTTCCCTGTGTGTTAAAATATCCCCGTTCTTTTTGCCAGCCAAAGGCTGGTAATAGTGAGCTTTGAACCAGTTGCACGTGGTTCTCTAAACTGTGCTAGAGGTAGGTCGGTGGTGGTGTGAGAAGAGGAAATGGACAGACTTCAGAAGATACACCTTCTGTTTCCCTTCCTTTTTTCTCCTACCCAAAGAGAACTTGAGATACCCATTTTGCAAAAAAATAAGAAAGTTCAAAAATGGAGGCGTTAGACTGCAAGATGAGGCTTCTAAGGAGTCATAAACTACAAGTAATTCCATTTTGGCTGTCAGAAAAACCCTGTGGAAATTTGTTTAAGAAAACAAAACAAAAATTGTCAAGAACTGTCTTTACTTAATTATACCCATTGCAGGGGGAAAGGGTTCATCTTTTAACAGATCAGATAAGAAGGATCCATAATCAGGTGTAGGATCTAGTAGAAAAGAGGACAAAGACAATTACCTGCTCTTTTATGATCAGTTGTAGGGAGGGATATGTTTTGAAAATGGTGGTAACATGCCTACAGTTGTAAAACAACTCAGGCTCCTTTTGGGGATACCTTAGTTGTTGGTTTGACATGGCTTGGTGATCCGTAATTGCAGAACTCAGCTAAGCGGTAAGCGCAAATAGCACTTTGCCATACCTCACGTTAAAGGCTGAATAAGAGAGTCCTCTGCAGAGGTCTTGTGTTCCTAAGGCTCAAAACTTGAATCCATGGGCAAACCAATTGGAAAAAAGTTTTGCCTGTGTGAATTAACAGCAAAAAGGCAGCGTAAATTCTTGAGCTTTAGTCTGGCTGCAACTGCATCTGCATTCTGTGCGTGGAGATAAGTATCATCCTTGTGGCCTCTGGGGACTCCCAAATTGTTTTGTTTACCAGGAGAAGAAAATGTGCATACACAGGCACTGTAGGTCTGTCTCTGTGCCAGCTTACAGCAATACACCGTGAATGTCATGCGAGTGCTGTTCAGTATCGTCACGATTTTTTCCATGACTTCCATCTTCTGCCACCCCAAATGTAATTTGCCGCCATTGCTTTCATTCCTGGCTTATGTGGTTTTGAACTTCCAAAATTTGTATGGAAGACACTCCTGAATTGAAAAATTTTAAAAAAAAAAAAAAAAAATGAAAAATTAAAAATATTGTAAACAATTACAAACTGCACTTTTATTCAAATCAACAGAATGCACCTGGTAGTACATTGACTTTGGTGGGTTTATTGCTTGCTTGTTTTCAGCATTTGCTAGTTTAAAACAATTCTTGCAGCCAGTGTGTGGATTAACAGGCTTCTGTGGTATTCTAGAACTAGATGAATGAAAGTAGAATGAGTGGAGGAATGGGTTAGTTAAGTAATTTTTTATCATTTTGTAAATAGTTTAGCGAATATTCTAAAACAGTGTTGTCTTTTGTGTATAATACTGAACAGTATTTTGGATTAATAGTTGAGAAAGATTGGTGTTCAAGGTTTTTTTCCTCCTTACGGCATCTAGATTTGTTTATAGCATCCCAATTGTACAGCTCGCATGAAAGTAGATCAAAGTCAAATGTGAACTGGTACCGTCTGCTGGGGAAACGGGCCACAGAGGCAGCCTGGTAAATCCCCACCACTAGTTGAAGTTTGTGTAGCTTCTTACCCTGTCCTAGTTCCAGAATGTTCCACCTGACCGTGGTGTGAGCTGGGACTGTGCTCTGCATCAGCAGCCTATGGGCAGTGGTTTCGCAAGCTTCCATGGCTTGTCCCCTTTGATGGTGCACCCTGAAAATGCATTTCGATACTGTCATAAGTGGGCGGTAAGGCAAGGGAACGGGAGTGGGTCTGAATGCTAATAAACGGTTTAAATCTGTTTTACTGTGAGGGTGGTGAAACGCTGGAGCATGTTGCCTTGAGAGGTTTTGGCATCTCCGTCTTTGGAAGCACTCAACACCTGACTGGGCAGTGTCCTGAAGGTCCTGCTGTAGCTGTCCCTGCTTTGCGCAGGGAGGTTGAAGTTCCAGAGGTCCCCTTCCACCTCAGCTATTCTGAGATTGGGCGAAATGCCTGTTGAAAGCTTTTTTGGGCTAGTAAAGAATAAATCTTGACATTCTCCTGAAACTGGCAACAGCGAGGTTACTGCATTGAGGGGGGGGGGGGGGGGGGCGGGTGAAACATTNCGGGGAAGGTTAAAAAATTTAAGACTTGAAATACTGGGCTAACACCCTCCAAAGCTTTTTTGAGGGGGAAGAGGGAGGTACAATGTTCTCTTAGAAAACCAGAAGTGCAAATTCAGATTTCTCTTACTCATTGAGGCCCGTGCATGGAGGCAAATTGGATTTTTCTTTTTTTTCTTTTTTTTTTTTAAAGACAGATTGATACAGTGTATAATGTTGCAATATCAGACTGGTTGGTATAAATTTTAAGTGTAAAACACCCCATACTTCGCGAAGATGTTTACGTAAGGACTGGCGTGACCTTATTGATACTATGGATGGTAAATAAGACCTTTATCCTAAGAAATCAAAATGCTGCCTATTATGAAAGTTACATTTCTGGAAGCAGGAATCTGCCTGAGTTTTGCGACAGTAACAAGTCATGGGACCTTTGATACGCGAAAAGGAACCTGTATTTTATGTGACTGTGATAGATGTTGCTGATTGTGGTTAAAGTGGCCTCTTGCGTATCCTACTTGCCCGCTGTGTGTTTCAAACCACACCGAGTTGTGATTTGAGATGTGGTTCTCGTTTCCTGAAGAAAGTTTGGTGGTTGAATTAGCATATTGCTTTTGTCTTTCTTTCAGATACTTAGCTTTCAAAGTAAGTAATCAGTAGGTTTAGTCAGGCATAATTAATAATAGATGTTGAATAACTAATGAACTGCTCATAATCTGTGCATTAGGTTGATGTTTGCCTAATCTTAGGATATATACTACGGTAATTCTGATTGAATCGCCTCAGTCTTCTCTACCTGATGAAGTTTCTTGGCATAGCAATACAGAAACAAAAAAAAATAATAAAATATGCTTTTATGCTCTTTAGGCTGGTATTACTCCCTGTGTAGGCATTTTGTTCCAGAATGAGGATGATGTTATTTGGGCATCACTACTCATGTGTTTGGAAGTGGAGTAATTATACCAGGTTATCAGAATTTTTTTCTGGAATAGTGTGTCTAACTGGGAATTTATACCAGTCTAACAGAACAATTGTTATATATGGTTATACCAGAAGTATTCTTCCAGAACCAAGACATTACCATGTGCTAGACACTGAAAAGTCGTGTCTTAATGCTCTTGTTCTCACAGTACTGAAAAGAACTGATTTTCTTTGAAGAACATACAAAAGAAAAGGTCTCTGCTCTAAAGAATGAACAGTCCACAACTGTACATAGTACAAATGGAGGTAAAAACTGTAGGGAGAGTTTAGGGGAAGGTAAAGGAATGTAGTCACAAGAACCTGAGTTCCATAGGTAGGTGAAAATTAAAATTGGGTTTTTTCCTATTTCCTTAAATAATAAACAGACTTGCTGCTGAGAGAAGCTTGAGTTGAGTAGTTGTTGGAACAAAAGCATGGAGTTACATATTACAAGTATAGACAGCTATGTGGCGTTTGAGGCAGAGGGTAGGAATTTAAATTTAATAGGGTAGAAAAGACGGGGCTAGTACAGACAGGTAAAGCAATTGCATAGAGTCCCTAGAGTTGTGGTTGAGCAACAGAGATTTGGATGAGCCGGAGGGTGAGTGTCAAGGCGGAAAAGTTGGTCAGTTCTTTAAAGGTTAATGATGAATTAGAAGAACAAAAATTGAGCATGTAAGACCATGCTTGTGACCCAGAAACAATAGTTAGAAGCCCTCATGTGTAGAGAATATTCATTGGAAAAGTATTGGAAAGGGAGGAGAATTCTCTGTCGTTGCTAGGCCTGGAAAGCCTGAGTCGTTCTTGTACCGGACGGACAAAAATTAGAGTTCTGAGCGCTTTGGAGATAGGACCTCTGTGGGAGCTGCCAGATGATTCTGTTTTCTTGGATTCTGTTTTCTTGTCTTCATTGGGCTGTTGAACTTCCCCCAAATGAGTCTATTTTGAGTGTTTACAATTGCTTTACGCCAAAAAGTACCTTTTAATTTCAGCACCAATTTATAGGCAGCTTGGTCTTTCCTGTGGACAGTACTGTGCCCCATCTGCAGCTGTCCTGAAGCCCAAGCTACAAGATAAATCATATTTAGAAAGTGAGAAAAAAAATGTTTTCTTCTGTGTGTTTACCTGCTCCCCTCTCCCTTGACAGAGTACTTGAAAGGGTAGGTTGGTTTGGTTTTCCTCGTAGGGCTAGAGTTCTTCCCCCTGGAATGAGCATAGATATGGGGCTTGAGGAGCAGTGACAAAAAATTCCACGTGGTAGAACAAAACTGCCTTTATTATTCCTTCAGAAGCAGCTATTTACTTCTAAGCCGTGATATTTCTTTGGTTGATATTTATGTCATTGCATATTTGAGCCTTCCTCACATCTACACAAATAGTTGCTGTAAGAAAGCAGTATTTCAGAATGGTCTCCGGAATCCCTGATAATAGGCCAGAAGCTCCCACGTGCACTGCATCTTGCAGATGTTTTCCCCTTTTTCTGGAGATCAGCCTTTTCAAATCTTGGAATACATCTGCAGGCTTTCCGTCTTAACAGCCGGGATATGGAGGCCCCCAAAGATTTACAAGAATTTAACTATTTCTCATGGGTGTAGCATTGAATTCTTGGCCTGCTTGCTTCTTCCACTGTCAGTAGAGAGTTCTCGTGGGCTGGCTCATGTTTTGACATAATGAGCCGAGGGAGTGCTTCACTGGGAATGTGTTATCAGATGAGCTGGAGTGAAAAGGCTAACTGGGAGAAGTAAGATAGTGTAACAGTCAAGGGGTGTCTTCCTTTGGCTAAAACCTGTGCCATTTTCTTCATGCTGTTCAGAGGAAGTTCCTATTTCAGGAGATGCATTTCCAAAGAGAGAAGAACGTAGAAAGTCATGCACGCATGCTTTGAACAAAGCATGAACACAAACAAACCAGTCTTGATTTATCCTCCAGAACTTAATCCGCACCTTACGTTTCAGTAAGATATTGATGCACATAGGGCTGGACGTTGTCACTGAAGGGATCAATGGCGATCATGGAGTAAGTATATTCAGAAGCTGCTCTCTTCAGTTTTTAAGACTCTGTGGTATCTTCCCAGAAGTCCTCTCGTCCCCCATCAAAGAAGCAGAACCCAGAAGCATTGCACCTCACTGCTCCGTGGCTCTCTAGCTGTGTAATTCCTACCAGACATATTCAGAATTTGTTTCCCTTTTACTTACTTCTATCGTTGAATAATCAGTAAGCAAAGTTAATGGTTGAATTTTTAAAGGAACTGATTTTCTTTAATAACTTTTCTTAAGTAATTCAAGAGCCCTAAAGGTTACAAATCTTACAACAAAGACGATAGGTTTTTCCTGGCATTTTCGTGATAAACATCAGCAGACAGCCAGGTGGAGAGGCAGGAAATGGAACTAGGCCCTGGGAAGGAAAAGGAAAGTTACAAAAGGAGACTGAAAATGACATGGTACTTTGGACAGAGTCAGTAAATCTAAGAACTGACTCTTTATACGAGTACCCACAAAATTAGGAGTGCTTAATTTCTTGTCTCATCTATCCGTTGTTCTTCATAGTGCTTTAAGTCAGCATTCCCCTGTTTTGAGGTGAATTTTGTTTCTATTGTTCAGAAACTAAAAATGGAAAAAATTATATTTGGGACAAAGGTGTGTGAGGAGGTGGGTGACTTGCAGGTTGTTTCTTTAAATATGTTTTTGTTTGTTTAGTCTGAGGAATGTATCCTTGATTACACACCTTGAGGACTGCTCCTCAGTTCGATTCTGAAGATCATCTTAATGGCATCCCTCTGATGCTAGATTTTCACACCTTTGTGTGCCTCTTTGGAGGCACTGAGCTTTGCTCTCAGCACTTTAGAAGCAGTTCTCAAAGCAATCCCAGTTCCTGGAAAGTCACGATTTCCTAGGGAACCAGGAACTTGCCTCATTTGCTGTTCTGAAGTATTTACAGGCATCATGTTGGCCCAGGGAAGGAACAGACTAACAGCTTGTCTGGCAGCCAAGGTGTCAGTTGATTTTGATCTTGGATAAAGGGCGGAGTTTTTTCCTTAAGGGAAGGAGTTACTGAAAGGTGTTCGGAGGAAAAAAAAGGGAGGAACGTGGCTTCCGAGTCCTGGCAGTTGTGGTGGACGCACAGTTTATATACTGAATCTTAAAATGGTGTACTAGAACAGTGAGGAAGAGATGAATAAAATGGCCAGGTTACAACTTTGCTTACTTGTTTATTAAGCCTGGCAATGTCTTTTGTCCCTTTTTGTTTGACTTGGATTGCTTTAGAAGTTTGAAGAATGGGAGAGATTCTTCCTAAGGGCAGCAGCAACTCTGGGTCGCCCATGTAGAAGAAACCATTCCATTCCCGTGCTCTGGTAGAGCACGGGAGTCGTTCCTTCTGCACACACTTGAAAGATGGTTGCAGCTTTATGCACGGTGCTCTATCAGTTAATTTATGCTCTTAGCTCTGCAGACCTCTGAATTCTTTTGAGGTATTTTCCCGTTCTGGAATTAGCCTCACCAGGTTTCTCAGTAAAGGACAAACATATCTCCTCTGCTACACAGTTTTGCTCTTAAACATACTTGGATGAAATACTGTGTAAGTGGGCCTTTACTTAATTCACTGCTATTGCTAAATGTTAATTAATCTCCACTATATGTAATTAGAGGAAGTTTTAGATTAGGAAGACTTTCTAGTTCTTTTTCAGTGTATATAATAACTGTAAAAAGACACCTATGGACAGAGGTACAATCAGGGCGCAAATAATTAGTATCTCAAGTCAAGAAAAACTGTGTCAATTAAGGCCTTAGTTGTGTGGTTTTATATGGATTTGATATGCTTTGGTCTCTGGAATCTTTTCCATTTAATTCTTATTATAACTGTGTTTGTAATTTTGTTATTATATGTGTATGCACTTTTGTATTTATTAGATAACTGCCTTTGTGTTTGCGGCCCTTTCACAGGATCTTGCAGTCCTCCGGGCAGAGGGCAGACTGAAGTCCAGGTCTGCAGCCCTGGGCCTGAGTGTGATAATCGTCTTGCTTTGGGGTAGGAAAGGCATGTGCTGCCACGTGTGCTGAACGCAGTGAGTTAGCTGCCGGTTATACTCCAAGAGTTGAGCTCTGCTGGTTACTTGGCTAGTCTCTTTTCTTAAATCTTTATGTTCGGTTTATACCAGTTACTAGTTTTAAATGCATGAGGGCTAGAAACTTAGTTTTGAACAAACAGATTTTAAAATTTTATAGTTAAACCCACATACACAATAAAACTAGAATTACCAGCATTATGAAACAATCTTATAAATTATAACCATATGCTTTACAAAAGTAGTGAAGTCTTGGTGATGAGCATTTACCATGATAGGCTACTATATGTTGTCGATTAAGTAAAGGAATTGTGGGTTAATTAAGAGAGTAAATTCATCAGTTGCAATGGAATACCCATAGCAAATCACATGCCGAGTTCAGCTCTGCAGAAGGACTTGGTGCAATGAAAAGGAGTTAATAAATTAGACAAAGCAACAAAGCCATTAAGTGGACCATGTAAACAATTTTCAAAACCGTTATGTGTTTATATGAAGATATTATGTGAAATGTCTGTGTGTATTCCAGTATCCTTGAAAAATTTTCCTCAGTTGCCTTTCTTAGAGTCCATAATGACTTCCAGGCAGCCAGCGTTGAAAAATATGTACGTCTTACAAATTTTTGTCGAGCAAAGGGATTATACCATTTGAATAAACTGCATCTTTCTGAGGAACAGTTAGTGCTGCCTGTGTTGCTGATGATCTGCATAAAAATATGTATTTAAACATATATGCATTTTGATTAGTTTTTCTTAGCGTTGTTAGAGCTGAATTCAACAGTCAGCAGTAGTTCCTCTCCAGAGCTGGAGATAATGAGCTCAGAGGAGGAGGAAGTGAAGTTGTAGGATGCATCTCCATTGGCAAGTGGCTTCCAGCAGACCTGCCCTGAGGCATGTAGCTTCTTGCTTGCCTGAGCTCGTGTGAGGAGCTTGGAGAGCACTGTTGCAGGTAGTCACACCGTGCTTCTCTGATGGCCTTTGTTAATTGATACTGGCGACAGAATATTGAGCTATGTAATAAGAATGTTTGCTATGTAATAAGAATGTCTTCCAACCGCTTAGAGCCGATACAAAGGCAGGAGGACAGACAGGACGCTTCCTAAATGGGCACTTGCTAATAGGAACACTTACTTGGTTAAGTATCTTTTCACATTGAATACTGACTTGGACCTGATAATTACCGAACAATGAAAGTACATTAAAAACAGCTCTGTCACAGCAATACAAATCATACCTGTGCATAGTTACAAAAGAGGATGAAAAAATGTCTGTCTGTGCTTTCTGTAGCTGATTTTTGTAGATCTCTGCAAGTGATTCCCCCTCACGCCTTTGCATATTGTTGGAACGTCTGGAAAAAGGCAAATGTCATAGTGGAATTTAAATTCAAAAGTACACTCAAAGTTAGTTTTTCTTTTTACACAGCATTTGTAAAGTTTCGGGTTTGAGTTACCTCTTTGGTTTGGGAATTGGAAGGAAAAAAACTCGACAGTAGAGGCCAGTGGCGAGCTAAAAGAACAGGATCTGGAAAATGTTGTCTGTGAGGGGGAAAAAAAACCCTAAAGATCTGGTGTTGGTTAGCCTAAAAAGGAGAAGATGGAAGAGAGATAATGGCCTCAGAGTAAAATGCTGATGCAAAGAGGATGGGTGAATAGAACCACATGTAGTTCATTCAGATTGCATCAAGAAATATTCAGATTATGCAGTAGGAAGCATATAACAGACTTGTGAATGACTGGAATAAATTACATTGGAGGTTGTAGAATCTCTGTTATGGGAGGTCTTTAAAGTAGGTGAGACACCTGTCAGGAGTAGCGCAGATACAGCGGATCCTTCATTAGAGTTGCTGAAAAAAAGCATTGTGAACACCGGGAGACATTTATTCCATAATTCTTATAAAGCAATTTGATTTATAGCAAACAGTGCAACTGTTAGTAGAAACACATTTGTTGCCATCTTCAAGAAGGCTCATCGGCTTGGTAACGCAAATGTCAGGGAAAACCTAGACTTAGGAGGAATTGCAAGTGCCTCGTTATTTTCATGCAGGTCTAGGTATCCTGCTGTAATCATAGTGTGTGGGGGAGAGGGTAGGAGGGAGTGTTGGAAGGGGGACAGGAAGAAAGTCACTGAAGAGAAATTTGTGCCTAGAATGAAATGACTAGGTTACAGTCTGTAAGGCTGATGGATTACTAGAGCTCTTGGTCTAATAATTTTGACTGTACACTTGCGCTGGAACACTGTTCTGTAATGTATAATTTCTGAAAATATTACTTCAGAAGTGAAATAACACCTTTTTACATGGCATAGGTGAACGTAAGCTTATTTTGTGTAAAATTGTGCTATTAGATCTTAAAATACTGAGATGATGGCTTTCTGCTTATTCTGCAGATTTCTTACAATCAAATACATGACCATGGGGGATATGAAGACCCCAGATTTCGATGACCTTCTTGCAGCCTTTGACATACCAGACATGGTTGATCCAAAAGCAGCTATTGAATCTGGACATGATGACCATGAAAGCCACATAAAACAAAATGCTCACCCAGATGAAGATTCTCATGCTCCGTCATCATCTGATGTCGGTGTGAGTGTCATTGTGAAAAATGTGCGTACTATTGATTCTTCTGAAGGAGTGGACAAGGATGGCCACCATTCCACAGGCAATGGCTTGCATAATGGCTTTCTGACGTCATCAGCTCTCGATAGTTACAGTAAGGATGAAGGGAAGGTGCTTAAAGATGATGGGTCAGCGTCTGAGACTACACTGAAGGATTCAGCTTTCAACCAGTTTAGCCCAATATCAAGTGCTGAAGAATTTGATGATGATGAAAAAATTGAGGTGGATGACCCTCCGGATAAAGAGGAGATACGTGCAAATTTCAGAGCAAACGTCTTGGCAGGATCTGTATCTCAGCAGGAGTATGACAAACTAAAGGCACTTGGAGGGGAGAACTTGATTAAATCTGGAATCCCAGTTTCAAGTAGTATAGATAAAAATAAAGTTGCTAAACGAGAGACAGAGACAAACTCCATGAACTTAAGTGTCTATGAGCCTTTTAAAGCTCGAAAAACGGAGGACAAATTGCTAAAAGACAATTCTGAGAAGCTTCTTGAAAACAGGGTACTTGATGGAAAACTGAGCACTGAAAAAAGCGAAACAAATCTTGCCAGCATTTCACAGTCCAAAGCGAAGTCATCAGCAAAGCTTTCTTCGTGCATTGCGGCAATTGCAGCACTGAGTGCTAAAAAGGCAGCTACAGATAGCAGTAAAGATTTACAGTCTCATTCGGGAGAATCTTCTCCGTTACCAAAAGACATGAGTGAAAGTCCCCAGGCTCTTGAAAAATCACCTGAATCTCAGAGTCTCATTGATGGTGCTAAAAAGCCATCTATCAAACCACCTGATAGTCCCAGAAGTGTATCAAGTGAAAACAGTAGCAAAGGGTCTCCATCTTCTCCTGCGGGGTCAACACCAGCAATTCCTAAAGTTCGCATAAAAACCATCAAGACTTCTTCTGGGGAAATCAAGAGAACTGTTACCAGGGTGTTGCCAGACGTTGATTTGGACTCTGGTAAAAAGCCAGAGCAGACCGCTTCCATGGTAACTTCCGTGACATCTCTCCTGTCCTCACCAACTTCTGCTGCTGTTCTTTCCTCTCCTCCTCGAGCTCCTCTCCAGTCCACAGTTGTCGCCAACGCGGTTGCATCTGCAGAACTTGCACCAAAACAGGTCACGATCAAACCTGTGGCTACCGCCTTTCTCCCTGTTTCAGCAGTTAAAACAGCAGGTTCACAAGTTATTAATTTGAAGCTCGCTAACAATACTACAGTGAAAGCCACTGTAATCTCGGCTGCTTCGGTGCAGAGTGCCAGTAGCGCCATTATAAAAGCTGCCAATGCTATACAACAGCAGACGGTCGTGGTGCCAGCATCGAGCCTCGCCAGTGCTAAACTTGTGCCAAAGACGGTCCATCTTGCCAACCTTAATCTTTTGCCTCAAGGTGCTCAAACCACCTCTGAACTCCGCCAAGTGCTAACGAAACCTCAGCAACAAATAAAGCAGGCAATAATTTCTGCAGCAGCCTCACAGCCTTCGAAAAAAGTGTCTCGAGTCCAGGTGGTGTCATCCCTACAGAGTTCTGTAGTGGAAGCGTTCAATAAGGTGCTGAGTAGTGTCAATCCCGTGCCAGTTTACATCCCAAACCTTAGTCCCCCTGCCAATGCTGGAATAACGTTACCAACACGAGGGTACAAGTGTTTGGAGTGTGGCGACTCCTTTGCTCTTGAGAAGAGCCTGACCCAGCATTACGACAGGAGGAGCGTGCGAATTGAAGTGACGTGTAATCATTGCACAAAGAATTTAGTTTTCTACAATAAATGCAGTCTTCTTTCCCACGCTCGTGGGCACAAGGAGAAAGGAGTTGTAATGCAGTGTTCGCACCTGATTCTAAAACCAGTCCCAGCAGATCAAATGATAGCATCTCCTTCCAGCAATACCGCGACATCTATGCTTCAGAGCCCCGTGGGAGCTGGCACGCATGCGGTAACGAAGATACAGTCTGGCATAACTGGGACAGTCATATCGGCCCCAGCGAGTACGCCTGTCATCCCAGCTATGCCACTGGACGAAGATCCTTCCAAACTCTGTAGGCATAGTCTAAAGTGTTTGGAGTGTAATGAAGTTTTCCAAGACGAGACATCTCTCGCAACTCATTTCCAGCAGGCGGCAGACACAAGTGGACAAGTAGAGTATCCTATGTTTCAATTCCAGTGTTTGATCTATAAGCCTAGGAGACCTTGGAGATGGTTTTACTTCCATTTAGCTGTTAATTATCCGAACCTCCGTGATTAAAAAGTATAAACAAAAACCACAAAAAACCTTGCAAGCGCTTACATAGTGAATGTCAACATATTTTAAATATAAGTTGTCTTAGGATTTTTTAAGGCCCTGAAGTCTGAAATTTACACTGTATATTTTTGCTAAAATTTGGCATTAGCTTTCTTACAGCTGAACGTTGTAATACTGAAATTAATAATAGTCTTCACTAAGAATTTTAAATTATTCTTTCTGTGCTTTGGAATTCAAGTAACCTGTGGAATCCACTTAATTGGCACCCTCATTAGCAGCCCATCTGTTCAATCTGAATGATAGTTTTAAGTGATTCGTTCTGGATTTGTCTTCAGTTTTTACTATTTCAGTAGCACCAGAAGTGAGGTAGGCGTTCCTCTTACCTAGGGGGGCTCTAGGCAATGAATAAATGGCACACTGATTCTTTGGAAAGGATATGCATGCTGTTTTCTTCTAGTCTTTCGTAAACAGAAGTGAAAGTGGTGTTTCACTGGCATGCATTTCTTCCTGTGTGACCGTTTGTTTATTTGTGGTGGTTTTCCTTTCCTCTTAACGGTTGCTAATGAGTTAAATTTACAAAGCATTTTAAAATTCTTTACTAATGTATGTGGCCTAATCTGAAAGAAACACGTCATCCAATAAAAGCTAATGCTAATCAGCGTGCGACGTATTTTATAATCCTTTTAAGAGTTAAGATTATTAATGAAATGATAGAGCTGGATTTCTGTTGGGGCGTGCCAATTGAAAGGGATTCTGGTGTGTTTCAAAGCATTCAGTTGAGTTTGGTGTTGCAGTTCCTTGCTATGTGGGAAGCTGAAAACCTGTAACGTGCTCAGACTCATCAAGACAGGAAAGCCCCAGGAATATTCTGGGAATCGCACAGCAGTATTCAGGATAAAGGTTTTTAAGTCCTGCAGTTACAGAAAAATTCACTAGTCCTAGAAGTGCAGACAGGTTCCTGTCAGAATCTATTTACTGAACTTAAGCCCCGTTCCGTGGCCATGAGGCAGCTCCCTGCGCCCGCACTACAGCAGTCATGTAAAGAGCTTTGGATGGGGAAATAATCTGGACTTTCTGGATTATGTGGCTCTGCCTCGGCTCCGCTTTCCTAATGGGCTAGCGGATTTAGGCCGGAATTGCCCAGATTCCCAGTGAAATGCCATGTCTGTGAATTTCTCTTTGCAAGATACTACAGATGCGCCTGCCTAAAGCGAGTTTAAGCTTTTTGCCAGAAAGAAGTTACCAGAATGTATTCTGTCCTTGAATCTTGCTGCAGTTTTGAACGGTATCTAATGGCTGACCATGAGTATATTCTGCACCAGCTCTTGAATTACTTAATACTCAGTAATTGGTTTTTAGCTAACTGCTTTGCTGGTGCTTATTGGTGTTAGATTTATCTTTTTTTTTCCATAATAGGTGCATTAGGTATCATTTAGCATAAGATCCAGTAGTCCTTGTGAAAACCCTGTTGTTCTTGGTACTATAAAATCCAGCAATTAAGAAGGTGCTAAGACAAAGCAAGCGCTTCAGACAGACAAATATACTGAAAATAGGTTGGGAGGATGAGGTAAGGATACAATAAAAAAAAAAAAAAGCAAGGATAAAAAGTGAGGTACTGGCTTTTTGGGGGGTTCTTTTCCATGGACAGGTAAACTAAGCAGATTTGTAGAAACACCTTTTGCCCTTTGCTGCTACCTCTGTCTGGTGCTTTTGCCCTGTTGCTGCCGAGTTTGCTCTCTGCGTGTCCTGCTAGATACTGTTTGCCCTGCTGATTTACTGCGGGAAAGCAGCTGAGATCTTCATACAACGTCAAAATACAGCTGCAGTTAGGGGGAAAGATAAGGAGGGGTGCACAGATGCTGCTGTTCAGGGAGGAAAGCTCATGAAGGTACAGAAAACAGCACTGCCTACTGCCTACCGATGTGCTCGTGTCTCTTGTCGGAAACTTGCTCTCTAGGAGCTGATGGATGAACAAGGCCTTAATAGCTGCTTACTAGGCCATGGATTTCCAGGGCTGTTTTTTTTTTTTTTTAAAAGAAAGCCTTGTTGCTGCAAAGCACTGGAGGAAAAGAGGCTATTTCATGTTGTTTCATTTTAAAAGAACACAATAATGTAGTTTTAAATGTTCTTTGTCGAAATATCCTCCTAAAAATTAATTAAGTATTTTTCTTAGTCCTTCGTATATCAAGCAGCAGTTTTCAGTTCTGTGCAGGGTTTTTTTACGTTGCGTTCTGTTACATACCATAGTGTTGTAGCTATGCTGAAATGCCCCGCGTAGAAACTGTTTAACTGAACAGTTGCTTTAGCGAGAGCAATACATCCTGCTTTCTTGATAAGTTATCGTTTTGTCCATTTTTTGTCCCAAGCATTGCTGCAAGGGTAGTGTTTGCTCAAGGAAGACTCTGTGCAGGCACTTATTAATAAACATTTTAGTACTTTTTCACTATATGTTACCCCTTGAAAAGCTTGGACAAGAAATACTCTGTTTTCCTCCTTAGGGCTTGGCACTGGCTTTTTGTTGTAAAACTACCTTTATTAAGGGGGGAGGAAGACAGAAAAGTTAGGTGGAATTGGTATTTTAACTTTGGGAGGAAGAAAGAATAAAAATAAACGTTTGGTTTACGCAAACACATAATAGGAAAAAAGTTATTATTTGCAGCTTACTGTTCTTCCCAGTGCCCAGCTAATTGCTCTTGAAATGGAAATTGTGCACTGGTTTATGTTTTCAGTGAGTCTAAGCAGTAAGCAGCTGTCACTTCTTGTTCTTCTTAAACTCCTTTTACGAAGGTAGAACGTTTCTTTTAAAATAAACAATAGTAAAACAGCCCTAGCAATTAAAAGATGTTCCCTATAAAGTTATTACCTTTCTGTAATATATTACTTCCATTAATATTCCTGTTAAAGGGAATGGGACAACTCACTCCCAGGTTTCCTGTCTGAATAAAACCCTCATCGACTTACTGGGGGGCGGGGGGGAGTAGCAAACCTGAGCTAATTAACGTTAGTGTTCGTCCTATTTACAGGTAGAAGTGTATAGCTCCCATGGAAGCTACATAGCTCATTTCCCTTCATACTCATAGTTCTTGTGTATCTTTATTTTCCACCTCCACCATTTTTTCTTCTAACCCTTTTTTTTTTCTGAAACTTTTGACTTTAAATGCAGGCAGGTGATGATTTTCAGAAACTGTGTTTTATTTTGGTATGGGTTGGAATGAGAGAACTGGAAGTTAATGCCACCTTAACCCCAAAATAAAATGGTAAGCAAATGTGCTGAATTTCAGAATTTCCCAGTAGATTCTTCTTGCTCTACTGTAATCGGTTAAACAGTTTATTGTACTCATCGAAATAGCAAACCAGTGGCCTTGACAAGTAGCACTGTTGGCATTTGGTGTCAGTCGGAGTCACTAGCATTCCAGATATATCTCTCAGGTGCTTGGTGCAAAGTCAGGGAGGTAAGGCTTTGTTGGGGTTGGAATGTTGATGGCTCTTCTGTGTCCCCAGTTCCCTTAGAGCCCCTTCCAGTCCCTAAAGCGGCTCCAGGAAAGCTGGGGAGGGACTCTGGAAGAGGGAGGGGAGCCATAGGACGAGGGGCAATGATTTTAAACTGAAAGAGGGGAGATTTAGGTTAGATCTGAGGAAGAAATTCTTGGCTGTGAGGGCGGTGAGCCCCTGGCCCAGGTTGCCCAGAGAAGCTGTGGCTGCCCCATCCCTGGAGGGGTTCAAGGCCAGGTTGGACGGGGCTTGGAGCAACCTGGGCTGGTGGGAGGTGTCCCTGCCCAGGGCAGGGGGTGGCACTGGGTGGGCTTTTAAAGGTCCCTTCCCACCCAAACCATTCTGTGGGTCTGTGATTTCCTTTTGTAGTGCTGCAGACTAAGGCTTTGGAAGGACTAAGAAAACCCCGTATATTTCTATTACTGGAATAAGAAGTTCTGTTTTGCTGTTTTCTTACCTAATCAAATAGTACTCCAGATTCTCCGGTATTATACTGCTGCTTCTTAATACATAAATGGCAAAAGGTATTGGTAGTGCAGCCAAGTAAACATGACAAGCACATGTTAAGTAGAGCTATGGTTAGTCAGGATTGTGCTGTTAAGCCTGAGCTGAAGGCAAAGGCGACATCCCAGACCAGTTCTGTCAGTGCTGGAGGGCGCGAGGCGGTGGTGCCCGCCATGGCTGTTTGGTCAGTTGAGGACAAACGATTGGCATTTCAAAGTGAATATTTATTTGTGTCTGAACACAGTTTCAGACATACTGGGTTACAAAGGCTCCAGTCGGGGTGAGACTCCCAAGTCCCTGCGGATCGTTAACCTCCGGCAAGTCTGTCCATGCTAGCTACTAATCCTTTGGACTGACAGTAGGGCTAATATTGAACCTGAGTTTCAGTAATGGTAGATTTTTCTCTGCTTCACTTCCTCTATTTGAATGTTTTGCATTTCACCATCTTGCTGTGGTCAGGACTTTTGAGAACTGTTTGGATGGAGATTGTGTTCAAACGGTTCAGGCCACCCTGTTCAGAGGGTAAACCGTGTGAAAATACGCTTCTTGCTCCTGTGTGTGTGACCACAAGATGTTTCATGTTAACATTTCTACTTAAAATTACTGGGTTTAAAAAAAGAATCAAAGTATTTGCATGCGCCCTCAAAAAAAGCATTTAGATTAGGCTATTTTGGAAAAAGACTAAAAATGGAATGTACAGATTGTAATGCAAAAGTATACTTGTTCTTACAATATCAGTAATATTGTATAAATGCTAAGGCAATTAAATTACTTTAGACATTGATATTAAATAGTGTTCTATTAGGAAAAAAAAATACCATTTTTTGCAATGACTGTAAAGGCTTTTTCCTTCCGTCTTTGGAGTTAGTGTCTGTCTCCTACTGATTAAATGGGAACAGGTTACTTTTTTTACTGGCATAGTTGCTAATACCAGTAAGTGAGACTCCTATGAAAGCTATTTGTAATACTGTACTATTTCTTCCTTAATAGTAGCTTTGATTCTGCTGTTATGTGATCTGGATCTTACTGTTCGTAGACTTAAAGAAGAGTCGCCTAAATTGGAAGGGTATAACTTTTTGTGAAGCACCTATCTTTTAGTAAGAAACTGTTTTACCATGAGGAGAGGCATTATTTCTTAATTATTTATTTCAGGATTTCTTCATACATAGGTTAGTAAATACTTTATAATGCAGCTCTGGAGAGCTTGTTTTGTTCCATATTCTTGCCAAATGTACACATCACTACATCTGCAAGACTGACAGATAACATTTCTAAAAATACGCAAATCTCCGTTAAAAAGATACCCGTGTCACAAAGGAATCTTTGTTTTGTTTTTCAATCTTCCTAAGTCACTGGTGAGGTTGCTAAGTCCCAAATCATAAGAAATAATCATTTGAAAAGCCTTACAAAGCAAAGTCTGTGAAATGAAGTTGAGTTAAAGTCCTGTTCTGCTTGACAGTTAAGACCACGAGTGTTTCTGTTGAAGATGGTGAAGCAGCTTCCGTGATCAAAGCTAGACAGAAGTGTAGCTCCGTACTGGATGTCAGCTACCTCCTTACAGGGTTTAGAGGTGTATTATTGTAAATGAGACATTTTCTGGAATGCTTTTACAGGTTTGGCTCTTTGTGCCCTCCAGTGATGGAAAGTAACTGTGAGCAAAAGTGAAGCCTGTTTGCAGCTGGGTTGTATCAATCACGTGCGTTTCATCCCAAGAACGGCACAAAGCACCCAAAGGATTTCAGTGTTTCTGATGTGGCATACAGTCAACGTGTAGCTGAAGATTTTTTTTTTTTAAATTATTTGTGTGACAAATTACAAGAAAAGAATTAGCTTAGTAAGTTACTCCTGCATGTAGAAAAATTGCCCTGCAAAGAAAAGGTTTGTAAACATTTCGCTTGTCTCTAGTTTTTACTCAGATGTACAAGCTGGATGGGGCTCCGAGCAACCTGACCTAGTGGGAGGTGTCCCTGCCCGTGGCGGGGGGGGCTGGAACTAGATGATCTTTAAGGTCCCTTCCAACCCTGACAATTCTGTGATTCTGTGATACGTTGATATAATGCAGGTGTTGTATTCCAGCCCAAGAAGTATGTTTTGAAAATATCTGCAAACTTTTGCCTGATATACTCCATTTTATTGGTATTATGGATGTTACCATAAGAATTCATCAGGAGCAAGGAGGAAAGAAAGCGTAGATAGTATATTTGGTGGGTTTGGTTTGGGTTTTTTTCACTTTGTGTGGTGCACTGAGTTAAAACCATAAGGTTTGATTCTCAAGTTGTACTTAGGCCCCTTGCCCTATTACGGTAATTTTGGGAGGCACCCAAGTAAAATTTTTGTAAACCAGCACGCCCCTCCCGTGGTGAGTGGCACGTGAAAGAGCTGTGTTGTGCCCGGGTGGCCCAGAGAGCCAATGTGTCTCGTGGCCAGTGTCTGCCAGCTCTGTCCTACCCGCTTGGTCAGTAGGGCCTGCAGTTCGTACTTGCCTGCGTCTCGTGGTTCACATCGCAGTCCTAACGTGTAACCTTTTATTTGATGTATTACAGTGTTTGACACAAGACAGTATGTATAGCTGAACCAAACCTTTTGTTTCGTCTATTTTGGTTTATCGTTTAGAAGACATGCAATATCTGCCAGATGCTGCTTCCTAACCAGTGCAGTTTTGCATCACACCAGAGAATTCATCAGCATAAATCTCCATACACGTGTCCTGAATGTGGAGCAATCTGCAGATCTGTCCACTTCCAGACTCATGTCACTAAGAACTGCCTGCATTATACCCGAAGAGTTGGTTTTCGGTCAGTATAATGATTACTTTTGTTGTCAATTTTTGTATAATTTATGCTTTTAAAAGTAATTTTCCATATTCATAAACATTGTTTGTAGAATACAGCTTCATGGGTGTAAGGTTGTCACGGCAACAATGCTGTTAGTATTACAGATTTTGGAATAAATGCCACATTGGGATTCTGCTTTGTTTTGGGCATCTGCTTTTGTATGTTACTATATCAGAATATTAGCTAATCTCATCCAGCTGTAAAGTGTCAGATTCAGGAGTTCACAGTTTATAAGGTCTAGAGAAATCCGATTATTTTCTTAATTTCAGGTTCTTAAAAAAACTTTCAGAGTTTTCTGAAAACATTGAATTTTAGATTGTTCTCTCTGGTAGAACAGTCATTTTCAGTATTTACTGCCAGGATTTATTGTTGAGGTGCTGCACCTGTCTGGTTGCTGTCTTTTCTGTGGGAATTCAGAATTCCTCAGCTTTTCATTACTTGAAAATTACCTTTCTCATTCAAACAGCCTCGTCTTTTGGTTCTTTGTTACTCTTCAGTTTCCCTTTTATACTTCTGTTTCCCTGTAATGGCAACTCACTGAGAAAATGGGGATCAGAGGCATTTCATGGAAATGTTGAGTTTTGAAGGTGTTGAAAAATTGTTTTATCTTAGACTTTGACTGGCACTGGATGGCAGGCAGCACAGCAAGAGATCAGAAGAGGGACCTGAGCAGCCCAGCTTTGCTCAGCCATCCTGAAATACTGCATCATCCTGGCTGGCTGGAGAAGGGTGATTTAAAATCTTACCAGTAGGCAGCTTCTTCCCTCTTCAGGTGCCACCGGTTCATTTACTAGGAAGCTGTGAAATCTTCCACTAAGGGAAGAAAGCATTTTTACTGCACCAAGCCAGCTGCTGTGGCAGTCTGTTTACAGATTGAACCCATGGCCGGTCACAACGCTCAGCTCTTTGCGTTTCTTTGGGTTGATCTCTTTTATTCTTTCCTCCCAAGCAGTAGTTTGTCTTGTCCTAAATTTCTCACATCTGCTGCCTCCATGCTACTTCCCTTGCCTCCAGTCTGTGTCTCGGGGATTTGTATGTGGACAGAATCAGCTTCAGGGACTCCTGGCCTGCATCAGTAACACCAGAAGACTTACAAATCCTTCACTGTGAATCTAAGCTAAAGTTACTAAACTTTTCCATTTGTATCATAAACATCTCGTATCACCCTAAGTCAGAATTTCTATATATGGTGAGGCTAAACCAAAAATATCTAGGCAAAGAAAAGCAGTATCTGGGAAAGACTCCTCAGCATCTCCTGATGACCATGGTGCCTTTGCTCGAGGAACAGCATGACCTGCCCTGCCTTTCCAGAGGACCTCTGTGAGGGAGATCAGTTTCATTTCAGTGATTTAGGATAGTTGTCTGAACTAAATCCGCGGAAAATGTCAACCTTAAGTTTAATTGCAGCCTCCAAAGTTGAAAGCAAGAAAGCTGTTACAGCAGCCCGAGAAAGGAAGGCTCGATCCTTAAGAGCTGTTTTAATGCACCATGGTGGATGCTGAGGATCATTTAGTATGTGGCATCACTAGAGAATAAAGTCCAGGCAGGATGGGGTGGGGAGGCGAGAGATGCGACCCCGCTGTCTTGAGGTGACACCTTACAGGAGATTTGTTAATGCGAGGATCCTGCTCTGTACCGCTATGAAGGAATGTTCATCTCTCTGAGCAGAGAAGGTCTTAACACACCCAAAAAAGGACCATTTACTTTAGGAAATGCATTGGTAAGCAGAGACTAGATAGATAAAAACTTGATTAATGGTATTAAGAATGTAAATTAAGTGCTCGGAAAAGAAAGGATGACGTTTCATAAAATTCAAAGGTGATACATTTTAAAAGGAAAACAGGATTCTTGAATGCAATGTATAACTATTTCCTGCTTTATTGCTATCATCATGGCATTAAAACTGTCAAAAAATGATTTGATGTTTATATGACAACCGTCATAGTGGAAGGGTGGAGGCCTTCTATGTTTAAATTGCAAAACTTACTGCAAAACACTGGTCAATAAGAATTGTGTTCATTTGCCAGGTTATTTTGTAATTGCTTATTGCAGTATGTTCTTGGACTTACTTGGTAGCATTTAGTGCTGGAGATGTATGGCACTAAAAGGGACCATTGTGTACAGAAATTCTTATGTACTAATATTAATTCAATTTTTTAATCATTTCATTTTAGAATAGATGCGGAAAGGTCACAAATTTTCGACACAGCAGAAGTATGTTTTTGAAAAATATTTTCAGCATTCCAATCTGATAAATTGATCTGATTGTAGAGATTCGGTTTGGTTGTCCTGAGTTTAAATTACTCTTCTTTTTGTTTTTAAATCCAAGTGCTGATTTCGTTACATGTACAGGAAATCATTACTAGTTTGTCTTCATTAAATCTAAACAAGGGAAATGGTGGAAATGTTTTCCTTACTGGTTTTCCATTTTGGTGGTAGCTTCTAAATTGCTGTGGCGTACCTTATACAATCTACTGCATGTGATAAAATCTCTTTACAAATTTGCAGAGGATTTAAGCATTCTTTTTACAATCAATAGAGTATTCCTCTGTCGACCCTTCTATCTGTTTTGTTGTAATGCCATAAAAACATGTTCTGACTTCATATCTCTTAGACTTTCAGATTAAATTTGGGAAATTTCTTTTTTCTTACTTTCTGATACTGCAGTCTCTGTTTATGTTGATTCTTACCGAGTTGTTTAAATTGACAGAATAACGTCGTTTTATCCGGTTGTGTATGTATATGTTTATCTCTTCCACTTGCTTGAAAATCAGTGTTTATTCCATTTCTTTCAGTACTGCTTGGAGCGAGGCTGAACTGACGCTTTTCCACTCTCTTGCAGCTGCGTGCATTGCAATGTCGTTTACTCTGATGTGGCGGCACTCAAGTCTCATATTCAAGGTTCTCACTGTGAAGTCTTTTACAAGTGTCCTATCTGTCCCATGGCATTTAAATCTGCTCCCAGCACACACTCCCATGCCTACACACAACACCCGGGTATCAAGATAGGCGAACCAAAGTAAGCAAAATTAATCTTCTACTGCACTTGCCTGCATTTTAGTAACTTGTGAAATTGCATTCTGTCCTGTGCTTATAATCTTAAATGTCGCGTACTGTACAACCAACAGTTTCTCATCCTGTTGGTGACGGGTGGAGTTCATGTCATGCTTTCGTGAGTGTTTAGTTGGCAGTTTATTTGGCAAAGGTTAAATTTCATAGCAATAGCAGTTCTTCAAACGCTGCGCGCTACAAGAGAGTAATACAGTAATTACAGAAATGATTCGGACAGGCAGCTAGTGTGTTGCTCCTTCTTGTCTTTTAATTTGCTTAGCTCATCTGCATTTTTACTGTGAATTAAGATAATGGCATTCCAAAAAGAACAGCTAAGACTCATCAGGGCTTATGCAGTGATTTTCATAACAGCTGGTTGAAAAGGTGGGGAAAAAGTTATTTCCTGGGTTTTTTTCTGTTATGTGCTCACAGACAGTCGGTTGGGTGAATTGGGAGAACTGTCTTCTCCCGGTGCCATCAGCTCGCGGGGGCGTGGGTGCGTTCTTGTGGGAGATGGTGTTGGAAGCAGCAGTCGTCGTCTCAGGGCTGACCTCGGGCCATTGTGTTGGGCTGCAGCCGCCTGCTGTACCCGTTCATTGGGTCACCGCCGCCCGCTCGCTTTTCTTGCAGGATCTCTTCTCCTCTGTCTACTACATTTTTCTTCATGGAAGCCGTAGGGTTTGGGAGTGGTGAGCTAGGCTTTTGCTCCCTTAAGACGGTCGTGTCTGAAGGAGAGCAATGCCAGTGCGTGAGAGGTGCCGGCCTTTAGACCTTCTGCAGCCTCCAAATCAAAATGGGTGCCTTTATAGAGCTCTTTATATAAGCTTTTTTCTGATGCATAATCTGTTTTTTTCTGGATTAAAGCAGAGCTGATGCTGTTCTGTAGCTAGGAAAGTTGTGCACAAACACGATGTTTTACTGAAGATGGTAACACAGGGCGCAATTAGGAGCTCGGCTGCAGGGTCTTTGTTTTTAAGGTGTTGAATATTCAAGGCCTCTGCTGAAGGCTGTGGGAGCTGCAGCTGCGGATGCATGTGGAAATCGGGCTTCAAATCCCATCGGTCTCGGCCTGATCCCTTCTCGTGGCAGACCTTTTTCTTCTGTCTTCTTTCCCCTCTGTTGGTACGAGTGCCGTACGCAGATTAAATACTCCTGTATTTAACTCGGTGCTGTTTCTCTGGGGCACGCAGAGCACATTAGTGCATTTTAACAGCTTTCAGGCTCAAGAAAATAGAAGGCAGATGAGGGAAACAAGGTACTATGTAATGTAATGACCAGATTTCAGGAGAATTTCGTTTATCACTGTTTCTTCTACCATATTTACAGGAGATATATTCTTTAGGGTGTTTAAACCTAAATTAAATCAAAATGGCAATGAACTTACTTTGTCTGATACCAAATTAAGACATTTCCACCCAGTGAGAAGTGGTACCTTGTTTTAATTCAGGCTGGTGTCTTCCGTGAGAGGCTTCAAAGTACCAACATTTCATCTAAAACTTGTTTCAGATTCCCATAAGTTTCATTAGAGAAAACCGAAAGACTGAGGTCACCATTTGTGTAAGATACTTCACGTATGAAAAGTGCAGAAGATTTCATGAACTGTGCTTGGATCTGCTGAACTGTTTCTGATCAACTTTTTGAATTAAGTATTTTGTATTAGTTTTCTTACCGTATAGATGTGCTTACAATTGTATTCTTTTATGAATTTATTTTGATAATAAAGAGACTAAAATAAAATTTTATGCAGTACTATTGTATTGTAATAAATTGTAGGATTCATAGTTGAGTGCTTCTCTTAAGAAGGGGTGCATTCTTTAAATTTGCCAGTTTTAATCAGGATGCTGTCTTAAATGCATGCAGAGCGACTAGTAGGATTTTTCCCGTCTTTGCAGTGCTCGGAGCTCTTTGCTTCCATTCCACAAGCATCTGTAGGTAGTACGGTGTTGCCACCAATTCACTGCTCTTGCACCATTTAATAAGGTCTATTTCAAGCTATCAGGACCTGTGGTTTTCCTCTGAATTAGCTACATGTATTTCTGCTACTTAGTAGCAATTTAAAAAAGGAAATGTTTTTGTTTAAATTACTTAGTTGCTGAGGATGTTTGTCAGGTGTCGTGGTCAAGTTGACATCAAACGTTTGTGACATTGCTGAAATTCTGGCTTGTCTGCTGTAATGTTCTGTGTTAAAATCACAGAACAGCCCAGGCTGGAAGGGACCTCAGAAGATCATCGGGTCCAGCCTTTCGTGGGAAGGGGAGCCGAGGTGAGGTCCTGTCCAACCCCATCTTGAAAGACTCCACCACGTCCCTGGAGAGGTTCTTCCAGTGAGTGAGTGTTCTCACTGTAAAAAACTTCTTTCTTGTATCAAGATGAAACCTATTCTGGTGCAACTTGTATCTGTTGCCCCTTGTCTTCTCCCTGCGTCTCCTTGTGAGGAGGGACCCTCTGTCCTCTTCGTAGCTGCCCTTTAGGTGCTGGAGCGCTGTGATGAGGTTCCCATGAGCCTTCTTCAGGGAGAAGAGACCCAAGTCCTTCAGTCTTTCCTCGTGGGGCAGGTTCTCCAGCCCCTTGATCACCTTGGTGGCCCTCCTTTGGACCCTCTCCAGTCTGTCAGTGCCTTTCTTGAGTTGTGTGGACCAGAACTGGATGCAGTGATCCAGCTGTGGCCTCACCCGCACTGAGTAGAGCTGTTGTATTTGAGGAGATACATTCACATTTGACCAACCTGCTGCTGCTGGTTTATCTGTATCGTATTACCTAGCATCCCTGTTGCGTATGACTGGCGTACATTTGAAAGCGTAACAAATTCACTATTGAAAAGAAGGATTGTAATATAGTCATATAACACTATAGATATGACTGTATAAGCTCAGTTAAATTTTTGTTGTTCTTAGTAAACATTTTGAAACAAATGAAAAGAAGGGTACAGTAGCCTTCTGTGTTTGGAAACGTGAAGCTTTTGAGTTTTCATTGTGCGTATAAAAGGTGTCTGACCCTTGAATGTGAGTCTCAAACCTCCCCTGGTCGGCAGATGTTGTGGAGCTGGGCTTACAAGTGTTCCTCTGGCCATCGCCGAGGTGCAGCCCGAAGCACGTCCCAGCGTGGCAGCGCGTCGGGGGGCTGGGGAGGTCCTGTGGGGGGGCTGGGGACGGTCCGGCCTGAGGGACTCTGCGCTGGTTGAGGGAAGCGCGGCTCGCTGGGTAAATGGCTGGGTGCCTCTGGCAGTGACTGGAACCGTGCGACTTATTACATTGCAAATGGTTGTTTCAGAACAGCTACAGTAAACTATTTGCTGTATGAAAAATGAAGTTTATGTGCAGCAATTCTCGGTGGGATGAAATTAGATCATTTTAATACAGGGAAATGGATGGCTGTCTTGTCTTTCGACTTAGCTATGCTACAGGAGAGAGCTGCACAAAGATGCTCCGTGGGTTTTATGGGGGACCAAAGCTTATACGTGATTTTCTTTTGTCAGTAAACAGTGTAATTTCATAGGAATGGCACAAAATATTTTTCATGGCTGAACTCTTTTTTGGATATTGGAGAAATTCTTGATTATCAAGCCAAATTATGGATATGTACTGTACTATTGGTACAAAGTATATTATCCCACAAGTACCATTTTTTTTAGAGAAAAAAATTACGGGAAGAAGAAATGCCATACTCTGGTGCCAAAGTTTTCAAAACGCTAAACATCTTTTATGTGTCTTTATTTATTCTAAGATAACGTGAGCAAGGCCAGCAAAGGGACATGAATAAGGGGTTGGAGCATCTCTCATGTGCAGAGGCTGAGGGAGCTGCGGCTGTTCAGGCTGGAGAGGAGAAGGCTCAGGAGGACATCGTTGATGTGTATAAATACCATATGGGAAGGCACGAAGAAGCCAGACTCTTCTCCATGGTGCCCAGAGACAGGACAGGAAGCAGTAGGCACAAACTGAAACACAAGAATTTCTACCTGAGCACAAGTCACTTTTTTGCTGTGAGGGTGGTCAAACACGGGGACGGGCTGCCCAGAGGGGCTGTGGAGTCTCAGCCTGTGGAGACATTGGAAACCCGACTGGAGATGGTCCTGGGCAGTGGGGCTGGGACTAGGTGGCCTCAGGAGCTCCCTTCCAACCTCAGCCATTCTGTAGTCTTCTGTTCCTGACTCTAGGTACAAGAAGAATCTGAAGCATATAGTAGAGCATAGTTTATTTGGTTAAATTATGTAACCCTGAGATGATAAATTTATATACTACAGACCTGAAATCATTCCAGCGGAGATCCCCGTCTAGTTCCACCACAGATGATAAAGCAGTTTTTCTAATTTCTTGTGTCTGATTTTATTTGCAAGGTACGGTTCTAATAGAAATATATGTCATGAAGTAATCAGAGAATTATTTTTAATTCTGCCAGTCTTTATTTAGATCTTGTTAACCTGGAACAATGCAATTTTACTGATGTTTGGCCATGGGATCGACTGCTTGGCAACAGGCACCGGAGTGCTGGGATTCTGGGTGTTAGCAGTGGGATGTGAGCAAGGGAGCAGAAGGGCGAGGACCGCCCTGCCGGGGAGCAGGCTGTGGTACGGCCTTGTGCCTCGGCGTGTTTGCCTGCTTGGTCAGGAATCGGGCTGGAGGCTTCCTGACCTGTGGGCAAAGCTGCTGATGGAGGTGTGAGATGGTGGTCTAAGAGACAGGACATAAGGGACAGAAGGAAAACATGTGGTGCCCCAGGACTAGGGAATGTGCGTGGTTAGTGCCACCGCTCTGGCTTGTGACGCTACAGGCGGATTCACTGCGCAGCTGCAGGAAGTACTTTTCTGAGGAAACTCTGTTTTTTCTTGCATGGAGTGAAGGGGGCTTGACAGTAAAATCACTGCTTTAAATTCTCTCTGGCTGCTCTGCTGAGATGGGACCAAGGCGGTGCAGCGTGCTTAGGTGCTCAGTAGCTGTGTGCTGGGCCAAGGGAAACGATCCCTCGCGTAGCAAATCCTTGGGCTCCTCCCACCCTTGGAGCTTGAACAGTGTGTCCCATGGAGTGTGCCCGTGACAGCACTGCGCCGGGAGACGGTTCACCATCTCTGGGTGCGCTCGGTTCACCTGACTGCTGGGGTGGTGGTCCATTGGCTTCTTTCCCCAGAAGGTGTCTCTTATGATCCCAGGTAAAACTATTAGTAAGATACGTGGGTTTATACTGATGGGAGGTACGTGAGGCGAAACTGCATTTTAGGAACCTGGGATTTCTTTCTTACCAATTACTATCAAGAAGCGTTTTCTATTTCTGGCAAGCTCTTTAACGCCTTCTGCACAGGAATTACCCAAGAAGTTGGGATTCGGAAGGGGAATAGATCAGTAATAATGTGACAAACTGAAATACTTGTTTTGAGTAATGTTTGAGAAGCTTTCATGGGCCGTAATGTGGGGGTCGGAGGATGGGGAGGGGGCTCCCCGCTCGAAGAGGTGAAGCTGTGCCTCCACGCAGCGTCGTCCCACGCAGGGCTCACCGCAGAGAGTGCGGCAGTATGTAGGCTCTCGCAGGATGCTCTGTGAAGAACAGATTTATCTTAGCATGTCTGAGAGACTGGGACCACTTGATAGACGACAAAAATAATAATTTTCATAGTTAATATGATTAAGTGTACTGTTTTTCATTATTTCGAATATTTTGACTCACAGAATAGCTTTGACATCAAAGCGATGTCCCTGTCATCTCCGAACACAGTGCAGAGCGGTCTTAAGAGCTCTCGAACAACGTCCTATGGATGATAATTGCTTAGAGGGATATAGAGAGGACTGGGAACATTTATGTGGGTAATGAGAAAATTCAGCATTCCACCAAGCAGGGTTTGTTGTGTTGGCTTTTTTAATGGAAAGCCGTTCTTTAGGACAGAGCTCAGCCTCGAATGGATGGGATTAGGAAGACGGCTTTTGCCGAGGAGGCGCCTGTTGTTGTACTCGGCGCCGGTCGTTGGGTTTCTCTGACGTGAGCTGAACTTCTGAAGTACTGCCACTACTGATGGCTAATGGATTACACCGCGCTCTCATCTGATCATCATGGCAAATTTCTTTGTTACTTTTCTTCCATGTGTCAGTTCTTTTCATTCATTTTCCAAGTTAAACGAAAGTGTGATGTTTCTGAAAGAATAGAGCTATTTACTAGTTATAAACAGATACGTTCAAGGGTTGCGGTTTGAGCGGCTAATCTTGTTACTCACCTTTAGTTGCCAGGCAAATAATTTTTAATCCAATCAAACATACAGATAAGCAAAAACCAGCAAGCAAACTGTCAAGAAAATAATTACCTAGAATGCAACTGAAACTATACATGTCGTTATAAAATCATCAGCAAAATGAAACCAGCTTCAAACTGTTGTTCATGTAGTAGTTGCTGCAGTATTTAGATCAGAGGATTATGTTTCTGGTTTCCCTGTGGTTTTTGTCTGTTGGACAGACCCTTGACAAGGATCTGCTAAAAATACAACTACTTTCAGATTGTTTAATAATGTTCTTAGGATTTTGTGATGCGGAATTTTGGCTATATTCATTTTCAGGGACTATGTTTTCAGTGTCCAGTACTTACCTAGTTCTTTGTTAACTAGTATTATCTATTTCTAAAGCACTTTTGAAATGGTATTAATCGATGCATTGCTTCACCAGTTACACAGCTACTAAAACATGAATAGCTTTTGTTCCAATTTTAATGGGAATATTGCCTATCAGAACAGGAGCTTTAGGTAGCTAATTTCAGAAGTCGCACAGGCTGTGAGAGAGGAGGTTGTGGTTTTGGTGCTGTCGCTGCATTGCTTCGACAGGCGAGCTCTTGAAGGCTTGTGACTCCAAACCAGGGAAATACCCTCCCGTCACATTTCAGCTTCAGGGCATCAACAGGATCAAGGCTTGGCAGTCAGGAGGTTCAAAGCCATATACGTCACCAAAAAGAAATTTATCTTGAAGTGTATTACCAATTATGATCGAATCAATCACTCCCTTAAAACATGTTGCCTTTGTATAACAGGTATATTGTCCTTTACTTATAACGTGAGTTCAGAAACTGAAGACATGTAACTTTCAGAGTATCCTAAGCAGATGTTGGTTTATTATATGTGACTGGCATGTGCTGTTGTTTTCTGGCTTCTTGTTTGCACTTTTTAATGATTTTTTTTCTATTCTTGTGTTGTTTTTTTTTTTCTGCTGCTCCCGTATTTTGAAATTGGGGGGGTGTTTTGAATTAGTTTAATTTAACTTTTTCAGGCAGTGTGAAATGATTGCTTAAACATGTCAGATCTTGTCTCTGCTGAGAAAAAAAGTTAACATCATGATTCTTGCAAATAGATCATCAACGTGACTGACATTGTTTATTGTACTTCTGTTTTTAGAATAATATATAAATGCTCTATGTGTGACACTGTGTTTACTCTACAACCTTTGCTCTATCGCCACTTTGATCAGCACATTGAAAACCAGAAGGTGTCTGTTTTCAAGTGTCCAGACTGTTCTCTTCTATATGCACAGAAACAGCTTATGATGGATCATATCAAGGTGTGTAGGCATCTTCTCTTGTTTCGTTCGTAGATACCATGTGTCGTGCAATATATGCTGTGAGAAAATACTGTAAAAAGGCACAGAATAACAAGACGGCTGCTGAAAGAGAGGGGTGTTAATAATTTCAAAAGAGGAATCTGTGAATAACGTTCGCAAATGTTAAAATGTTACGTGTATCTGTGATGTAATCACTAACTGGGTTTTTCTATATGAATGTTGGGGTTTGGTATACTAGGAATATCTCAGTGCATTGCGTTCAATTGGTCGTTTTATCAAAATAATAGTGAATTAGTCTGATCCTAATAAGTATTGAGCCTTATTTACAGTAGTGTAAGTGCTATTCCAGTGTTAGGAGCTGAGAATGCTGAGTACATTATAAAATCAAACCTTCGATGTTCAGAATTCACCGGTAGGAACAAGTATGTTTCTTGAATAGACATAGAGGTTATTTGCGTGTGTGTGTTTCCATACGAACATCAACACATACATGCTTTAAAAAAAAAAAAAAAAAAAACTCGAAGTGAATTTTCTCATAAAGGCCCTTTAATAACTGAAGAAGATTTGCTGTCGTCCTTGCAAATCATGTTTTTAAGAATCAGCGGTCCCCTGGCTATAATTTGTTAGCTGTGTATTTTAAATGTGCTGTGTTACTTTGTTTTATATGTACCAAATCTGTTAGCAGTGCTGAAATGTCTTATGCCTTATTAACAAGATCCAGTGCCTGGTAACAGCCGAAGTTATTTACAGCATTGCAAAGCATTTGAATCTGGAACAGTAGCACTTAATTCAGTGGGTTTCTCCTGCAGTGACACATAAGATTTGGTAAAATTTGTATAGAGAGTAGTGGAGAACCAGACATTTTTCTTTCCTGCCCGCACCATCATTTCGCATTTTAGTCTCAACTGTGAAGTTGTGTTGAAAAACAAGATCGCCGGTCTTGAAAAAACGGTTGGTCTTAAAGCCAATCTTAAACATTCAGAAATACAAGGAGTGGATATTTTCTTTGTTTCTGAACTAGTTCATATTTACTGTGAGAATTATTTTACATTTATGCCAGATACCTTAAATGGTCCTCTTTTGGCTTTAGTGCTCCAAGCCAGTATTTATACTTTCAACTGGCATTTTTTTAGCATGTTTCACTAAAAATGATTCAGACATTTTTGAGAATAAAATTAGGGGAGTAGAACATATACGTGCAGTAACAGTATTGCTGCTTTTATTCAGAATTGCTGGTGCTTTTACATTTAGGATGTGCGTATAGTAGTAGGGGCAGCAGCAGACAGGTAGAAATTGGACTTCAGTTAAGGGGAAATGGAAGAGCCAGTAACAGGGTATAGATAAACACAGAAAAGGACTCAGGGAGAGGACGAGCGCCAGACAAGGGCAGAGCTCAGCCCAGCTGCACAAAGAGTAATTGGTTGGTATGGCTAGACAGAGGCCATCAAGGCAGAGAAGACCTGGCTGAGAATAGAACAGAAAGGGGCAGAAAGAAGCCAGAAGGAGGTTATTTGAAGCTATAAAAAATAACCTGGAATAATTCCTGCAGATGTGAATGTTTCTCCTTGGCAAAATGTATGTCTGGTTTTCCCGTAACGGCGAGCGCCGAGAAGGTCTCTGTCAGCCAGTGGGACCAGGTGGGGAAGGTCTGAGCTGGAGGTGTAGCACTCGCGGTGCTGCTGGTGGCGTCTGCCGTGGTCACTGGGACTCCATGTTATGCTTTAATGCTTTTTGTTTGTTTTCAAATAGCAAATTACATTTCCAGTATTGTATTTAAAAGACGTTTAGCAACCCCCTCCTTTACTGCACAACTTCCATTTGTTCGTAGAGCCAGTCAGTTGGTCCCATGTGCTTTGCTTTTTAATAACATTTTAGTTTTTTAAGTTACTGGCTTTTCTTTTAAAAGTTGTTAAATAGAAGAACATGTTCTACAGATCAGGTTGATATTTGCTGTAGAGCCAGCATGTAGTCCCAAAAGCCACAGGATTTACGAAGGAACTTCATAAAGAAGTGTTGTGCTGGAGTATCAGATTTGTATTCTTGTATTCCCAGATTCAAGAATGTATTGAATGTGTTCTTTTGTTTCTGAGGTTACCTGTAGGAAAAATAATTATGTTTGGGATGGCTAGTCTTTTAGATGTGAGAGAGACCTTGAGAGGGGGATCCGTGGTCAAAGTGTGGTAAATCTGGGCCACAGTCATCTTTGTTGGCCCAGAACCCTGCTGACTCAGTCCTCTTGTTTCCACGTTCACAGACGGAACTCAGACACAGCTGAAGGACAGGTCTTCCTGAAGGGGTCCTCTTTTTGGTAGGCTCAGGTACCACACCCGCACGTGACACTGGCTGCAGAAACAGGGGAAGGAGGAGGTGGAAGAGTTCTTCCCTTCTTGCTGATAGTTTACTTGAAGTCTAGAAAGAAATCAGTGAGGAAGCGCCACTACCTGAGAGCCGCAGGCTGCTTGAGAACAGCTTGTTGGACACCTCTCAGCTGTGCCCTGGTCTTGGGGACCCCATCAGCCCTGCACACCTTCGCCTCTAAGGGCTGTTAGCAACAGAGCCCCGAGGTGGGGTGCTCGTAACCTGAGCATGGGGTAAGACAGGGCTTAACTCAGCCTTAACGTAAAATATTCTTTCCAGAGTTGCGTTTTCTTGTCTTATTTACCAATGTGCCAAGCCAAAATTTGTCGGTAAAAACTTTTCCTTCTTGGAAGTCTCTACTCACGTGGTTTGGAATGAGGATGCTCAACTAACTATATTAGGTAAGTAAAGCAAGAAATTAAACTTAACCTAAAGTGCCTCTTCTGCCCTTTCTTCTTCCCTATTAAACAGCAATTTAAACCTAACCTAAAAAGTCTCCCTTTTTTTTTTTTTTTTTGGTGAAAATGTCCGGCCACTGAAGAAAACTTCTCTTTAGCTACAGATGGTGTCTGTTAGTGCTGTTGACTAGTTTCTCTTTATGCTAGGCCTCGCCTTTACTTAATCGTGTTACTTTAAGTTAAGAATGTGATCTGACAATAGTATGACAAGGAAGTAAATGAATACTTTTGATTCAGAGGGTCTTTGCATTTTGTCAATACAACTGCATACATCTATGTTAGTTTTGTACTTTTTTTTTTCCTCTTTTGTTGTAGTCTATGCATGGAACTTTGAAAAGTGTTGAGGGGCCACCAAACCTGGGGATAAATCTGCCTCTCAGTACTAAACCCACGACCCAGAACTCAGCCAGTCACAACAAAGAGGACACAAAATCTGTCAACGGAACAGAAAAGTTGGAGAAGAAATCTCCGTCTCCCATGAAGAAAGCAGAGCCTAAAAAAGTCGCTAATCCTGGCTGGACATGTTGGGAGTGTGACAGGCTTTTCACTCAGAGAGACGTTTACATCTCTCACATGAGGAAAGAACATGGAAAGGTAAATGAATAATACTCAATTACAAAAAAGCGAATTAAACCTGAAATACGAAGTCTTTTTTTTCCAAGTTTGGTTGTGTGTTTCCAAATAATACCTTTAAGTTCCAGTGTTACTCTTCTTTGTTCTTATCTCTATTTCATCTTTCTCTCTTTGGCTGCTTAGTTTTTGTCATTTTCTGTGTAGTTTTACTGAGAGAGTCCACACGCTCTTACTTAATTGTAGACTTGTTCATCCAGTACCACAATTTCAAGACGGAAAGAGTGAAAGATGTTCCGGTATTTCGTCCAAGTCATCTAATCAGATCCAGGTTCTTATTTCTTCCTTTGTGCTTTCTCAGTTCCCTCTCCCTCTTGATAATTCATTAACTGTTAGGGGATGGAGTCTTGTTTTATTGGTCCAATGAGTGGCAAACAGCATTTCATTTTAAAGGCAGACTCGGTCTAAGGTCGAGCCGTTGCTCCAATCTTACACTTGCAGGTTCAGTCAACAAGTCAGCCCGGTTGAACAAGTTGAATTTTGTGTTTAAAACAGCTGAATTTGAGAGAGCTTACTTAAAATGGGTTAAAAGTGAAATACAGGAACGCTGTATTCTCAAGTCAGCAGAAAGACAGCTTAATGTCCTTGTTGCATCCCCTAGCTTTTCCAATGACGTGAAATTAAGACGACTGGTAAGTAGGCAGTGGTGAAACAGACCCTCGGGTGGGCCCTTCTTGGCTGCGACTGAGGCAGGCTGCAGCAAGCTCCAGCCGACGTGGGGGCTGGGTGCTGGCACTCGGCATCCTCTGCGGTCCGGTCCTGCCCTTTGCTCCTGAAAACCAGCTGATTCTTTTCTCAGCTGGGAAACAGGGAATTAAACTGCATTAAACTGTGCTGCACTGCAGAAAAGGAGCAGAACTGGAAGGGATAACAGACTCCGTTGCCTAAGTGGAGAAGAATCATCCTGAGTGAAAATCTGTAGTTTTCAGGATGCTGATACGCTATAATAAATGATAGCACATTTCCAGGGGTTTCTGTGTCCCTTCAGATTACAGTGCTTATCTCTAAAGCTGTTGTGCAAATTATGTTACTCTGTTTATAAACATTTTATGGAAACACTGAAAATGCCAGATTAGTGAGTGTCATCTCTAATTTCCTTACGACGGCTTCTAGCAAATAGCAGCCACGCCTGACTGACGGGAGACTATTTCCGTGTTTCTTGTAACTCCCACTCTGTTCTGTCAGCCTTCCTGCTGTAGGCCCTGTAACTACATCACCAGTCCCCCCCGGGACGAAACACAGAAAACCGAAGGATTGCGATTCACAGAACTACATTTTCATTTACCTGGCGCTGTTTTTACAGCTTGAGGGCTTGAAAAGCAGACAGACAGCTGAGTTCATTGGTCTCCATTTGATTTCTCCAGTTGCTTTAAAAGACCATTTTTGCATTTCTCTCCCTTGAAGTCACTGAGGAACTGCTAATTGCTGCAGTTTCAAGCCTAGCAGGTATATTCCCAACACTGCTGCTGCTAGGTGGTGTCTGTAAAGAAACCCCATAAAACGTGTTCCAGTCCCTGCGGCGTGCCTGTGCACTGAGGATTTGTGTCTGATCTTGTAACACTCATAACAATCACGGCTTAATTTTCTCTCAAAATCAGTCTCTTCAGCAGCATATAAAAACTGCTGGTCCGCTATGTTTTGCCGTCAGTCCAACTAACTCGATCAGTGCTCCTATGGGCAAACAGAAGTAAGTTTAAAGCCAGATGCATTTTACATTGATGCAATTCTTAAAAACAAAAGAACACAACCTCCCTGTGCAACCGTCACTTCAGAGCGAACTGGAGAATGATACCCAGTCTGAGCACAGCTACAGCAAAGTGGCAGAAGGCATGTAAAATAAGGTTAGTAGCACATTGATAAGGCTTTCTAAAGACAAGCTTTAAATATGGATCTTTCTGTCTCTGATGTTTATTGAGAATGTGCAACATTACTTCAAGAACAGCCCTTATTATGAAATATTAGGTAATTGTTGCACTCAAATACTGGCCTAAAGGCCTGTTTCATTGCTTACATTTCTGTGCTGTTTTTTACCCCTATTCAAGTGGTTCCTCGAATAACACAGAAGGCATATATATATATATATTAAAATGAATAGAAGTACAACTCCATGTCTTTCGGAAATAGGTGATAAAGATCAGTTGCTAAATTAAGAACGTTGCTATCTTAAGAATGATAGGTGTGGTTTAAATGCTCTAAAATGATCTATGGAGAATGTTTGTTAAAAACTTATTTTAAGCAATTCACGAGCTATTCTCAAAGTCCATAGTCATGTAAGGTATTTGAGGATAATCAGTTTCAAACTTCTAATTGCTGGTTTTGCAGGATAAGAGTGAAAGTCTGGAGCTGTAACCCTTCTTAGCTGGATTATTCAGAGGTATTCATAGGAGAGGTAGCGCCTCTTTGGACAGGTTCTTCCGTTTCCAGACCCGACTGGGAAATCTCTACGCAGACAGAGAGACTCACATTTTCTGTATCCTCTTCCTGAGCTGGTTGAAGGTAAGGCAGCTGTAGGGTAGGAGAATGTGCAGCCACTTTGGTGTGACTCTCTACGTCATCTTAAAAGTGCTGTGTAAAAAAAAAAAAAAAAGTTATTAGCCCAGACAAAGTGTGATTCTAACACCTCTGTACAACTCCTGGCTTGAAACTGGATCACATATGTCTGCGCTCGGCCGGGCAGACATACGCTGAGCTTCCTAGGACTTGGCTGTGTTTCTATGAAAGGACAGATGCTTTCTAAGCAGGAATTGCTGTACTAATTCCGACTTGCTGTGCATCTAATTGAACATCCTCTATCTTCCTATAAAGATGCTGTAGAACAGGTCCTCCTGCACCTAATTACAGAACTAATTTTTTAGTTCTTTTGGTTTTAGCTGCCGTTGCAGAAACTGAAACATCCGAAATCCTGTTTGGGTCTCTGGAATCTTCCCAACAAGTGTAGAATGAGTGTGGTGTCACGGATGTTACCCCGGTAGTGCCCCTGGTGCCGTGGGAGGGACGGGGTCCTACCGAGCACAGTCCTCCCGCTGCTTTTCTGACTAAATGCTGGGTGGCTCTGCGCCGCGCAGTGGCCTCGGCAGAGAGGCGTGGGCTGCCGTGGGTGAGCCTGTGTGTTTGTACAGCACAGTGCAGGGCTGGTTCTCGATAACAGCACTAATAGGACTTCACATTCTATTTTATTCTATTTTATAAATTCTTCCCAGAGCAGTGCAGTCATAAACATACTGCAAAACAGTACTGCAAGACTTATTGATTAATGCCATTAGCATTAATGAGCACGCAGTGTGTACACACTGTAAGGTTTTCACCTTTAACAATTTCAGAGCAAAATACGTTGATTTCCTTTTGTTTTAATTGGCCTTTAAACATGAAAAGGAAGCCTAGGTTGAACAGTACTGCGCCTCTAACAGCATTATGTTGACTCGCCCCAATAAAATTACCATATCATGGTTCCTGATGGGCTGCTTCACATTTGCATGAATGACCTTTCAGAACTGCTTCGCTTTCCTTCCCCCACACTCCGTGCGATTTTGGTCTTGATAGCGAAAGGTCTCTCATCTCACTGCAACCGCTCTTACTGCTTTAGCCGTTCCAGACATCGCTTTTTCCTGTGTACAAACCTTCCACCATTCGCTCCAAACTTTGCAGTAAATGGTAATTTGCAGTAATGCCATCACCGCTACAGATCTCCACTGCCTTGTCTGTAGCTGTTCCTGGACAATGTAGCCATTAGAGAGAATACGAACATCAACATAAAGCTCAGCACTCGGAGCACAAGTATAAGATGGACGTTTCTCAGTTCCTGAAGCATTTCTGTGTGGCTTGAGTATTTAGGATTGAGAATTCTTTTTTATTATTATTATTGATTAATATTAGGCACGTGGATTATTGTGCATCTCCATTTTTTAGGAATTTGTCACTTCCTCGGAAGGTAAGAAGAAGTGACCCTTTATATTATTCTGTGAAGAAAGTCTTTGCTGTCGAGTGCTTTGGAATGTAGGGAACTCTGATCTCTGCTAGAACAGGAAAAAGCAATCCAAGGGACCTGATTTTCCTTCTAGACGCTTGACTGATCGTATGAAACTACTGCCGTTGATAGGACGTGCCATTTGAACTGAGGTCTAGGACTGATGGAATTTAACGGACAGGGCCATGTCATTCGTTCTTGGGGCTTGTGTAGTCTGCAGTTTTGGAGATGGTATTTCTTCAGATACTAGAGCTCCTGCGTCCACGTTCAGCTGGAATGACTTAGATGGAGACCACTCTGTCCTTTCCAGCTTCCTTCCTTTTCTTTCTCCTTCCACTTAACAAACTGTAGTATAAAACCCACAGAATTCCCCAAGCAGATGGCCGTCAAGCTGGTATCGGACCATTCCTCTCATTTCTTCACGACTTTTCTGAGCCCTGTTGGTGTGTCAGTGTTTGTGACGTTGTGCTTTGGTCCTTACCATGTGCTCTTCACCCCTCCTTGTAGGTGACTGATAAGCTCTCAGTCAGCAGCTGCAGACGTAGTTTGGTGATGGGAAGGGAAAGGTTACGTTAGAGAGAAAGAGAATCTCTTGCCATACGGCCTTTACTGAGCCAGAAATAATCCGCTCATCTTCCCTGCTTCTTTGGTGGAAGAAATTCCCTTCATGCACAGCCTGTGCCACCGGTTTCCAACTGGTGATAGCTGTGTGTGTAACTCACGCTGGCCACACTGCTCTGAAAGAGTCCAGGTCCTCTGACTCCTGCAGTGTTGCTGTAGGAGTGCTGTGTTCTTGAACAAGGAGACAGTGCCAGACACAGGTAAGTCATGTTTGTTTCCTATTATCAAAAGGTTCGACACACGCACTACTTGCACTGAGCTTGTTTAATTAATGCCATTTTTCTTCTTTTCTTTAAGCAAATGAAGAAACACCCGTGTCGACAATGCGACAAATCTTTCAGCTCCTCCCATAGTTTATGTCGTCACAATCGGATCAAGCACAAAGGCATTAGGAAGGTTTATACATGCTCGTAAGTTCTACTTTTATTTATTTAGAAGCAGAACATAAACCTACAAAAAATGTTTGTAAGTTGAATTTCTTTTCTTGATTGTGTAAAAGCCAGTGTCCCATTCATCCAAATGAATCGGGTATTTAGATACATAGACAGGCCAAACCGTTGAGGCTGTCCTAAAAACCTAGCAGGCCACTGAGAATGCAGGTACGTGAAGTCTGCTGTCTTTCAGGGGCTTTGGCGAGCGAATCTGAAACTTCACTGCGCTGAGGGTTTGCATGGCTGATCATTCTACGGTGGTGAACTTGGTTTTCAGTGGTCTTCTCAAATACACACCCCACTCTTCCAATCTACAAAAGCCAGTATTTGTAGTATTTTTCTCATACATAAACCAGCACGTAATGTCTAAAAATCCTTAGTGATGTGTAAGTGGCTGGAGAGACGATGAGTAACTTAATAGAAAAATCCACATCAGTCAGGTAAGATACATACTACAAGTTTTCTGTACAATATGTTACAAGATGGGAGCTCAGGAGAAATACACTTCCCAAAAGCACGCGAGAGGTTTGGAAGCGATGTGGCTGGGTCTGTTTGGGAGAACAAAGCACAGGTTGTGAAAGACAAGTTTGTTAGGCTGGTTAGCTTGAGGTTGAAAAGGGAGCTGAGGAGGAATTACTAGTGCCAAGGAGATAAAGTATTTGGATTTGAATGCAGAATTAAGTGTCATTTGGAGCTAGCATTCATCCTACATGGAAAGTGATTGCTTTCCCTATGAAATTTAAATTAAGGAGAACTTGGGAACGTGTCTAATAGAACATACGGTTTGGTGGTGTTAGCAGAGGTCCAAGAAACAAACTCGGATGCTCCCAGGTTTTATTCTGACTCACACTTTGTACCGTTTTGAGTATTACCTTCAGAGAACTTCTCATTTGCCCTGTGTGTAAATTGCTCAAACATTTCTAGTTTTATTTTGTAATTATGCTTGTTTTCTTATAATAGTTGCCTTTGCAATTGATTGGGAAAACATTGTTGCTGTCTTTAATAGCTTGTACTCTAGACTGGATTTATTTACTAGTCCTATTTATATTCTTCAGAACACTACGACTTCTGTTAGGCGTGACATTTGAGTCTGTGCATATCTGCTTTGCGTTCCTGCAGGCACTGCCCAGATTCAAGACGGACTTTTACCAAGCGGTTGATGTTGGAGAAGCATATTCAGTTGATGCATGGCATTAAAGACCCTGATGTGAAAGAAATGACTGAATCAACCAATATGGAAGAAAGGGAAGTAAAAGAAGACACAAAGGTAATCACTTAGAAGATTCATTCAGCCACTGAGAGTGAATTTTTTGTGGCTATACATCTTTAAATAGGTGCAGGTGTTTTGATCCCGTAAATGTCTGATCGTCTGTGAAGTAGAGCCCCCCCCAAAAGAAGACTTGTTACATGCAGAAATTAACGTTTTTAAGTGTTTTGGGCTCTGTATGATAAAGAATTTCCCCTGTCCAGAATCTCACCCAGCATGTCCAGAGCTGACAGCAGAGACACACGCATACCTGTTTTTTTAAAATGTACTGTTGTCCTTTACATGACTCTCTTTCAGCGCAACATATTGTCGTCTTATTTACGTGTTGAAAATGTGGCAGCTATAAACATTGTCTTCATAAACACCATGGAGCATATCTGAGCTACATAGGATGCAGAGGAGCCTTGAGAAATATTCATGTCAGAAGAATAACGAGCATGTAAAAAATTATCAGCTTAATTAGTTTTAAAAATTCTGCAAATATGATAGTTTGGTTACTAGCAACCAGGAGATAATTTGTCAAGTCGAATTTCAGGCATGAGATAATATTAAGTAATTAAAATGGAGTTCCAGAAGGTAGTGCTGAAAAGTTCCTAGACTGATACTCTACAACCTGTACAGGATTGAAGTCTCGGTGGTGTGTGTACTTGGATGCGGTTACGCTGGCAAATAAGTACTCAAGTTTATACAGCGTATTAGATAACTGTAGCTCTGTCAGAGCTGACAAAACAAATTTTATGTGCAATTTATAGTAAAGAAAACCCCTGGTTTTCCAACACGTACAACATATATTTGCTTGTATTATTTCAAATACTGTATTTATCAAAGTTGTACTGGAATCTACCAAAGGAAAGATTTTAAAGTTTGCTCACATGATGTACCGTTTATGGCACTTTTTAGGTTCCTAGTCCAAAGCGTAAATTGGAAGAACCTGTACTGGAGTTCAGGCCTCCACGAGGTGCAATCACTCAGCCATTGAAGAAGCTAAAGATTAATGTTTTTAAAGTTCACAAGTGTGCTGTTTGTGGCTTTACAACAGAAAATCTTCTCCAGTTTCATGAACACATTCCTCAGCATAAATCTGATGGCTCTTCGTACCAGTGCAGGGAGTGTGGACTCTGCTACACGTCCCACGTGTCCCTCTCCAGACACCTCTTCATTGTACATAAGCTGAAGGAGCCTCAGCCGGTGTCAAAACAAAATGGGTCTGGGGAGGAGAATCAGCAAGAAAATAAACCCAATCATGAGGATGAATCGTCTGACAGTACGGCATCAGACAGGAGGTGCAAAGTGTGCGCAAAGACTTTTGAAACTGAAGCGGCCTTAAACACTCACATGAGAACACATGGCATGGCCTTCATCAAGTCAAAAAGGATGAGTTCGGTTGAAAAGTGATCAGATCATCTGGGACGCAGGAATCTCTCTCCACATTGGAATATTAATGACATTTTTGCTACAGAAAGTTCAAGGTATAATAGTGTTAACAGTACTGTTCAGGCTGTTGCAATATATTCTGCATAAAAGTGTCCCCTTCACCTCATTGTCTGTACCCTCAAAACCATCGAAGCAGTATTTGAGTTGAAAAGAGTTTGTATATATTTAAACTAATAACTTTTATACTCTTTGTTATGTGTTTGTATTGGTATCTAGTGGAAAATTTGGGTTTTTCTGGTTTTGTTTCTGTTTTTTTTTTCTAGTAAGTTTCTTTAAAACAGAGTTCTGGATGCTGGGGCAGTTCCTTGGGTTCTCTGAAGCTGTTTCTTCTTGGAATGCTTCTGAAAGAAAGTTTAGCTGATGGAAGCGCATCGGAAGGCAGCGCGGGGAGGAGAGCGGGGAGGGCAGGCAAGCTAAGGGGAGATTTTAAATTCTAAGATCTTGTGCTTCTAAATGTCTAAGGAAGCTTTTAAACTTTCTCTTAAAAATATATATAATA
>VYZM01002762.1:281633-292569 GCA_013398915.1 Dromas ardeola
AAAAAAGAAGAAAAAGTACCTCTGCATACGTAAAATGCAGTGCTGGTTTTAGGTGTCAACACCAGAACAGGTGCAGACCCCCTAGAATGATAAAGTACTTTTGAAAAGTATAATTGCACAACTCTGTGTATCATGAAGTGATTTTTTAGGTCATCAGGTGCTTGTGATCAAAGCTCAAATCGTTACAAAAGGGCTGGGCTGCTCTGGATTTAACAAATAAGATGTAATTAGAGGAATAGGTTTATAATGATGATGTTTTTTGTCATGTAATTTATTAAACATTATATAGAAGTGACCACACAGCATTATGTATTTTCCTTTATCTCTGGTTATTGAGAGAGAATAGTTAACCCTTGCTACAGGGGTTGGTATGTCCCGGCTCCGTATGCTAATGCCAAATGTTCTGGTGCTCAGTGTCCCACACAGCCACAGCTGTCCCGAAGCTCACCCACACCAGCCCGTGGCAGCATAACTGGGGCTTTCGGCTTCCGCACAGACCCTATGAAGCTCGTTCCGCCATTTCAAACTTGTATTAATATCACTAGTTGCGCTTTCACAACGTACACAAAGGTACCATACTGTCCCTTTCATATATAGTTCTCTGTGAGAGTTATATTTTTGGTTTGTTTTTGCATTTTATACCTTGTATGTATCCCTGAAAAAAATTTTTGTACTTTTTTTTAAAACAAATTGTGTATATATAGATAGCTGCATGATATACAGTAGTAATTGTTTGGTTCCTTAAAAGTCTTGCTGCTGTCAGATGTTACTATACACTACGTCCATTACAACTGTATTAAACACATTTCATATGTAAATAAATGTGGAGCATTTTGCCCCTAAAGATTTGTGAGATTCTGTTATTTATCATTAAATTTTAACAGTTTTAAAAATGGAAGTGTTTGAAAAAAATACGGATCCTTCTCAGCCACCTCTGTAAAACTTCTGAGTCACTCTGGAAATTATGTATCGGATACATGAGTTCCGCTTTCTCTCTTCATCCTCACCCGTAATTTGGTTCGTTGGTAAATGCTTGTTACCCATTTATATTCCTGGCATATTGAGTGGTTATGAGGCACTTCTCCATCCCAAACCATACAGCTGGTGTTGCAGGATCTGCGTGTGTAACGTACACTGCCCATCACTGCCCTTCCCATTGAGTGTATACCTCTTAACACTTGTTTGTTGATGTGCACTGTCAACTGTACAACAAATGAGTTACCACTATGCAGAATGGTGTTTTGTATACAGTGAACAGATAATAAAAATGAAATTTTCACAGCCATTATTAATACTTTTGGTTTTTTTCCCTTTTCCCTGTCTTGCACCTGCCAAGGGATGCTGTGAACCAGTGACTTGAAGTCATTGTTGGTGCTGCCAAGAGGCAAAACGCTGAAAGTTTCTGACAAGTCATCTGAAAGCTGTTGGGCAGGATGTGAAATGGCACCGTGGTCACAGCCCTCCCCCCAGGTCCCACGCTGCCTTTGCCCTGCGACTGGCACGACGGGTGCATTTTGGCACAGCCGATGAGTGGAGCTCAGCTCCTTGGCCGTGGGCTCCATTCGGTTTTAACTGGAAGGTCAGTTTGACTCTCCTCCTAGTAACCTCTTGAAACGTTTGAGGGGTGGTGGGTCTTGAACTGCCCCGTCATCTCTAGACATGTTTGTGTGTCAGAGCTTGTACGCACTTGGGTGTGGCAGGAAAGGGTAACTTTTCCCCAGGTAGTGGTTCCCTTTTGCAGGCAGAAACCCACCCGACTGGTGAAGAGAGGAGCTGTTTTGAGGACTACGGCTTTTTCCAAATACCAGACCCAGGGGACGGGGCGGGGGCGGGGAGGGGATTTAGTGTGATAATTAATACCACTGTGATTCTCACGTAGTATTTCTTGCCTCATTCTCCAGCTCCTCCAGATGTTGGCGCTTTTCCTTCTGTATCTCCTGAGTAATTCAAGATTAGATACCAGTAATGAGAAAGGCCTGTCGGGTACCTCTCTCTCCCCAGGGAGATCTCCAGTGTCCCAGCGTTCCTGCAGCGGTGATGCTTCTGCCAGTTCCCTTTTGAGAGTCTGCTGGAAGCTGGTTTTGTCTGAGCAGAGATTTCCTGGCAATGACCAACCTGTTTGTTTATTGCTGTTTTACTTGATCTTGGGCAAAGAGTTTCACGCTTTGTTTGGCTGCCCCTTTCAGAAACGACGGCTCTTTTGCTGCTCGAAGCCCCTGGGTGTGTGCCTGTCGTGGCCCCGAGTGTGCTGGTCCTGTCTCTCCGTGTCCACCCAGCCTTCAGGGGCCACGCGTGCTTATCAGATGGAAAAGCAAAAGCAAGTAATGGTCCCAAACGCAAGGCAGGCACCTCGGGAGTGTAGTGCCTTACTAATGAACCAATTGTTGACTGACACCGAGGGTGGCTGTTCTCTGGAGAGACTCCCACCGTGTGGGAAGGGGAAGAAGGCCAGGAGCGATGGGAAGGCAGATCTCCCTCACATCGTGCAGCGGGACCCATCACAGGCAGCGCGATTTACCTGGTCCTCTGCAGCCCCAAACCCGAACCACCAGCCCCAGCTGAGCCCGGCTCTGCCACAGGAACCGGATGGTCCCCATCAACACCATCAGAGAGGGCCGGGGGGACATGGGGACACCAACACGGAGCAGAGAGGGCCGGGGGACACAGGGATGTCAACATGGGTGCCGTGGCCACCTGCTGGGGGGAGCCCCCCGGTTCCAGGGCGCTGGGCCGCCTCTGCCATTGCGGATACCCCCAGGACCCCCGGGGCACCCTCCAGCCTGCACCGCCTCTGCCGGGGCTTCCCACAGACGATTCCCTGGTGATTCCCTGGAGACCAGGAAGGGAACGGAACAACGTAAAGCAATGTGAGACGGCAGTGAGAAGGCAAAAATCTCAGTTTGCATGCCTAGGGGAATTATTTCTTCGTGTAAACTATAAAGAAAATATTTAAACATCTTTTTACCTGAGATCTGACATTTGAATTGTTTGCTTTTAATTAACGTTGTGACACTGACAGTCAATTACAATGATGACATTAATACTCCTCTTTTCTACACCTTCTTTCCCCTGAAGATTCAACAATAATGGATTAAACCTCGTAAAACCTGTGAGGTAGGAAAGGCATCATTTAGCCTCCGCTGTTTTGCAGCCACTCTTTTGGCTGAACGCAGAGGTACTTAACACTGCACAGCAACTCCAGCCGGCCGATTAGAACAGAAATACTAATTAGGGCTTCAGGGAGCATTTGGGCAGACGGAACAGAGCGTTAGTGTCAGGTCTGGGGTTAATGTGTGGTTGCTTCGCCGCATTCACCCCGCACACAGGCGGGGATTTCTGACCTCCCTGGAGGCAGTGCCTGACAGATATATACGTGTGTGTATGTATATAAATATATATATCTATCTGCTCGTTGTGTGCCTTCCCACTCCGGCCCTTCTGCTCTCCAGTGAGGAATGGCGCTCGCTGAGGCCTCTTCCCACATATCCGGCTGCAGACAAACGGCCTGACCAGGATGGCGGCCGCTGGCCCGGGAGCGGGGGCCTGTTGGATCGGGGCTGCCCTGGTCTCACCGCTCCCGGCCATTCCCGACCTGTGCAGCCCCTGCACCACAAGGCTGGGACCCACCTGTCAGCACAGCCTCAATAAAACTGATTTTTCCCCTGCTAATATCGGTTAATACTGGCCACACGGCTGAATGTCCAAACACGTGGCCCCCTCAGGCCCCCTCAGCTGACCGAAGTGCGCTTCGGTGTTTCAGAGCAAACCTCTCGGAGGGGCTGAGCTCTCCTCAGCCCGCTGGGTTTCGACGGGGTCTGGCTGCGGCATGGCGGGTTGTCCCGCCTGGCCCAGGGCTGGGGGTACACGGGGTCTGCGGGAAACGGCACGGAAACGGGTCAGTGAGGCTGTCGTACCTGTGGAAAAAAAACACACAGGCCACTGGGGAAGGATTTGAATGCATCGTCATGGGGACACGCACTCGCTTACCAGTGGGAGGGTGGCAGAAAATGGCAGTGTGGGGGTTCACAATAGCCAGCGAGGCAGCATGGAGCCGGCCCGTCGCTTTGTCATAGCACCGTGCTGGGACGCTTTCCAGAGCGTTCAATTTGCCAGCAACAAAAATGCCCTTGAGAAAAGCTGTGAGGCCGGCGGGAAGGGACGACAGCGAGGGAAGTGGGACACTGGGTCAGGCAGAGCCACCTCGTTCCCTGCAGTCAGCCCCACAGGCCGCGGAAGGCTGGGCCGTGGCGGAGCCGGGCGGCAGCCGTGGCCCTGGGGAGCGGCGAGCGTGGCACCCCTGCTGAGCCTGGCCGATGGCCTCCGCTCTGGCACAGCCAAGGGCACCGGCACAGCCAAGGGCACCAGGACAAGCGCCCTGGCCCCGCGGTGTGTCCCGCACCGGTGCAAGCCCCGGCCATCCCCGGGACACTGTACCACACGGTGCCATGGCCGTGCCGGCATGGGACGGTGCAGGGAGGCGATGGCGTGTCCAGGCAGGCGGTGGTTTCTTCCACCAGCATCTTCCAGGCATCTGGTGGCTTTGGCTTTGGCTTTGTCAGAGACAGCCCTTGAGCCAGACAAACCCTCGGTCTGATTGGGGCAGGGTGGCTTTAGACTCTTCCTTATCCAAGCTGCAGCTTTTTCCTGCGAGCTGAGATCCGCACACCGTCTTCCCCTCCCGACGGATGTCCCCTGCAGCCCCTCTGGCCCTGACCCAAGGGCAGGACATGTCCCCTGCACTCCTGGGCTGTCTGTCCTCCCTCTGCCCCCAGCCGTGGGGCCTGCGGTGCAATCCGGACCCTCGCGCGTCCCGCTGTGCCTCCCACGCACCCCCCGGCATTCGCAGGGCTGGCCCTGCCTTGCCCAGGGGCATGTAGCCGTGCCCTGGCCAGCAGCCCTTTGCAGAGCTGGGTACGGCAGACACAGAGTATGGCTGGCCACAATCCCTTGACTTCTAGACTTGTCTGCTTTTCTTTTTTATTTCTGGAGGGCATTTACAGATGCCTCACCTGCCAAAGGCCCAAACGTTCCCAGTTCTTAACCTCGGTGTATCTGTGGGGAACCCAGTACCGCAGGTCTATTTAGTTTTAAAAGGATTTTTATATAACTCTGACCTTTTCATTCTGTTAATATTACCTTTCTCAGTACACCTCGCATGCACACGCAGCTGCCAGGCCAATAATGGGACACAGAAAAACCCATTTGATTTTAAAACCTTTCTCAAATATTAGGGCAGTTCAGGAGTCAATTCTTCGTATTTGAATTTCAGATTATTACTAAAAGGTTACCTGTCGAGGCGCCCGGAAGGACCCAGGGTGGGTAACGGAGTGAAAAGAGAACTAAGTCCGGAACATGGCAAACACAGCAGGCAGGAGTGTGTCTGACCTCCATCCCTGGGCTTGGCAGGCAAACCGGGCAGCTCTGGAGACGCGCGGAGATCCCCGTCCCCGCCGGAACCATCTCCTGGGGTGACTGATGCCAGCCGGGGCCCAGAGCAGCGCCCTGTGCCGAAGCACCCGCTCTCCTCCTCTGCCATGTGGGTGTTGGAAAGCAAGGCATCGGAAATGACCCAAATTCGTCTGGAAAATGAACTGGAGGCACTGCGGTTTTCTTCTCTGACCCCCTGGTTTCTGCTTTGAAGGAAAAAATGTATTTGGAGCAGTAATGTGACTATTAGCAAAATAATCTGAGCATTGTATCCTTCACAGATATGTCCCCTAATGTGATTTGGCAGAAGCCTTTATCCACTTCATTTATTTTATATTCTCAAATTCTGCTATTTTGTATTCAATGATCCTAATGCGATGGCGGGGATATGGATGCGCTGCGTTATAAGTATTGCTCTCTCCGAGTCCGTCCACCACTTGGCCAACGCTGCCATGGCTCTGCGTGCCAGATTAATATTGAAGGTCGAGTACAACAATATTTCCTGCTTTAAGTGACTGTCACTTTCTCAGTTAAAATGCAGAGCAGCCCCTGGTGAATGCAATCAGGCTGTAATTGGAGGAGCTACCGTCTCAAAATATCGCTTGGTCATTACATTTACATACAGTTGCTGTTAGCAAAATGAGCAGAGCCCTTTATACGCCGAGAAACATCTCTCCATCACCAGCATCGCTCCGGGTGGTTTACCTCACTGCGACGCTTCCCACACAGGGTGTGCTCCGCTCCTGCAATTCAAGCAATTTCCAAATGCTCATAAAAGTCAAGGCACAAGCATGAAATAGCAGAGTCGACGGCCAGAGGCCAAATTTCTGTCCAATGAACTCAGTGACCAGCCACCAGACCATCTATGATGCTGCTGTGACTGAGGTCTTCAAGTGCCATCACCTGTGTCATTTCTTTTTTGTTTTTCTGGGCAGTGTTTTAAGCCTCAGCTCTTTCAGTGCAGGTTAAGCAAATCGCAAAGTAAATGAGTATTCTTACCAGCCAGCTTGGCTGCTGGCGCAGCGCTGCTGATCTTCCCGGGTAATGCAGTTACAGAAGGGAGAAGAGGTCGTGGAAAAGTCATAAATAGTTCAAGACACTGAGGTGACAAGAAATGAAGAGCTGCAGATAAGCTTTGGGGGAAAAAAAAAAAGTCAAAACTGTTTAGTAATTAGAATGCACTGGGAAGGCACAGAAGCGATGTGACTTTTCCTCCACAGAGAAATTACCGCCAGCCCCAAGGCTTTCCAGCACGTCCCAGCGGTGGCTCTCAGAACAGTCACACCTCAATATGGAAGCGACGAGGCTTTTGGGATGTTCCCGCTCCCCCTCCTCACCTTCACCCCTGCCGGTCTGCGCTCCCCACTCCAGGCTGAGGGAGCAGGAGCTGCCAAGGGCTGTTCGCAAAGGAATCCTGGCTGAGATGTTTTAAATTATAAAGCCCTTGCTGCCCACTAACACTTACCCTGGAAGCAAAGAAAGGAATTTTACTGAGATAAAGGGCAGATAAATTTGAATGCAACACAAAACCAAAATAAGGCACAATGGCAAAATAAGAATGTCCCTTGGAGGCACACCCTGAAAACATTAGATAAACCAGAGCCTCCACAAAGCCCCAGGGAAATGAATGTATTTAGATTTTCTTTTCAAAAAAAGCCTCTCAGAAGAGCGAGGCTTAAGCCAGCAAGTCCCGTTGATAACCCCGGCCGTGGAGGCCTGCGTTTCCACAGCGAGGGGCCATTCCGAGAGTCTCGCCTGTTGGGTGCCCAATTTTAAGGAACCTTAATGGGATTTCAAAGGCGAGGCACGCGGTATTGCCTGAGACTACTTGGTGTGTGGTCTAACAGAAGCAGCTGAAATTACTTCAAAAACCACTTTTAAGAGCAAAGGTGTGCACCTGGGGCCATTTTCCACTGCCCTGTTTTTCACACTCGGAAAAAGCAGCCCTTCAACGCATCAGGGGATGGACACTGTGCGTGTGAAAATGAACGGGCCTGCCGTGCTGAGGAGGACGAAGCCCCGCGTAAGCCACACCAGGAGGGGGAAGGAGGTCCCTACGACCCCCGGGGCTGCCGCAGGGGAGCTGCCGGCGTTCCTGTCGTTGTCAGAAACTTGTGCTTTCCTGCAGGAGGAGGACGCGGAGTCAGGGTGAGGTGCCCAGCAGCCTGGCTACCCCGGCCCATATTGTCAGCTCAGCTTTGTGGCTCGGAGAACGGTGTACTGTTCAGAGGCTGATTTTTCTGAGAAACTGAAGAGAATTAGGCACCGGGTCTGGAGCAGAGTCCCCTGCAGCTTTGCTCAGCCGTGTGATGCTGGGTGCAAACATGGAGTGACAACATCTGAAGACGGAGGCACCTGGCCCTGCAGAGTTCCTCTGGCTAAAAGAGGAACAGGAGGAAGTGTTAGGATCGTGATCCTGCTTATGGACACGCTAAAAGAAAATCAAACCGGGACTGGCCAAGAAGGTGACGCACAGAATTGTCTGCTGCGTGCAAGTGGGCCAGTGCTGCTTCCAAAGCAGCGGGTTCAAACGAGATGTCTTTAGTGAATGCCCAAGTTGCTGTTGCCATTCATACTTTGGTTCCTTTCCCCTGAGACAGACCCCTCCCCTGACACATCTTTTCCCTGCCAGCGCTGTTGCTTGGCCGATATGGCAGAAGCTCCTTTCAGAGCAAAGGGGGCTGATTTCCACTTACCCGCACTGGGGTGCAGCAAAGTGCTCCAGGTACAAAAATTATCACCAAGAGAGCGTGGCATTGGCGTAAATGGCAGCCTGCTGCCTCCAGACAGCCCTGGCTGCTCCAGCAGCCCGTGGAGCGACAGGAACGGGAAGCAGAATAGTTCCAAACATATTTGGGAGAAAAGAGTGCTCGCTGTTACTGCATTTCTTCTGTGCTGTACTCTGAGTGGCTGCAAATGGACTCCTATGACTTTCCCATTAACGTGCATTTCTCAGCTCAGGTGCAGGGTGCTCGTTATTTGCCCATGACCAATCTCTTTGAAAACAAAGAGCTGTAATTCAAATATTATACATGCAGGTAGCACTGGCGCCTGGATGTTTGCAAAGGTCTGGCAAATAAGCCAGAATGTCAAGAGCTACATTTTCCTGTGTACTAAAAAATCAGCATAATTTTCTAGCTGCAGAGCTCCAAAAGATCTGCTGTACAAATACTGAAGTCAAACATCCAGAGTATGGGAAGATTTCAAAATACATGTAACATTTAATAATCTAAATCATCCAGATGGTAAAATAACAAAGCCCCCAACAGAAGAGTGGGTGACTCCTAGTGCCTGTGGAGAAGGAACAAAAGCACGTTCCTAGTATGTTTCCTCTGACTCACCATGAACAATGGGTGAACAAAAGTGTTTTCCAAGCTTTGGAACTCTAATTAATAGCAAATTGACAGGCAAAGATACTGGCAAAGATACCACCGTCTCAGAATTAAGTGTGGGTTTGTGCCTTGGACAACAGAAAGCAGCATCTCCGTGAACAAAAAACTAAGCATCTTGGATCCTACCTGGTCTCATCGCAATGCAGCCTTCTTGCTTTTCTAAATTCTCCGTATGCCAGCTCTGCTTGTTACAAAATCAGATTTTATCGTCTGAACTTCCACTTTTAATTCTCTCCACCAGGAATGACTGCAAGGAACTGCTCTAACACTGCCCAGTCTCTGTCGTTTACTTTCTCTCGGGTGCTGCCGTTTCCCTGCTAAATGGCCCGTCTGACAGCTCCAGAATTACTGTATTCCCACTTCACAATAGGCAGGCAAGAATATTTTTCTGCCTGTTTTGAGAACTAAAGCGCTAACCTACAAATAACACTCGGAGATCATTCTCCCACCACAGCCGCTTGCCTTCATTCTGTGCATTGCAGCATCACAACTGCGATCGGGGATGGAAATTCACCCCTTTATCACCAGCCGTTCGTTTTGTGGCTCCCGAGCTCAGCGAGACGGCAGCGGCTGGGTGCGCAGGGGCAGCCGGGGGCACAGGAGCGTCCTCAGCCTCCCCGAGCAAAACCCCGCAACATTAGTATAATGAATCATTTTCATAGAAACGTACACTTATAGCCACAACATAATGATTTCATTCCGATGGCAAAGTAAATTTAACAAAGATGCAATTGTCAGATTGTTTATAATTGCTGGTGAGTTACTGGTCTGAACTCAGTCCCGCTGTCCTCATGTAAATTAGTGGTACATTCAATGAGGGGCTCAGATTTACTCCAGGCACAACTATTTCTGGTGTAAATGAGACTTTGGCCTTTTTTTTTTTGCTTGAAAGGCACAGTTTTCTGGGAGAGAAACGTAATTAGACAATGGGCAGCTTATGCGTTGCATATTTTAATTAGTAGCTTTGTGATCATTGTTTCCCAGCTGTATGAATACCGGACGCGTGGGGAAGGCGCTCGCGGAGCAGCCGGAGGCTGAAAAGCAGGATTTAGCCGGCACTGAGAAGGTTCACGGGCTCGTCAATGGGCCTGGGCTCTAAACTGTCGTCACGGAGCACGTCTAACGACAACACACGAGCAATCGGTAAACTGCAAAAGGGCTCAATACGTCCCAGAAAAAAAAAGCATGAAAAACAGTATGTGGCTCCACATTTTGTGGGTAAGAGCCACCCACAGGAGACTGGGATTTATTAGTCTCCCTTGTATTGATTGTACTTCCCCGTCATTTTGTCCCAGTCACCATTTTCAATCTTTATTTCTCATTAAAAAAAAAAAATAAAAAAAAAGATATCTAAGTATTGCATGGTATAAAAAAACCTACTTCGGGGGGGGTGCAGAAAACCTTTTGCTGTGCACGAATCTATCAAACGTTTCAGATCTTAAAGAACAGATAACTTTGTTCCTCAGCTTTTCAATTAAAAATCTTAATTACACAAAGCTAATTCAGAGACCTTCTGGCCGTCTCTGAGACTGCTCTCTTGTGGTCTTCTTCTCCGCGTCCGTCTCACGACCCCCTGCTGAGCCCAGCACCCGCCCCAACAGCCGCCGCCACCACCTTTAGCACCGAGGGACTTCATTGTGGTCCCGGCCCCGCCCCTCACGCTGGCCACGCCCCTCACGCTGGCCACGCCCCTCCATCTGGCCACGCCCCCCCCGCGCCCGCCAATGGGCCGCGCACACGCAGACCGGCGGCGGGCAGCACTGGCGCGCGGCCGCCTGACTCAAAGCGATGGCGGCTGAGGAGGCCGCTGCCGCCGTCCTGCGCCTCCGCAGGCGCGTCTGGCTCGATCCGCCCTATCCTGGGGTCTCGGCGCCCACCGGGAGCCCCTTCGGAGAGCAAACTGGTCAGGCACCTCCGGGGGCAGCAAGCGAGGGCCCTCGACTTCAAGGCCCCTTTACCGCGGTGCATGCTGGGAGTTGTAGTCCTGGCGGCAGCGGAGGCCCGCGGGGCGTGGGCGGGGCGGCGGCGGCGGGAGACTACAACTCCCGGGGAGCAGAGCGGTGCCCGTTCCCCGGGCCGACAGCAGTCGCGGGTCGCGCTCGGCGCTGCGGCTCGTG
>VYZM01002762.1:298321-309633 GCA_013398915.1 Dromas ardeola
AGACGACACTTTTCCAAGAATTAAATATACAGGGGAGGGGGGGGAAACCTAATATATTTCAGATGTTTTCATTTCTGTAAACAGTTACAAAACTGTACAAGCTTTTGTCTTGTCTAAATAAACTGTACAACTAATGAGTAAAGCTCTTGGCTGTCGGTTATTTATACAATGGCATATTTACTGTCTTAAATAGGTGCTGCCTTCAGTCCGCCTGTGGCTTGTTTGGAGGACGCTGACTGCCGTGTGCTGGAGCAGCTCCTGGCCCTCCGTCACACGCTGTGCTGTTCTCCTGGCATGCTGCTGCATCTCAACCCGCGGCTCCCTCCTGTTTGCTCGTTTATTTTTTTTTGCTTGATTACTTGTAATCTCTGTCAGCGCCCCCTCTTCTCACGACCATGCAAAGTGTTTTTATCAGTATTTGTAGGACACAGCAGCTGGGTTGGAACAGGTAGTGAGTTGTAGGGGTTTCGTCAGACTTGCACCTAAAGAAAAGTTGTCTAGATATGGTGTGACAAAAATAGGCAAGAAAGGGTCTTTCATTCTCATGGAAACTTGGAGCTTTTTCCCCTCAATTTCCCACCTCCTTTGTGGTTTAGGGACAAAAAAACCTAATGGCTTGGTTTTTAGAGGTCTGATTTTTAGGGACTGTGTGTGTTCCTAGGGTTCAGGCTGTTAAACATCCTGCCTTTACATCCCTAGCTATAAAACAAACCTAACAACAAGATTTTATTAACACTTGTAAATTCCTGAATTAATAGCACAGTAGTGTCCTTAAGAAACATTACCAATAAGGCATAATTCGTATTCCAGTTTTGAGAATGTATTGTTCTCATCTGTCATATGATACCTGGATAGTGTTAAACTATTAAATAGTGTTAAACCATAAAATCGATTTTTTCATTTTAAAACTTAACTGATAACCGCCTTACATGAAATTCTGGATTTTTCTGGGCTTCAAGTGTCAATGTTGTCCCTTCAACAAAGCAGAACTTGTTTTCCTCGCTTGTTTTGGTTTTGTAGCATTGAGAAAAGGAACAGCATGATGCTTTTTTCCTACGGAGTTTTGTTTCTTCTATAATCCCGTACCTCTACAAAAATATACAATAATGGCGCCTCTTCTGTTGTAACTGCGGATGCTGAAAGGCAGACAACTGCTGAATTTTTCCAAGTAATATTACTTCTTTTGTGTCCCACTAAGCAGTTTTCATGACAAACTGCATTATAAAAATGACTTTATTTTGTGTCAAATTGTGCAGAAATAAAATTGAGTATAATAAATGGCATGTCAGAGTAATGTAGGTATCCTTAATGCAGTCTTCCCAGAAGTGTATCACCACAGTTAAGAAAAAATCTTTTAATTTTTAGAGACAGTTTATGTGTAGCAAGATTTTTTTGTTACTATTTTTTTCCCCCCGGTATTGCTGAAATCAGTTTATTCCTATCCGCCTCCCCCAGTGCTGTCACAGCCAGCTGCGACTTTGAGAGTGGGGTTTTGGACATAACTCAAATGACAAATTCGACGCATTATTATGGGAATTTCTTCTTGTGTTGAGGAAACGTGGATTAGTAAAATGACACAACATCTAAATATGCGGGTTCATGCTTGGAGGAAAAAAAAAAAAAGAGGTTGTATTTCTTGGGTGCGATATCCGGTGTCTTCTGTTGACTCTTCTTGATAAATCCCGGCCTGCAGCACGGACTCTCGGAGGGGTGAGAGGTGGTTGTGGCCGTGGCCGTGTCTGCTGTCAGCGAAACGTGGGGTGGCGGCAGGCCCTCTTTGTCTTCTGCTGCCTCGAGATCTGCTGATTGCAGCCACCAAGACAGCTTTGGTCAGCCACATACAATAACCCGGTCAACCGCATAAATAATCTACTATCTCTTTTGTGATGAACAACAGGGGTGTTTTCAGCCCGTAGGACCAGATGCGGGAATGATCAATCTTACATAAATATGAGACGTTCCCGCCTGCTTGGGAAGGGTGTGAAGAAGATGGAGCTGGACTCTTCTCAGTGGTGCCCGTGACACGGCAAGAGGCAATTTCATCTGGACATTAAAAAAAGTAATTTTTACTGTGCAGGTGGTTGAACACTAAACAGGCTAAAAACATGGTGAAATGACTAAAACACGGTACAGCTACTCTTACATAGGATAAAAGACTTTTTTCTTTTTTTCTTTCAGATTTAGGAATCTCATAATTGTTTCTAAAACACAACTTGTGAAGCAGGGAAGAAGTTGTTAGTTTTCTGCCGGGTGTGTGAGTTGAGCAGGTCAGCAGAGCACGTGGGGTAGGGGGAAATGGGGAGCATGATGGAGGCAGTGGAGGAGGAAGGGGTTTAGCCTTTGGGAACTGTTACATTTCCCCAACTATAGCATGTAACTTCCTGATTAAAATTTAAGGATGTGGAGGTACTTGAACGTGTCTGGAGGAGGGCAACCAAGCTGTGAAGGGGCTGGAAGCTGAGGACTCTGGGTTTGTCTGGTTTGGAGAGAAGGAGGCTGAGGGGCCACCTCATCGCGCTCTGCAGCTTCCTGAGGAGGGGACGTGGAGAGGGAGGTGCTGAGATCTTCTCCCTGGGATCCAGGGACAGGACAACTTGGAACTGTTCAAAGCCGCACCGGGGCGGCTCAGACTGGACATGAGGAAGCATTTCTTTAACTGAGAGAGTGCTCAAACCCTGGAACAGGCTTCCTGGAGAGGTGGCCGATGCCCCACGCCTGGCAGTGTTGAAGAGGCATTTGGACAATGCCCTTAATAACACGCTTTAAGTTTTGGTGAGCCCTGAAGTGGTCAGGCAGTTGGACCAGATGATCCTTGTAGGTCCCTTCCAGCTGGATGGGCTTCTCTTCTATCCCATTTATCTGTTTCTCACCTCCAAAATAACTTGCAGTGAGGGCACAAGCCAGTCCCAAATTAAATTTACATGTATTGCTGCTCCTTGTGCTTCAAGCAGAGCTCTACGTGCACCCTTCAGAGGTGAGGGACAAACTGTGCTTGTGCGCGTGTTTCCTTCGGTTATAGATGGGGCTGACAAATAAAAAGAAGTGAGTTAAGATCCTACATATTTGATGCATCCAAGGTGCTTTCCCTTTTCTACAAACACAACTTCTTTCTTCAGTTGCCTGCTCCGCTTCTGGGCTGCAGCTTCCCTTTGAAGGCAGGGCAGAAGAAGGGTATAATTGGCAGATGTACTGACTCGTTAGCTGGCGGCGGAGCGCTCCATTGATCCGGGGAGCTGCGGTGACTGGTTCACCTCGGCTCACACGCTGCTGAGACATGGATACCCCCCCGGGAAGAGCGACTGGCTTGGCTGTTGGTGTGAAATACTGTGCATTGTGTCACTGGGGAAAAGAAAAGAGCATTTTAAAGCAAATGCCTCCATCCTAACAAGGCCTCTGGACAACGTATTTATTTTTCTTTTGAGAAAGATGAAGGTGCTCCAGGCACAAGCAGTATGTTTTTAACTAGCAGTTGGGAGGAGAAGCTCAGACTTTGATGGAAGCCGTTTGGTTTTTCTGTCTGGTTGGCTGCCTTTCCACAGCCCGGCTGATAACCTCCCCCGTGCACCCCGAGCCGTGCGGGGTGCGAAGGGGCTGCGGGCATGGCCGGCCCTCCCGGGCTGGTCCCCGTGGCCATGGACGGTGGTGTGCTCGAGGGAAAGGGCTTGGAGGTTGGCTTTGTTCGCTCCCCTCCGCTTCTCAGGCCTTGGGTGCTTGAGGTGGGGGTGATGGAGTTTTAGAGCTCCAGTTTAAGCCATGTTTAGCGAGTCGCTTCTCTTTATGTTTCATCGAGAGAGCGAGTAACGGTGATGGAAAAGGACATTTTCTTCTGTGTGTGTGGATTTTTATCAGTGCTCCTTTGAACATCTCGGGGGTCAAAAGCAAACAAAACGTAAGTCACCCACATGACGAAAATTCGGTATGTTTCTCTGCTACACATCTTGGCCTAAATAAGTATATTCCCTCTCTTCTGTCATCATTTATGCTCCAGTGCGCTGCTTTTGTATATGGAACTGCTCTGCCTCTCTATCATTTGGTTGGAATACGCTATCAGCAGAGACTATGCGTACAAATGCTATGTATAGTCTGTGTCTGTATGTAGGTGTATTGAAATCCGGCGTGGACATGACCACCGCCTGAGTTCTGTTTGGAATTCGTGTTGTCTGAAAGGAGGCACTGTGTGACTCTGCCCCTGGGCTGTGTTGGGCACCTGATGGTGGCCCAGGGGCTCGGGGTTGGCCGCGGTGGCTCCCTGCTTCCAAGGGACAGTGACCTCTCCGCCAGCTGCTGGATGCGGCGCCATTTTCCAGCTCCACTTCTTGTGACGGGGGTCTGGGACTGCCCGGTAGCCTTACGGTTTGCTAATGTCCTTTCTGCCACCTGCACTTGTCCTGCTGTCTGTCTGTTCGCTGTCTGGACTTGTGTCATGCAGGTTCTCACCTCTATTTTCTCCAACTCGTATGGTGTTTACAAGCCCAGCAGCAGCTATATGTGGAAGAAAGTTGACATTTGGGATACAAAACTTGTAGTTTTAAGTTCCCTCAGTGGTTATTTTCCATAGATTTAGTTGCAAACTGACAAATGGGCAGGTGACTCACCTGCTGGTGGCTGCACTATCCCAGCCCCAGCTCCTGGGGAAACCCTGCTGAAAGGGCTGGGGCTGTGCGGGGACGAGGAGCCCTTCCCCTCGCCATGGAGCCCCTGCCCAACCTGCTCCCCGCGCCCTTCCCCACACGCACGGCCGGCGGCGGAACCCACGGCTCGGTCATGCCGCTGCCTCGTGTTTGCAGGTGGACACGGAGCATGTGTGGAAGCCAACGCGGAGTCTGGAATTGCCCTCCCAGCTGAAAGGGAGCAGGCGCGGGGCACTGGCCCAGGTTGCCCAGAGAAGCTGTGGCTGCCCCATCCCTGGAGGGGTTCAAGGCCAGGTTGGACGGGGCTTGGAGCAACCTGGGCTGGTGGGAGGTGTCCCTGCCCAGGGCAGGGGGGTTGGACTAGGCGACCTTTGAAGGTCCCTTCCCACCCAAACTGTGCTGTGAGTCTGTGACTCCATGAGGACGACCTCTCCCTGCCCTGCAGGCCATGTCCCCATCGCCCCGTGCCCCCGGGACCGCGAGCGCAGCCATGTCCCTTCGTGCATTTTGTCTTCTCCCGGGAAGCTCAGCTGGGGCTGCCTCTGCCTCGACAGCAGCAGTTGCCGAGAATCCAGGAACATAAATGCTTCCCGTTAGATTCTCAAAATACTGAAGCCCTCCACCACAAAAATCACAATAAATGTGGTGGCTGATGCCACTGACAGACACTGAACGTGCAATAAGCGGTGGCTTTAGTTTAGCTTCTACTGCCTCGGTCTAGGGCTTCCTAAAATGCAGCACAAACACTATCAAATATCTTAAACTGTGCCTCATTAAATAAATGTTTATTATTTGATATTGTTCAGCCTGTGTAAAGTTGTGGAGCTCTTTTCTGAAAAATGTCTTCAGTTCTTCAGGGAGCTGAGACTGCAGAGAGTCAATTTTCAGGTTATTTGCCGAATGCCCGCCCTGACGGCGGGTCTGAAGTGCTGGAGATTAGTCTATTCAGCATCTTCAACATTTACAAAGTATTCCTTAGTGATCGCACCCTGTTATTACATTGGTGATACGCTGAAACCATTGTTTGCTCTGTACATATATTATAGCTGTCTCTAACGTCAGGATCACTACAAAGAAGATGATGAAAGGCACACCATTTTTCTTTTGTCCCTTTTTATTTCCGTAAAATCTGCCTTGCTGATAGAACAATCATAGTTGTCTAAAATGTAAAGGAAGGAAATTAAAGAGTGTTATTGTGGTAATAACATTTAAAACCCATTAATATTTTCCTGCCATGAACCGCAATAATAGGTCACTTTGTCATGGGATATATGAAAAGTAGAAAGGTATTTTAAAATGGAGAGGTGCTTCTTGATGTTCAAACACAAATTTATATTATCGGACTTCTACAAGGAAAGGTTGTCTCAAATGAACGAGTGACTGACAGTTGATAGCATGCGTTTATTGTACCCTGATCCTTCTCTGTTGGGGGGGATCCTGTGTAGTATTTCTGTGTATTATGAAATTATTATTTCTCTGAAAAGGTTAACAAAATTAAGAATAATTAGAATAAATCCATATTGCCTTTTTTTATCCTTATGAGCAAGTAAATAAAGAAATACTGATAAACGTGTTTAAAGGGCGGGCTGGACCCTCAGCTGGGCTGAGGAAGAGGTGATGAGGCTGAGGAGGAAGGACGGGTTTTTGGGTACAGAATGCACTAATTCGTGCCCTGTTAGACCAGAGGTGCCAGCAGGGGAAAGCACAGGACGGAAAAAGCGACCGCCACCCCTGGCCAGGTGGATGCCTGTAGCTGGAGGGGACATGAGCCGTGGCACGCAGATGATAATCCTGCCCATGAAAAGTCACCAAGGCCTACAGGGATCACGGCATAATAAATATGTCCAGGAGCGGCTTCTTCCTTCACAGCTCCACCTGCTCCCAGAGCCATCGGCTGTGGCCAGCAGCGGACCCCGTGGGCCAGCAGTTGGGTTTTGGACAGTGCCAGATGGACCCAGGGGCAAATCTGGTCCCATCACCTCACCACGGGCAAGGACCGCAGATGTACTGCCCATTAAAAAGCAAATTGTACATTTTCTCCTGCTCAACAAAAGCCACTAAGGGCCTGAGGGGGTTGTGTAAAGCCACAAGAGTATTTGTTGCAGATTCGGTTAGGTCGTTTAATAAACATATCTGCCTAATTCCCGTGAGGCCACAAGCAAGCGGTGCTGCTCAGGCAGGTGCCCCACGGGGGTGAAGGGATGCTCCTCGTGGCAGCAGAGCTGCTGGTGCTCGGGACCACCATCGCTCCGCTCCCCCGCCATCAGCCGCAGGCAGAGCCTGCTATAACCACCGATGGTGGCAGCGTCCTTGTCCCCACACCCGGCCCGGCCAGTGCCACCAACGCTCCCGGCCATCAGCACCCCCCGATGGCAACCCCGCCAGCCCCAAGGCTCCCCACGACAGCTTGGGGACAACTGCTGAGGGATGTTCGTTGTTTAGCGTAAATGAGTAAGCTTTAATGAGAATAAATTACTTAGGATTATAATATGGCGTGATTCGTGCTGTTTACCGAGCTTTGCTTAGCAGGAGTAGCTGGATTTGCTGAAGCCTTTAGGCTGCGATAGAGTTATTTCTCTCAGTAATTCTCCCAGCAGCTGGTGCAGTGCTGCGTTTAGTCTTCTAGTACGGGCAAGCGGTTTGATATATCACTGATGTTTCGGTGGTGTTTTCCCCAAGTCTGGGGCTCGTCAGCTCTCCCTGTTCCGCCAGCAAGTGCAGGCACATGAGGAATGAAAACCAGGAGATGCGGGGGCTCCAACCCTCTGCTGAAACTGCAAATCAACGAGGTAGGAGCCGGCCTGGACACAGAAGACGAACCCCATGAGATGTTAGAAGACCCCAGGCCAAAAGTCACCCTTGGGCTAGCAGACGCGTGGCCAGCGCGCGAGGGGCAGGTGTGTGGATCTCAAGGGCACCGTTGCCCAGGGGTTCCTTCGTTCCGGTCCCTCCCCGTGGAGGCACCCAGCCCAGGCTGCCCTTGCTGCGGTACCTTCCAATTAAATCGATTATTTTATGAGGTCCAGCACCTGAGACGGTGTGTGAGTGCTCGGGCAGCGACTCCTCCTGTAACAGCCACCACTCCAGCATCACCTTTTCTTCAGCCCTGTTTACACCAGCTCCTGGGCTCTGATGAATTTCGGTTGCAAAACTGGTTGCCAGTTGTTCTGAGAAAGGATGAGGAACGTCCTCAGAATGCCCTGACAGACGTTTTGATCCCAGAAGCCCCGCCAGCGTTTCACCAGGCAGCAGAAAGCCCCAGCTGTATCCTGCAGACCAGCAAAGCAGTGTTTATGATGTGTCCAGCACAAATAATGCAATAGATTTTGGTGAAAGCGTAAGTCGTGCAGCCGAGGATGCTTTGGAAAAATACAAGCCTGGCTCTGACATTGCCTGCAGACACATTCGGGAGCCTGTTGAGGGCTCAGTATTTCAGGTCCATTACTGCGGGTGTCGGTTCTGTGTATGCAGGAATCAAGAGACACGTGCAAATTACAGGATTAAATATTTTACTAGGGTCTGTTTCTTTTGAAAACAGTAAGAATAAGCTTCCATTGAACATAGGCAGTGAAGAGAGAAGGCTCTCATGGTGGCGCTCAGTATAAAAGCAAAGGTAAAACTAAGAGAGATAAACAGGCCTGTAGGGTTGCTCGAGTTTGGGAAAATTATTGTTTCACTTTTCCAGAAAAATAGAAAATCCTCAAACTGAGTTTCTTGTTGGTGGCTTGCTTCAAATAACCCAGTTTGGTTGTTTAGAGGAGTTACACGGATTTTTGTACCTTTAATTTATGTTCGTTTGTTTTATGACAAAACCCTGAAAATATTTTTCTTGGCAAAAATAGCCCTCCATTCAAAAAGCTAATCTTAATTGAAATGAAAATTCAACCCCAAATTTGATCAACTTTCTAAATCAGTATTTTTCACTGTAAGTTTAATCATCTAAAGGTCAAACTAATTTAAACTTTCACTAAGTCCATTGTACCCGGTATGAAAACGGGAGCGTATGAGGAACAATCTCAAACGAAAGTAGCTCAAGGCAGCGCAAAATGAGATTTAATGTGGAGACAGAGCCTTTAACACATGAAATGTATAGAAGGCGTAGCATGTATACAAAATATGAGGAAGGTTTGTTTGTTTGCACGGTGTTTCTGGTAAAAGAGGCTTGGGACTATTGGGCAACAAGGAACGGAGTAAGAATCCATGGTTTGGCGTTCCCAGCCGAAGCTCACGGACAGCACGCTGGGTGTTACCTGCAGCGATATGGGACTCGCTGACCAGAAGGTTTCAATATTACTTTATCTTGTTCGTCCTCAGTAAGCCCTGCATCAAGCAACAGAAGCAAAACCACCGTAAACAGCTGAAAGCAGCAAAGGCTCCATGTCGAACGTAGAACTAGGAAACCGCTGGCATCCCAAGTTAATTTGTGCAAATGTGGCGGTTTCAGGGAGATGACCCGCTGGTGACTCCCCCTGGTCTGGTGGAGCAGGGTCTGGGGGGACCCTGTGTCGTCGGCTTCTGGAGCGACCAGGGCTGGAGCCAGGGTCACCTGCAGACACGCTGCGTGTCACTGCCATCCTCGAGGCCACCGGGAGGGCTGGGATGGGGCCCCAGCGCAACGGTGGGTCCGGCACAGCAGTCTGGGGAGGCGAGGACAGTCCCAGGGCTTCCCCTGGAGCCACTGGGTCTGAAAACAGGCGGCTTCCTGAATTTTTCAATTTCCCGTCTTGAATCGCAGGGAACAATCAGAGTTTCCCAGGGATGGGAATATTGTGTTTGATGAGCCGTCACTCCGCAGAGAGCACGTGTGGTCGGGCTGCGGGCTGCTCAGTGAAACCCCTGATTGAGGCATGAGAATACTATTGTAAATTGAACAAGAATGCATAATTAATAACCCAAATAAAAGAATGAATCACGTTAATCAGTAACAGAAGATGCAATAAACTAAGACTAAACAAGGGAACAATTTAGCTCATACAGTAGGATACACAATTGCCTTCAAACATGATTGTACTACATAGTCTGCCCGGTAATTATGTTAATTCACATCCACAGTAGTTTCCATTGGGTACAGTTCAGTTCCAGTCGTGCGGGGTTCGCTGAAGGTTCTGGCAAGTTCCCCACAGTCATCTTTGTTACTGTGCCTCCTGCTTCCCGGCACAGTTCTCCAGGCAGCAAAAGCATCACACAAGCTGCACCAGTTCCACATGACTTCATCCATCCCTGTCTCTGTCGTCCCCCTCTGGGACAATCAGCACGTCGGGATGCTACATCCCTGTGCTGCTCACCCACCCTCACTTCACCGAGCCACTTACGCCTGAAGTTGAGTACGTATTTAAGCGTGCCACTTCTACGTGGCCTTTACAGTCGTATATCGTCTCCTTTGGTGATTCACCCATCCTTTCCTCGGCACTGCCTCTTCAGGATGGAAATCTTCTCATCCATTAACTATTACAAAGTTGGCCAGTTCCAGGTGCCTTAGAGTGCTGGAAAGATTACAGGGTCTCTGTGCAAGGAAAGAAGAAAATCCTGTAAATCTGTGAGTTATCTCACTGTCACCTGTGACAACAAATGTACATGATATTGGAAACTAAAAGAAACTCTTTGCACAAGATCTTCTATTTCAATGAGCTTCAAGTGATGTTGGTTTGAATTTGGTCATTTTACAGCCATTCCTCCCTCTTAAAAAATGCTGGAGCTTTTATTTTTCCACAAGCTCTTGTAAAAAATTTTTCAACCTGTTTGGTCATTTTAGTCTAGAGCAGCAAACCAGTTCTGTGAACATTTTCGTGCTTTCCGTAAAAAAGAGAGATTCATTTTAACAGAAACTTCTTCAGAAAAACTAGTTCCTGTAACAGAAGTGTAACCACAACACCCTGGCTCCCTGGTCCAGCAGTTCGTGGCAACCCTTTTTACCCAGTAAAGCTTAGCAGGAGGACACACAGTCCCACGTGGCGAGGGTAAAAACCGCACGGTGTCATCAGCATTCCCTCACCCACCTCCTCCGCATTTGTCAAAGCCCCCCGTGTCCCCTCGCAAACCGCAGGCTCCCGCAGCAGGGACATCCCTCTCTGTCACCGCCTGTGCCGTGGCTGGGTCTGTTGCCGACCCCAGACAAGGTGAGGATGGGTCACACTGGGCACCACCACCAGCAGCATCTGTCCCATCTCAGAGGTCCCTCACAGCTGCCTAGGCCACCTCAGAGCCCCACACACACTCACCAGAGCCCCCCCACTCTGCTCTGGTGAGACCCCACCTGGAGCACTGTGTCCAGCTCCGGAGCCCTCAGCACAGGACGGACATGGACCTGTTGGAGCGGGGCCAGAGGAGGCCCCGGAGATGCTGGGAGGGCTGGAGCCCCTCTGCTGTGAGGACAGGCTGAGAGAGCTGGGGGGGTTCAGCCTGGAGAAGAGAAGGCTCCGGGGAGACCTTCCAGCCCCTTCCAGTCCCTCAAGGGGCTCCAGGAAAGCTGGGGAGGGACTCTGGGTCAGGGAGGGGAGCCGTGGGACGAGGGGGAACGGTTTTAAACTGCAAGAGGGGAGATTGAGATGAGATACTGGGAAGGAATTCTTGGCTGTGAGGGTGGTGAGCCCCTGGCCCAGGTTGCCCAGAGCAGCTGTGGCTGCTCCATCCCTGGAGGGGTTCAAGGCCGGGTTGGACGGGGCTTGGGGCAACCTGGTGTCG
>VYZM01002762.1:326895-342517 GCA_013398915.1 Dromas ardeola
AAAAAAAGATAGCAAGGTGAGACGAAGGAGCAAAACCTCTTTAGCCAGACTCTGCTGTGGCAGCAAGTGCCATAAAGGGCATTGGGTCCTGCTTTTAGGGCACCTGTCAAAGTGGTAAATTCAGGGATAAGACTCAATTTTTTTTCTGTCAATCACAATGTGAATGTACAGCAAAAAACCTCCCCCTTCCCCCCCAAAGCAGAGTACGCATCCCACACAGAAGACCTTCCTCCCTAATAAAGAAGGATCCTCTTCCCTCAGCAGTGGATGATTACAGTTCTGTTTGCTGTATGGAACTGCATTTGCCACTGTGGCATCCTTCTTGCAGGGGAGAGGAGTTGTCGAAAGAGGAAGCAGTTCTCTTGGCCACAATCTGTAAACAAATCTGAAAAAAACCCCCATCCCAGTAGCAGAGCAGAGAGCAGCTCTGGCTGTTCCATCTCCAGATCCACCTTTTCTCTCGCCGTACTTCAGGCATGGACTCTGCTGCCCTGACACGCGCATGGGGCATCGCACTGCTCGGGGTGGGGATGAAGTCTAAGGATGCCTCTGGTAATCGGAGACTCACACAGAGAGTGTAGGATGGCAAAGAAAGGGAACCATCTGGATGTTTCCCTTTGGGGCTGATGTTCCGGCTGTTCGCTCAGTCCCCTGCTGCCACGGAGTCCCCCAGACGGATGTCACACTGGCGTGAAGCCTCAGGAATTGGTACTGTGGTACGTGGCAGCTTCGCAAAGACCGTTTACCTTCGGAAATTTACAGGAGCAACACGGATCAAATTTGAGAGTGTTTATTCGGGGATGAAATGGGTGGGATTTGTTACTTGCTTTTCCAAAAGATAGACCCCCATTCCATCACCTTTTTTAGGGTTTTTTTGCGATGTATTTTTGCAATGTATTATTACAACATTTACTGCTGAAATTATGTTTGCAAGCTAACAAAAATTCTCAAGGTGGACAACCTCTAAAGCACAGTTGTCCGCTAGACCCCCTTCCTGCACGTGCATAACGAAGACTAAATCAGGATAATTTTGATCCTGTGGGGGCTGTTGAGGCACATGTGTGGGATGTGGCTTCACACAATGAAATCACCACCATAAAATGCTGCAGATTATTGCTTCCTTTCCTCCTGCCTTTTCTTTATGTCGAGCTGAAATAATTGCTGCCTTGCAGAGCAGCCATTTGAAGCTGAAGTCCCGCTGCAGGTGGGACGTGGCTCTCCGGCACAGTGGTGTGCACCAGGGAGCGCTGCCCTGGAAGAGAAACGGCACTTTCAAGGTCAGACAGCAAATCTGCAAGGGGTGGGACGGGCCGGGGGACAAGGAAAAGGGGGGAATATTCACCCAGCGGGAACCTGTGTCCTGCTGCATTTTGTATACCCGGTGTCTTCCAACAGATTGTTAAAAACTGACGAAAACTGGCAGTGCTTTTTTTCTCCCCAGAAGTTCCCGAGTGCGCAGATCAAGAGCCTTCTTGAAAGCGCGATGTATGAGGAAGCTGCCGCCTCCTCCCGTCACTGCATCACTCGTACCTTGACCATCATCTCCTGCTTTTTTTCTGGTGAGACTTTTCTTTGCCAGCCCCTGGGAGGGCTGGTTGTGTTCTCTCCACCCCTGACAAGGTGCGCAGTGGCAGCAGCAGCCCCACAGCGAGTGGTGCCAGAGCCTCCCTGCAGCATGCCATCCCCGTGCCCGTCCCAGCCGGGGGTGGCCGCGGCTGCTCTGGGAGCGGGGCAGCCCATTCTGGGCAATGAGCAGCATGGACCTGGTGTGAGGGCTCCAACATGGGGCTCACCACGCTCGGCCGTCCCTCCGGAGGCAGGGAGCGCAGATTCATGCTATAAGGCTATATTAATGCAATCCTTCTTTACTTGTTTTCCAATTAGCCTAATTGAATTCGGATTGCTTAAAAGTGGGCACTAGAGACGTTTATCTTGATGGGATGACGGCCTTGATCTCCAGCGATCCTATTAACTATAAGAACCCCAAATCCCAGGTAGGGTCCGTCCAGCAGCGGCTGCCATGTGACGCTTTAATCTGCTGCTCTTCCGTGCGGCGTGTGCGCGCGCACACACACACACACACACACGCACATGCGTGCACACACATGTCCCTAAGCACATGCACATGTGTCCCTGGGCATTCCTGCACACGTGTGCACCCAAGTGCATCTCCGTACGCACACACGCACACACGTGCAGTGGCTGCCTCTTAAGGCTCCAGCAGCCTTGGGAGAAAGGTTGTTCAGTGCAAGACGTTGGAGAAAGACCTTGGAGAACGGTCTTTCCCTTTTTCCTTAAGCCTTGCAGCAGAGCTGGTGTGCTCAGTCTGCCATCTCGTTCTGCTTCAGGCACCCCCGTGCTCTGTCCCCAGGGCTGAGCATCTGGAGACCTGCATGGCTGGTGACGTGTGGCCCTGCCACCTCCTACCCGTGTGCCCCCCCAGGCCTGCGGCCGGTGCCCGAGGACAGGGACAGCCGTGGGAGGGAGGGATGAGCCCTGCGGGTGCCGCGGGGAGCGGGGCAGCCACCTGCGGCGCGGTGAGGGCAGGACAGACCTGCAGCTGTGCCCCGGCCATCGCGCTGCCCTGCCCGGTGGCTCACGGGGGCGTCTGGGGACACGGCGCCGGGGGCCAGGACCCACCATGTCCCACCGCTCCTGTTCCCAGCCTGGTGCCAGCCCCAGGGCCCCCACCCGGCCCCGCTCCCCTCCGCCAGCCCTGACGTGTTTTTTGGAATCTCATTAATCGCTTGTTTGGTGATTCTGACTGTACTTTCTTCTCTGACCCTTTAAACCGTGAAAATGCTGATCCTATATGTGCTTACGAATTTAATTAGCTCCTTTAAACCACCAGATGCTTTCAGTAAGATTTTCAGGATGTCCCAGGCACATTTTAATTCAAAGGTCGAAAGCCTTAGGCTTGTTTACTTTGGTGTGTTCCAGATAAGACAATTCAGTCTGTAAAGGAACAGAACCGTATGGAGACACCTACCAGGTTTATACAAATACAGAGGGAAATGGATTGATCAAACCAAAGCCTGGTTGAGCTGAGCTGGCGACTATAACTACTTTACGTAAAGACCTCCTAAAAGAGCCCACTTGTCTTTCCCCATAGATAATTAAATCCTCTGGTGACAGGTAAGAGGAGGATCTCAAGAGACAGAAACGGGACCAGAACTCTTGGCGGTTTTAGGCGGTGTTTGAGACTGAGTTAGCATTTGCTGGCTCTGATGCTTGATGAACGGGCTGAAGAAATGACCTGTTACAGCGCAAGAGCCACTGACATCCCTCTGAACAGACCAGGGCATCCTCTGGAAAAAGCAAGGAAGGTAAACTTGACAACTTCAGTGTTTCTTAAGTAAGAAAGAAGTGAGCAAGAAGAAAAGGCATATTTTCTTGGGACTGCAACGGGGAAAATACCTGATAACAGGTTTTCAAACAAGTCTGTGCAGCTTATATTTGAATACTGGCTGCTGAAGGACCTTTTCCAAGATGATCTCTTGCATCCAAGAACCCCCCTACACAGGGCTGTCCCACGGAGGACAGGACCGACACCTGCCCCCTCTCCCTGTCCCTAGGCTGGTAACTCCAGCGTCGCTGCCAGGGAGCCGTATTTCAATGAATTTGTGAGAGGAGTGTTTTTAGAAAGTATTTGCCTGTGTGCTCACTGGTACATTAGGGGGGGAAATGGTGAATGCTGGGATTCTATCATTCTATAAAGGATTCTAGTAGAAAACAGATACAAGACATACAAATAAATGTATTAGCCCAGATTAATAAAACCTGATCCATATTATGATGAACACATAAAGCTACGCAGTGCCTCTCTGTCCCTTTGCATTCACGGAGGAGGGCAGAATTACACCCACTGGTGATAACGGGCTTTTTAAAAGTATCTGATTTTCTCCGTCCTTTTCCCATGTCGCGGTGTCGGTGCCAGAGCTGCGGTGGAAGGTGGTGGGACCCTCCCTGGCAGCCTCGGACCCAGCATCCTGCTGGAGCCGGAGAGGGGTGACCCTCCTCCCTCCCTCGCTCTCCTCTGCCTCCATGGCACAGGCTGAAATCCCCCTGAGATCCCACGCGTCTGCCTGCCCCTGGCGCTGAGCCGTGTTGCTGTTGGTGACGGCTGTCCCCCTCCCCAGGGAGAGGGACCACCCCAGGAAGCGTGGGGAGATGCTCTGCCCAGCTCAGCGCTGGGGGCTGCCTGGTGGAGGCACAGTTTTACCGAGTGCCAGCCGTGGTGTCCCCACCAGCGTTGCCCTTCACCCGGGAGCCGGTTCCGAAGCCACTGGCAGCCGGGAGGGTGCCGCTGTGCGGACCCTCAGCAGCAGCAGCCTTGGTCCCTCAGGGCCTGCGGCAGCCAGAGGCGTTAGATGGGGCTGCTAGGTAGGACAACCAAGTCCTCTGATGGTGAGTGCCCCAAGGTGAAGGCAATAACGGTGTTTGCAAGTCATGGTTTACATCACCAGATGCAAAGGCAGGTGTTTTTCCTGCATCTAATACTGGGGACACCCAGCTGTCTTCTGCAATCCCCAGCGGATCCTCCCTGTTGGTGACGGGACCTTCCAGAAAGCGGGTCCATGGGTGATCAGAAGTTGGGTGATCAGCTTCTCCCAGCAAAGCGCTGTCACTCACCGGGGCTTGGCAGAGCCACCACTCTTCTGTGGGGATGGAGAACATCACCCAGCCCAGGCGAAGGGGGCTCAGCACAGAGCGCATTTCACATCTGGGGTGCACTGTAATTGTGTCTTTTGCACTTTGGGGACCAGTATCTGAGGCCAGGGTCAAGGGAGAGGAGAGGAGAGGAGAGCATGAAAAAGGGAGAAGACAGAGAAAGAGACAGAAAGAGACAGAAAGGAAGGGAGGCAGGAAGGAAGGAAGGAAGGAAGGAAAAGAGATTAAAAAAAGAAACAAATTATACTGAGTGCGTTTATTCATTTAAAATGAATATTTTTACTTGACTGGGTGGAGATAGAGAGCGAGAAAGAGAGACTTAAAAACCTGTAGGAAGGTGCTACATATATTCATTTGCAAATTTCATTCTCAAACTAGCTCTTGGAGAACTTACAAAGTCCTTCATTTTATAGAATGTCTGAGCCCCTCGGGAGCAGCATTGTGTACATCATCCACGTGCAAGGGCTGTACAACTTCTGTGTGGGTTATCATGCGTGATAATTACTGTGGCTGTGCAAGTGCAGAGACGGGCTGATGCCCCGCTGCCTTAACCACAGGACCCTGCTCCACAGGGCTGCTGGAGTTGATGGCTGCTGTCCCATGGTGGCCTGGTGGAGATGACCGCTGGTGTCCCGCAGACTCAGTTGGATTTAGCAGAGTGAAAGCTTTTTCCCAGGGTTTAGGTGCCCTCCCCTGGCATAATCTTCCAGGTTGGCCAGACCTATGTTTAGCCTTACGTGGAGATAACTCCTAGAATAAATGTGGTGAGCTCATTTTGGCCTACGCAAGTCATTTGCTGGTAGCCCAAGCCCCAGAATTTGGCACACGTAGCAGCCGAGCAGGGGGCCGCTGCTGTCACTCGACGTTTGAACTGCATTTGAAGGCCGAGAGGCTGCAAAATTAAAGCAGCCTAAAGAAGTCTGCGCTGCTGACTGACCATGCTTCACTGGTAGCTACCAGGCCTTGGTTTCCTACAAGTCTCCACTGCATCCTGTACACGTGGACGTTTTTGTCCCAAGCTGTAGAGTTATACGCTTCACTTTTTGCCTTCTGCTATATTTAGTATAGAGATGGTCAAAACCTTTCTTTTAAGTTTTTGCAGAAAATGTCACCATTTGAAAACCGGGTTTGTTTCAAAATGTTTGAAACAGACATGTTTTTATTAGAAATATACGTATTTATTTCTGCCAGCAGTATTAAATGAGCGGTTACCTCTATGTTATGCATCAGAAGCATGATTTTGCTAAAAAATACACACCTAATAGCATTTTGATCACTTCAAAAAAATGGAAAAAGGCACATTTTTTCCCCAATATTATCTTTTTTAAAGCCATTTATTTGCCATGGGGAAAAATGTTATGTTAACAAATGAGGATCAGTTCTAACTTTGCACTAAGCAGTCCCAGCACGTAAGTTTTGACCCGTCCCCTTTGGGGTTTTAAAGGCTCTCTCTCTCTCAGTTTTCTATATTTACAGGTAACGCTATAGAGCTAAGTGCGTGCCTCTGCCTGCCCCCACTCCGCAGCCCCTGTGAGACAGGGCTGAACTCGCAGCCCTTGGAGAGTGGGGTCTCTTCTACATCACACAACATTTCTGCTCAGCAGCCTGTTTCATTTCGGTGAAGGTGGCTTGTGCCTTTTCTTTGATGGCATCCATGTCCATATTCTGGATGTTCTGCAGCTGTCCCAGGATAGAGTCCTTGTCCTCCTCCTCCACCTGATCTTCTGCCACCATCTTCTGAAGGTCTTCTGGCAAGTCCACGTCATCTCCAGCCATCTGTATTTGATTCTCGTCCAATTCACTCTGATACAAAAGGCAGAAAATAAAAACAGTACATGAGAGTATTTCTGCTACCCCAGGATCTACCGAGGAGTCTCTTTTTTTTTTTGTTTCTTTTAGGGAGAACCGAAACATATGCACGGATTTTTCAGTCAAAGTTCTTAGGTGCAGTGTGGGAATTCAGGGGCTCAATCAACCCCCATACCAGTGCTAAGATTTTTCAGACAATATCGATTATATTTCTTTGGAGGGTTTCAGTAGTGTCAGAACTGAAGCCCCCCGTGTCACTTGCCATTTTAGAAATCTTTGCTGTGTGTGTTAGCTGTGCTAACATGCTGATACCGCAGGAAATCCACCAGGAGTTATTTGTATCCACCAAAGACGTGCTGCAATATTCCACCGAGGCTGTCGGCTCTGGTGCCGTTTTGTCGGTGGAGCAACAGCTTTAGAAAAACTGTGTGGCTACCATTCCCCCATTCATTTGTGGGTGGCTATTTTTAGGTATCATCAGCACTAAACGGAAGCCTTACTGAAGAACGATGCATGAAACCTAGGGAAGAATTACTGGAAAAAATGTCCCCATCTTCCCCAAACCATGTCTAAACTATATCTAGGTCTTTGGATGACATCTCTGAGTTGTGATGGCGAGCAGGGACTGCCTGGCACATAACCAGAGCAGCGCTGGTAAATGGGGTAACGGGAGGACTTGGGCAACAAAGGAGAGGATGGAGGTTGGGGGTGAGTCTGAAAAAGCAAAAGGAGAAGGAACTGGTTAAGCAATTAAAGGGCTGAGATGCAGTTAGCGCTGCACACACTTGGGCCCTGCCTGCCCACCGAAATGCTCTGTCAGTGGGGCTATGTCAATTTTTCAAACAATGGCGATTTTGTTCACATTTTGTGGTGGATTCTGATGGATCCAGAGCTCAGAGGAACAAGATATTTTGACACAGTTCACACATCAAAGATAAGCATTAATGCCTCATTACATCTCCAAAATGAAGCATGACAGCAGCAAAGGCCTGATATGAATAAGCAGCAATGCTGTCAGCAGGAGGTGTTTTCGAGAGTGAGAGGGGTCTTGGGTTTGCATGAATGAATGAATGCAAGAATGAATGGGAGGATGTACATGGGCAATGTCTGCAGTTCCAGGCCTTCGCAAGGACAGGCAGACTGGGATACTTGACTGCATAGCCACTATTTACCCTTACGTACATTTGCACAGCTTTATGTTCGCAATAACTCCCCTTTAACCCGATTTCTCTCCATACCCCTTATGAAAATATGGCGAGGTGTATCATGATTGTTAGTTAATACTACATAGTAAATGGGTGAGGACGTCTCTTGATCCCTTTGGTTAAGGGCTGCTGCTCTCAGATCCGTGGGAGCTAGAAACAATATCCCCAGCGGCAGAAGTTTTCATTATTGATAGTGTAGCAGGAAAAAATGTGTTAAGCTTTTAATCAGCAAGTGCTGGCTACCAGAGGAGTTCGATCTTTTGAAATTCTCCCAAGTAGCAGGAGAGGATGATAAAAAAAGATACTGGGCTAATTACTGAAAAAGTCCCCCATAGCAGACAACCACACACGGTCTTTTCTTTAGAACTATTTATAATTTAAGACATCATCACTGCACGCTACTGTATCTTACGAGGAGAGATGCCCATACGGGCACACAAAGGCCACTTTGGCCATGTGAACAATTGTTTGGCACATTCTTGCACCAAAGCCCCGTGTCCTACTGACACGCGAGGTGTGATGCACAGCACAGTCTGGGGTTTCAGAGTGTTCCCTGACCAAAGAAGAACATATTCGGACGCAATCTAAAGCAGTACAGTTCTGCCCAAGTCACCTGCCTCTACCCACTTGGCATTTAGCCTGTCCCCGAATAGACCTAGGATGAGCTTCAGCAGGATAGGGTTGCTCAACAAGAAGCACAGACCATGTGTGTGGCTTCTTCTCTGTCTTCTAAAATTTGACAGACCTAGTTCTGTTACTTTGATCTGAAATGGAAATGTAGGATTAAGTTTCTGATTTTACCTGTTGGTTTTGTTTGGTTTGTTTGTTTTTTTTTAAGTCTGGTGGAAATAAGTTAAAGCTTGTTTTCTCACAAGGAGAGACCAGAAGATTTTCCCATGGGATGTTTTTAAGGTCCGGCTAATGCTGCAAGTGTCCAAGTGCACAGTGGGCCTGCAGCTCCAAGCGCTCGCTTCTGGAAGTCAGGCTGAGAAACGTGGTGCTGGCAACGCGTGGTGTCGGTGGGCTGCAGGCAGCAGCCTGCCACCAGAGCACGAGCAGGTGCCACCATCCCAGCACGCACACGCCTGGGGACCGCTCCTTGCCTGAGGTCAGACATGGCTTTGATAGCGACAGAGTCACCACCCTGCCTCAGAATACACTCCGCTTGGACTCAGAGAGCACCCAAACCAGGCAGAACTCATGGACAGGACAGATGGGGCCATGGGCTCTAGCAAACCCATACAGAAACCCTCGGGACCCTGGCAAACCTGCGCTGGACTGGGTGGCCTCTCTCCTGATGACTTCAATCTCCATGCTCTCCAGGTCTCTGCAAGCGTTCAGCCACCCTTTTAGCATCTCCGAGAACACAGAAGCAACATCTATTCTAGTAAATTAAATATGCCTGGCACTGGTCTCTTGCCCCATGGCCAGCTGGCCTGGAACAGCCCACTGCGATGCTATTGAACTCTCTCGCCCTTCCAAACAGGGTGGTCCCTGTTGGGAATGCCTGTCCCACCTCCCAGACCGGCCCTGGGAACTGCTTGGAAGAGTGCCCAGGCCAGAACTGGGTCAGACACTACTCTGACAATTCAGCAGCATGGGCGATAGGCTCCTACTGCCTGGTCACATTCTTTGACCCTGATTATGCCTCTGATGCGGTCAGACTCAGATACATTCTGTTACAGGTGCAATATAATACCAAGTTCTTTATACATACACGGTAAACAGGTGTAAGCAGAAAACAGGTAGTCTAAACATCTGCTTATATGGTCTGACTGCAAACAAAAGAGATCAAAGCTCACAGACTAATCCACAGGGGACCCAAACTGTTCTCCAGCATCACTGTGTGATGTCCTGCGTTCCTTATGTCTAACTTATCCTGTCGTAAAATCTACCTATGCCCACGTGCAGAGACCCTTAGGTGAATCCTGTGATCCATCACCTGTAATGTACCAGTTACCTACAAAATCAGAGTTCATCTTGCTTTGACCAGCAAGTGGGACTTTGGTGAGCCACACAGCAGCCCCACACTGACCTATGCCATCCGGGGGCTGCAGGTACCCCACAGGTAGGTACGAGGAGCCACAGGTCGGAAACACCAGCCTCCCGCCCCACAAACACCCCCTTGTGCCATCCCCACCCAGGGATCACAGGGAAGGAGGGTGGAGGCTGCTTGGCCCCCCAGGCACCGCCATGTCACTGCCCAGACGGGCTCCAAGGAGAACTCCATTGCCGCCGGGGTGCAAGAATCATGGAATCACAGGGCTGGAAGGGACCTCTGGAGATCATCTAGTCCAACCCCCCTGCCAGAGCAGGGTCACCCAGAGCAGGCTGCACAGGAACGCGTCCAGGCGGGGTTTGAATGTCTCCAGAGACGGAGACTCCCCCACCTCTCTGGGCAGCCTGTGCCAGGGCTCTGCCACCCTCAAAGGAAGGAAGTTCCTCCTCATGTTGAGATGGAACTTCCTATACTCAAGTTTGTGCCCGTTACCTCTTGCCCTGTCACTGGGCACCACTGAAAAGAGCCTGGCCCCATCCTCCTGGCACCCCCCCTTTAAGTATTTATAAGCATTAATACGGTCACCCCTCAGCCGTCTTTTTTCCAGACTAAATAAACCCAATTCCCTCAGTCTTTCTTCATAAGAGAGGTGTTCCAGTCCCCTCATCATCTCGGTAGCCCTATGCTGCACCCTCTCCAGCAGTTCCCTGTCCACTGGGAAACCTCACTCCAGCTCTTGCCAGGCCGGGTCCTGCCCGTAGCTATGCCGCAGCCATGCTGTGCCGTGCCCGGGCAGTCCAAGCCTGGCTGGTCGGCTGGCTCTCCACGCTGGCCCGTGCTTGCCCCCCTGAGGACCACAGTGTCGCTGGGCCCTGCTCCCAGCCCCCTTCAGAGCCTGTGGGACCGTGCCCATGGGCCAGGGCACTGCTGGTGTCCCCCATCACCGGGACCTTCTCAGGGACGGGTCCTGATCCTGCTGCCTCCTGACAGCCACACTCTGACTCTGTTTTTCTACAGTGGATCCACAGCTGTTTCACCCGGGCCTATTAAGGAAACATCTAGATCAGCAAAAGAATTCTTCCAGCTTAGCAAATACTTGTTTTCAGATACTTAATTGAAAGCCTGTATGCGCTGAAGAGCTTCTCCTGAGACAAGTTTCTCTTCCTGCCTGGTCCATACGCATCCCCGTGTAATGGCTGCATACAAGTAAAAATTCCTTCAATTCTGGAACGGCGCTATTCATTAAATCAAGCCTTGACAATATTCCCATCACAGCACAATAGAGCAAGAGCTGTTTGAGATTACATGACTATGATGTGTCCCTTTCACGGCGAGTGTCCCTTTCACAGCGAGAAGCTTTCCTTTTCAATGTCTTTAGCAGCGCTTGTTATTGAAAAGACACCTGATTGCATCTGAATACTCTTTCCCTCTAAATACCAGCGAAGGAAACACATCCTGCTGTTCAGTAACTGAGAGTCTTGCAGAGCAGTGCACTTGGGAAGGAACCCACCTGCTCGGAGGAGATGACACAGCCCCTTCCTGAGGTGCTAGAAACTCATATAACGCAACCCATCCCCAGCACTTAGAAGAACGGCACTGACGTGGCAATGCTCGGACAGAGAGCAGTGGCATTTGAGGTGACACGGTGGATATATGTGATGCGGAAGGGGTGGTGGGGCCCGCGGGGAGAGGTCGCCGTGCTGCAGATAAGGTCTTCGGACAGGGTGGACGGGCCTGTGGTCAGATGTTCCTCTCCTGCATCACAGGCACCATCGCCTCAAGCCCCTGTGCTCAGACCTTGCAAAGTGGTTACTGGATTCCAGTTCAGGAAAATGGCAGTAAGCGACTAAAAGAGTTTGGTGGGGGGATTTTTCATTAAAATATTTATTTAGGTATTTATTTAATTTGCAAAAAAATGTTTTGTGTGGAGGCGATGCATTGAACACTCCAAAGACGAAAAAGCTGTCCGCAGATCAAATGTCTCACGGCTAAAAACATCTTTCTGATGACAAACCTAAGTTGACAATTCTGTTAATAGGATTAGGTTCATTAGGGGACTGCTTTCTCTTATAAGTCTGGCCCAGATAGCATGGAGCTTTAGACTTTGCACTGAAAGGGGGCCCTGCTTAGTCCTGAATTTCATGCTTTCATTTACAGTGTGTTCTAGTGATTGATACTGGTAATATTTAGGGTTTCTATCCCATACCAGGCTATCTGAAATGACTTTCATTTTTCAAAATAATGCATTATCACAGGTCTGAGAGCATTTTGCTGCTATAATGTTGTATCAGAGAGTTGAATTTTTTTCAGAGACACATAGTGTGCGCATAGTAATTTCATTTTCTTCCTGATACAACGTATGTTTTGATAAGGGCTGATGAAAAGAAAGCAGACCTTCAGCCAAGAAATGCTATATAGGTAGACAGAAATGCAGAAAGGCATATTCTGCAAAATTTACTTGCAATCGCCGTAAATCAGCAAAGCTAAGTACATGCTTAATATCTTCTTTTCCAGCTTAGAGCCCCTCTCCTACCTTGGAAGCAAGCCCTAAAGAGCACGTAGGGTGTACCAAAGTCAAGACGCTGCTGGAGATGGGGCAGGTCACCACGGCACGCTCTGGGTGCACCAGGGAGACCTGAACACCACCTCAGAACTGGACAAAAGCACTACGGAGGGGAGACGTTCAAAATCACAGAGAGGCGCCCAGCTCCACTGGCTGTTGGTTGAGAGTCAGGCACATAAGCGTCCCGAAACCTTTGAAACCAGCCCTTAAATCTGGGGCCTTGCAGGACGCGGTGGGGAAATGCTGTTCAGTAGCCGGCTCAGCATACGCCTCTGAAAGGAAAACAAAGCCTAATGATATTTTACTACTCAGCTGCTAATTAAAATACTGGTGTTTAGAGATTTAGGCTTACAATCCAATCAACCACTCAAAATCTTGTACTTAATTTTTTTTTTTTTTTGCATAATTAATCTTTCTGTAATTAAACTTGCCCTCAGGATATGTTTTCCTCTTTCTTGTCGCGGTGCTGAGCACCCATGGCCCAGAACAAACAGAGTATTGCACCTGATGGACACAGACGAGCACGATGGATAATCTGTCCTTGCTCCTCCTACCCCTATAGATGACACCGGCCATGCACTAACATATATTCACGTTTCTCCAGGCATATCTCCATCTCTTCCAGACGGATATTCTGTCTAGAGGGAATCTGAAGAACGTGGTAAATTTCCCTAGTCTTTTTGATACCAGATCAAAAAGTATCTTTTTGATACTTTTCGGCACCTCCAGTTCATGCTGACGAGCCCGAGGCACTGCAGGCTCTGCCCAGTTTGCAGGAGAAACGTGGGTTTGGTCACGCCTGAAGCATTGGACCACACAGCGCTGGCACGAGCGATTCTACAGAGGGACCTGCAGCCATAATAGAGCACCTCCAGGGAGTGGAAAAGAGATCAAAGCTCAAGTGCAAGGACGTGTGTGACCTTGATTACCATCTGCGAAAGACTCACGGGCTAATAATACTTCCATTTAAAGGGGTAATTTGAATGAGAAGCTATAGATGTAGCAATAATGCCTTCATTTTTGAAGATGCCAAACTGTCAGATAATTTTAAAAGTCAAACGTCCTTACAGAGAGTTTGTTGATCTGAAATGAGTTGCTATATAGAACTGTATTCACTTCACTTTGCTCTGTTCAACACTGGCACAGTGGGAGGGCAAGTAGAGGTAGTTTAATTGAGGTTTCTCCAAACCATTTTTTCCCTTGTTTCCCCCCCCACCCAGTACCGTCTCAAACCATTCTGACGTACTTTAAGACAGCACTTCTCTTTCTTGGAAAGTCAGCTAGCAAGGTTTTGGTTGCAAAACCCATGTTTTTAAAGTTAGAGAAAAGTACATTTTTCATCCCTGATTATGAGCGAAGCCTGCCTGAATGGTTAAATACAGATGGTGTAATTTTATCTAAGTCACGAGGTTTGATTCACTTTTCATCCAAATTGTAATTTGCCTTTAGGGTTCAAGCAAGTGATTAAGAGTGATGCAATTTTATGAACGTGGCACTAGAGGGCCTTTGACGGCTCAGGGTTCGAAACAGCATCAAAGCAACGCTGTCGATAAAATACATAATTTACAATTTCTGTTTAGATTATAGAATATTATTATATAATATTACATATTATTATGTATTATAGATGAGCTGGCTTTTATATCACACCTTATTCCATCCAACTAGAACCAGTATTCGTGTGGATGCTGAGCAGATAAAAACTGCGGAAAGCGTACAGGCAGTTGACGGCCGGTGAAGGACACAGCCTGACTCGGGGTATCGGCAGCCCTCCAAGGGCCGGGCCTGTCTGTGCAACCTTGCACATTCCTCCTGCAGGTGCTAGAAGATGCGATAGGTACTTCAGACTCGCCCAATGCCTTCACAAGGCTTTTTCTGCTTTTACAAAGCTAAAATCACAAGACTTGACAGCTCCTGGGAAGACATTTGGGTCCCAAGGAGGCAGGTGCCCGCGGGCCTCGGGCTGACCTGGTGCCCCGCGGCTGGGTGAGCTCGGCAGCCATAGTCCTGAAGTGCCCCGGGGCATTATTAATTTGTTAGCTGAGCATATTTTGAATGGGTTGAGCTCCCTGTCGATAGATAATGTCATTACTGCTGCCTAATTAATAGAGACTAGAAAGTGGCACGGAGAGATCTCAACCTTGACTGCGGCCATCATCGCAGGACAGAAGAGTCTGGGAAATGCAAGCCATACACCGCTAGAATATTTTAATTACACTGATATAATAATCAGACTTCTGTCTGCCTGGGGCATAAAGGCTCTGATTTCCTTGGCGTGCAGCACCTAAATACCTTTGCAGTTTTGTGCCACGGAGCAGGGACCCAGGCCTTTAGTTAAACACATCTCAGTTCATCCTATTTGGAAATTGGGTGATACGAAAAAGGCCACCAGAACACAAAGAAGTCTGTATCTTCACGTGACTGATGAACCAGCAAGCCCCGAGCTCTGCTGGCTGAGCGAGATGGAATGAAAAAGACAGAGCGAGCACAGATCAGACGGTCATAACACTGTCTGCAAAGGGAAAAGCAACCAGAGAACTCCAGGTAACAGCCATTATTTCCAGGAGGCATCTTCTCAAATGATACATTTTCAGCAAGACATTGAAGTCATATCTGACATAACTGTACGCAAAGGGTATCTTAATGAAGCTGGAAAAATAAAACTCTTTAGAAATCTTTTACAAGCAATGAAGGAGTGACCAGGCTAAGAGCAGTTTAATAGCACATAAACCACCACCGTTCTAAGATTAGTAATTCCTGGGAGAACTCACATGACCTTTTAACAACCTATGAATAAGGAACCTACGCAAACCTGAGTCTCCAAAGGCTCTCCAGAAATAAGCTCTTTTCATTAGCTACACAGACTCAAGTTCAGGGATGCAACCCAGGTTTTAGCAGAGGGAAGGCTCTTGGTATCACAGGCTATGGGAGCACATGGTCTACTTCTCTGTGTCAGGGTGGAAGGAAGCAGCTCCTAAACTGCAGCAGATACTCCCTCTGAGAGGGGTTACAAAAATCTTTCCAGTAGATCCATCTACTGAGCAGAGGAAAAAGGATCTAAAGGCACCAGCCACCAGGGAAAACCATGGCTCCAGCCTCCTCCATTTCTGTACTGAGCTGCAGCAGGGATCCCACTAATGAAGGCGATTTGCCATTTTCAGAACTCTGCATTGGCAGCCAGTTTGTTTTAAAATTGGCCACAGAACGAGATGACATCAGGAACTGCAGGCTTACCTTAGGGAGCCTGTACTTTTCTCTCAGATGAACCCTCAGACAGGCTCGCTCTGCTTTTTTCTGTGCAAACGCTGCATCTCTTTCCATCCTGGAAATCAGAAAAAATGGTTCTTCAAGATAGTAATAAAATACTACTTTTTT
>VYZM01002762.1:345061-368666 GCA_013398915.1 Dromas ardeola
AAAAAAAAAAAGGAAGAAAGCTGAATGCTTGGCTTTTTCCTGGGTTATTTAAAGCTACCGAGAATCAGCCCCATGCTGGTAACAAGGGAACGGGTACTCACTTCTCCTCAACCATTTGCTTTTGATATTCCTCATACTCCTCCCTGGTCATCCCTGCGGCTGCTGCCGGATCAGAAGGAGTGCTTTCTTCTTTGCTTTCTTCCCCTCCACCTCCAAGTCCCAAATTCTTTACCTGGTTGCTCAACATACTTTTCATTAGAAAGGCCATCTTCTCAAGAAAAAAAAGGAGCTACGAGAAAACAACTACAAGAAAAGCAAACCAAACCAAAGCTGTTTTCAAAACCAACAATTGTACGCAAGAGAGTTTCTACAGCCACATCAGCTCTTCAAGGGCACAGTGCTAGTGAAACGTGAATGCCAAAACCAGTTTGTCAGCCATAATCTGGATTAAAGAGTGAACTCCTTAATATCTAGAGGCAGATGGTTCAGATTACTAAAAAAAAATAAATCATTAGATGCAGCTACCTACTTTTTATATTAATACCTTAAGCTAATTGTACACACACACACAAAAATCAATTATAGCGTGCATTTTGACTTCTTCAGTCTTGAAACTCTCACTTTCAGAGAGATGAAAACATTCCCCGGAACACAACAGATCTGAGTTAAAAACCTGGTTGACTAAATGGCCATAGTAATATTGTAAAATTTGGGCTACTGCGCAGAAAACCCTTTTGGCTTTACACAATCATATGAGATTTGAAAACTGGAATTCTTCATTAAGCAAAAAACCCAATCCTTTTTATCCATTAATATTTTATCGTGTTGGGCAGAAAGTATACTGAATGATTTTTCTGCATCCACTTTTCATATGACTGGTTTGTCTCACAGATGAACGGGGCACTACTGCTATCGTTACTTTTTTTTTTCCCAAGAAAGTAATCACAAAAAAACCAAATCTCATCTTCCTACTTTTTGTTCCTTTGGGTTTATTTCAGCTCTTCCCCAGGCTGTGTCCACGTACATCACCACTTTGACTGGTGCTGCACAGAATACCTGGTGGTTTTAGTCTTAACTGTCAGTAATGGAGAAATTAATCTAATTCTATATTCTGTAACACGGGCCTGGTACCTTTTGTTTGTGGATCGCTTGTGTAGGTCCTCATCTTTCCAACCTTTATTCCCGTCATCAGCCTCACCACATCTGTTCAGCTGAAGATGTGCAGGATCTGCTACCTAGATCATAGACGATTCTGGGAAAGAAAATCATCTGCTGGGTCTCAAAAGGTCATGATTTTGTGGTTTGAGCATTTATCCTACTATGACCGACCGTGCATGCCTTAGTGAAACATTCCGTAATTTTGATTATCTAAATGGTTCTCCCAGCACTCTCATAATTTCACTGAGAGATGGGAGGATTCCAGTTTGCCTAATGCCTTAATCTGTATTAGAGCCTTTCTAATTAAAGCAGACCTGTCACTATCAAAAAAAAAAACCCCACCCAAATAACAAACAGAAAGCAAAAAAAAACCCCCGTGCCATTCTGTAATCCCGGATTATTAGTGATTAAACAAGAAACTTTAAACTTCTTTTTGAGATAGAGTATCACACAGAAGTGCAAACTCCAAATCAGAACAAAACTACTTTGATATACTACAAATACCTAGAAAGCATTTTTCTTAAATCAAAATTGTTTTTTATAATCACTGTGCACTTTCAGAACTATGCATAAGTTGCAAGAATTTGTGGGAAGAATCAACTTTTTAGATCTGACCAACTCCGACCTTGATTACCAAAACCCTATTGTACTTGCCCAAATGGCCAACAGAACGGAGATCACAGACCTTAGATAGCCAATCCGGATTTACGCAGAGAATGCTGAACTTGAGCACGCATTGGTCTGAAGTTGAATGCGTAAAATTAAGTAAAATTTGTTATCTGGCAATATTTAAAAGCTAAAAATGCAGCATTAAGTTTATACATAAGGCATTTTATACAAGCAATGAATAAACACTCAGCCTGATAAGGAACCAATTGCTTACAGGGTACCACAAGCATCAAGTTTTAGGCACCTACCTTGGGCGTTGACAAGGACTGGCACCTCCAGAATAATTCCCGTTCCTGACAGGTGCTTTAACTATTGCCTATATCGAACTTGAAAACCACTTACTGCTTTTTGTTGGTTACAGGGATCACAGGCTTAATGAAAACATACGGACCGCTGCTAATTAAGTACTCGTGTTGCCACTTCCTTTGCTTTAAATCAACATCCTTTCCCTCTTGCTTGAGTGAAATCAAAATTAAAGGCTCAGTTCCTGTTTTGTCCAGTGGAGCCGGGCAATACGAAAAGGCCTGCATTCCACACCCGAGGAACGTAGGCGTCTCCAGCCCCAGGACAGAATCCAGGGTCTCCAAACAGGCAAATCACAAAAAGCAAAATCCAAAAGTCTCACAGAGTGGCCAGCACAAAATTGCTGCAGGCAGGCAAGCACACAAATTCCCAGCCTTTGCTAGAGACTGTCTCCAAAACAGCCACAGTGACAACTCCGACCACCTAATTTCGAAGTATCTCGGTGTTCTTTGAGAGGCCCAAGACTCTCCCCCCACTTCATCCATCTAGAAGAGGACGTCGCCTTTTATACAAGTCAGAACATTGGATCACTTGCACAGAAAGAGAGAAATAAATAGTTTAGGGCTTCCTCCACTGACTAGAGAAATTGCTCCTGGCTGGGGGGAAAATGATGGTCAATGAGGGAATTCTTACTCCTCCTGTGGGAGGTCACCACAGACAAACACAGTTTACTGGATAGAACAGTTTTAAAAACAAACAAACGAACAAAAAAACCCCCCCAAACCGAACAACAAAAATAACCCAAGGAGAGACAGACGGACTTGTTCTGGGGAGGCATGTCGCATTCCAACAAACAGAAGCAAGCACCCAGGTGAAGGCAGTCTGGGGAATCTGGAGGAAGAACTTCAGCGATCAGGCAAGCTACCCTCAGAAAAAGGAGGTACTTTGTAAGCTCAGATTAAACAGAAAACAACTCTATTTGCTGTTGGGAGACCTAGAAGCCAACGCGTCGCTTTGCATTTGGCCCCAAGCGCCTGATGCTCAAGGCGAGCCCCCGAAGGCTGCCAGCCCTCCAGGACCTGGCAGGACTGAACCCAGACCTCAGAGCACTCAAACTCTCCAACAACAGAGGGTAAAGAACGCTTCAAATGCACTTCCTTGGATTTCATGGATGTGTACCAAATTAAAAGAAAAAAAAAAGCTTACTAAAAATACGCATCTTTATTCAAATAAGGTTACCTCTGAACTCCAAGTGTCGATTTACATTAGTCAGAAACAAACATATGAAAATGTCAGCTGTCTGAATTTTAAAAAAACCGTAGAGAGTCTTCGGTGTTACAGTAATTGATGCATGGAAAAATGTCAATTTTCTTCAAACAGGAAGTTAGGTAATTTACAAACCACATTGTGAACTTTACTTTTGAAAGATTAAGGAATGATCGTGTATTTAATATACCCTGACCAGTACAAGAAGATTATCTTGTCACTGCCAAATATTTGCTACTTATCATCCACACTTCATTACAATTATTAGACTCATTCCCCCTCCCGCCCCCCCACCATTGCCAAACTGGATTCCAAGAAGTCTTCTCCTCCTGGTCGGCAATCTTACTTGATAAGAATCAAACACGCTATCAGTGTTCAAAGAAACTTCTAGTAGCCAGCCATAACAGGAGGCTACGCTGAATGACAAATATTCTTAAAGTCCAAATTTGCTGCTATCACTTCAAGAGCAGACAGGACAGAATTTGAGCTGGGCAACTGGGAGCTTTCCTTTGATCCAGTGAGGGATGAGGCAATTATGGAAGTTCCCAGGAGAGACGACTGTGAAATGAAGCATGAAGCAAAGTTATCACTTTTTGGAGGGTACGCTTTAGACCTTCCGCTCCCTAATACAACCGTTTCCCGGCTGCGGGCGGGAGATGGGTCAGGTCTATTAGCAGCATAAACACAAGCTGAGCCTCATCCTGACCATACAGTTGTAGGTTCAAGTTTTCCCCTAGACACCGTCCCTCTTCTAACAAAAGACACAAAAGTGCGGGCTGCTCCAGCTTTAAAACAAAGCTACGGTTGGATAAATTCACAGTAACAAAAAAAATACAGGCTTCCTCCGACTGACACATTGGAGCTGTTCCTCATCATGCCAGATATTTGCACCTACCTACCAAAACACAACTGCTAGCCTGTCTGTGAAACGGCTTTTGCAAAGCCGGCTGAGAGGGAGGGAGTTCTGTTGGGCTGTTGCACTGACGCAGGAAGCCTTGCAATTGGAAGGAACAACACTGTACATTTTCACAACAACTTCAGAAAATATATTAAGTTTAGTTACAAGAGTCAGGGTTGTAACAGCTTAGACTCAAGGCACCTGTAAATATTTGCTGGTGTTGAAACAACCGAATGGATAAATTCCCGTGTGTTATGCTGGCTTATCCAAAAAGTTTTCTTCATTGATTTACCCTATTTATCCAGCAAGATTAGCTCGAGGCAGGAGTTTCTCCAATCAGTACAGCAAAATCTTCTCAAATTTAGAAATTAATCTAGAAAGCCATACCACTAACAGTATACTACATACTGTAGCTATGTAAATTGGTGTGTAGGTAGTATCGTTTTACTGGTATAGCACAAACATCCACTTTTTGGACACTGTATTTTAAGTAACAAAATATATTGCATAGATTTATCATTTCTCCAAACTGGCAGGCACAATACTGAAGTGTTAGTCATTACAGAGAATTTGGCAGCACGTGTTGCAGTCCAAGGGAGTAGGTTGTAGGAACGCAGTATTTGTACGTTAGATTCCAAATGATTTTTGCAGATTCAGACAAACAGATTAATAATTAAAAAGTGAAATATCCTGATGTATTTGTGTGTTTTATAGAGTTTTTAAAAAACCCCAACCCCCCTATTCTAACTCTACACACAAACAACTCAAGGACAAAGTTACCACAGATATGTAAACAAGACAAAATTAATTCATTTCACATTCCTAATTTGGGCTATCTGCTTTGTTTCTTTCCTCAAGCAAATGTTCACCTGATAAGCAGTACCAAAAACACATGTTCCGTCCTACGCTTTTGCTATTTAAGCAGGAATTGACACACAAAACTGGTTCTACAATAGCTGCTGGATTAACATACATGTCTGAAGCATCAGCTTGTGAAGAAATGAGTTAAAACTCAGTATGTGTAGTTTAGAATACTTGCCATGTCAAGATTTAAATCAAAGTATCTGTATTTGATACATGAAAGACGCAAGACAGCTTTATAAAAGTAAAGACATATTCATACACTAAACACACGCTTAATAAAATCAGATTTGAAGAGGTATAAAGCTATGATACCTTTGCTGAAAAAGTTGCACAAATTTCCAAACAAAATTACAGACAGACTTGAAACTACAAAAAAAAAAATCAGTCCCACAGTATACTTGAAGAAACTGCTTTCTCATGTTTTCTCTGACTGCCTAAAACCAAAACCCAAAATCAGGAGATAAACTTTTATTTCCTTGTTCTGTACAGTTTGTTTTCTATATCAGGTATCAACGGTCAGACTGTTAAAAGGCCTGTCCTTGTGTCCACATATTAAAGTGTTTAAATCTAAATTTCATGAAGATTTAGAATTAACTACACAATTCTTACACCATTAAACCCAAGTGGTAAAGAAAATAAATGTTTATAACAAATTTTTTACCACACAAAAAAAGAGAAGAGTAGTTACTTGGAGGGTTTTTTTTGTTTGTCTCATTGTTTTGTTTGTTTGCCTCTTTTTTTTTTTTTTTTTAAACTGATCTGTCAGGACACTTAGCGGCAAGCTTTCTGCACAAATCATCCATCCACAATTCTCACTATGAACAACAACCAAACTTGGGTGTTTCAATTCCCTCCTCTGGAATCTTAACAAAAGAAGAGGAATATGGCATTTGCCTTCCAGTATTTATGAGAAAGTTGGCTGAAAACATAGACCTAGAGAGGGTGTGCAGTCTTGCCCTGTCTAGCATTTGCTTCGCTGCTCCCCAGTCTGTTTTGTTTTTGGTTTTGTTTAACTTTAGCATTAACAGTTTAAAGAGAGCTTATTTTGTTTAACAAAATTCAATAATTTACAATATTGAAGTACTCAAACACTAAAATTTCCCTCATTTACAGAAGTGTATAATTTTCTGTGCATACATACTGCTGTTATGTACGCACAAAAGGAACAGGTCATCAAAAGAACTTTTTGGCTGCTGCTTCTTGTTGACTCCTGGAAGAAAAAGCAGAGGAGAATTCATTAAGTACTTACGGTATAAAACTAGCTAACTGGTTTAAATAAATGAATATTTCACTTATTTGGGGATTAAAATATTTCATTCCTTGTCAACAGAGACTTAGGAAAATCTAATATAAGTCATATCACAAAAATAGGATAGAATTTTTTCTATCTACAAAGACATTGGTAGCATCACTATAGTTCCAATTTTGCATCAGACACAGAAGGAAACAAAACATTCTGGACAGAAGCCAGAACCCGTGAAAGAATATATGAACAGATTTTTAGAATACTTTAACTAAAATTTTCTAAAGCTCCTCAGTATCTGATTGGCCTAAAGATCATCATAGAAAAGGAAACACATGCAAGTAAGCAGTGAAAGAATGTACTCGAAATGGGATTTCTTTTCCCCTCTGGCAGAGGACATATTTATTTTCTTAGTGGATACAGACACTGTGCATCAACCACACACTGATGCTAGAATTAGAAGGGCATCAAAAAGAACTGGAGGGAACCAGGTCCTCATGTGTCTTGGAATCCATCTTCCCAGCTGATGGCGTAACATGACAGACATAAGAAATGCACTCTCCCCGCTTTGTGGAGAAGCGGACACACAATAAAAGTTAGTGCTATCAGCAGCACTGGTCTTATATTAATACTTGTTATCCTTCCACAGAGGTAGCAAACAGCATTTTCTCTTTGAAGGGCAACACAGCTATTTTGGTCCCTACTCCTTATCCCGATTAGCGTGTGCGAGACACAGGAGGGACGACTACCAAGCAGGTAAATCCTTACTCTCAAGAGGTTTTTCTTTCCATCAACACAAATTTAATTTGAACGTTATGACATTACAACGAGGAGGAAGCGAACAGAGAAAACATCCCAGTTAGCTTGCAGGGTGGGGAGGAACCAAAAGTCCATACACTATCAGTATCATACGCAGCACAGGGATGAAGGCATATGTATCAAAAATGTTCACTGAGGAATTTGTGAAATGGGATAAGTAGCTTGTAGGTATGCATAGCAAAAAAAAAAAAAAAATTCAAATCACATCAGATTTTGTTAAGATTATTAATAAACTTCAGTAAGTCCAGCAGAGGACCACAAGGATGGTGGTCAAGAGCTGAACCACATGCCTCGAGAAGGGAGGGAGGGAACAGGGCTTGTTCATCCTGGACAAAAGAAGGTTTCAAGGGGTCAAACAGCAGCTTTCTAATCCCCACAAGATGTTATTGAGGGGACGGGGAGAGTTTCTTTACAGAGATGCACATTATAAGAAAGAGACGTAACGGTCAAACTGAAACGGGGCAGGTTTCCATTAGATATACTGTGGAGGTGGGGGAGAATAAACCAAACTTCATTATGATAATTAAACATTTCCAGTGGGGTCCCTAACAGTGGTAAATTTTCCATTCTTGGAGGTTTTTAAGACCCTATCAGTCTAAACACTAAACGACCTGGTCTGAATTCAGTGTCGACCCTGCTTTGAGCAGAAGGTTGAACTGGAGACCTCCTCAGGTCTCTTCCAATCTGAATGATTGCTTGTTTTAAAGAAGATTAACATAATCATACCATTGCAATTGCAATTCCAGTCAGAAGTTCTGAAAATCATTTGCCCTGTTGTCTTTCAAGAAAAACATACTTACCTATACATGATATAACCAATGAATAACACTGTTTGCACGGCTACAAATATGAAGAAGTGCACTGTAGATAAGCACGATGGAAAGGGTGGCAAATCTGGACACTTCACTTTCTCACCAGATGGCTAAAAACCAAGAAAAACGATATTTGAGAAAAGAGCAAACAAGACATGCCACTGAAAGACTGTCATATGCAAGAAGCAAAACAAGGTCTTTGCAACATGATCTAAAAGTCAGAACACAAGCAGAAAACAAGCAGAAACGACACTACTCTGAAAAATCATAATTTTACTCACCATCTCACTTTCCCCTTTCCCCTTTATGTTTCTCAGACAAACTGACTACTGCCAATTTAAGCATTAGAGGGGAAAAGAATAAATCCTTGGTAAATTAACCCAGAAATCAAGAACCTTCTGTGGGATCACAAGCTAATTCAGCTTAATTGCTACCTAGGCTGGACTAAGGTGCTCCTGAATGTGAACGCAGTCATCTTTCACGCCTAGAGACCTTAAGCGGAGCCTGCCCGAGTTTCCCCTGATTAAAGCTCTCCCTTCTGTGCAGAAGCAGCAGAGAATCTCCTCTGTATAGAGCTGTTAAGTAGGGGGACAAACACAAAAAAACGCACCCAGAAAACCTAATTGCTTGACCTTGTTTCCACAGGAAATTAGACTAAAAATCATGCTCTTTGTGCAAAACTTCTCATCAAGACACAGATCATGCAGTTAGGTCAAGGCAGTGCAGTTTTAGCGAAGCAGCTTAATGAAGGATTAATTGCTCCGTAAATTGCATGCTGGCTCATCCTAGCTTTTTACTAACAGCCAAATAAAGAAGTATTACAGTCATGCTTTCCACTACCAGCACATAAATTACCATATTTCGTTGTACTAAATGCTCAATGTCCCTCTTTACTACATGAAGGTGTTCTTTGATGTCATTGAAGTGCTGAGTTGTTTCATAGACTCCTGCAGCAGAGCCAGGATGTTGAGCTCCAGTGATCAACCTCAGAGCATCAGACATGGAATTTCTGAAACAAGACAAACAACAAAACACCTTTCAGCACAGAGCAGCTTTTCTACGCACAGCAGTTGTTCCGGGCACCTTTTAGTCCATTAAAATTAATTCGAAATACACAGCAGCACCAAAACACAGAAAACAGTTTTTCCAGCTTCCAGGAATACCTATCAAGAAATAACTCCTTAATCAAGGTATGATTTTTTTTAAATATTTAATTCCGCAGACAGTTTCAATTTGTACACTGCACCATCTCCCAAAGCCTGGCAAGATCTGGCAAATGTTCTATTGCTAGACATCTGCTTTGCCTGACTGATGAAGTCTAAAACAAGTGTTTTATTTGAGGCTCTTGCCATGGCTTTAGGATAAGCAGAGTTTAATGCAATCTTTGAAGAAAACCAAAAGCTGTTAGAAAAATAAATAAATAAAAGCAGTCATGTAAGAAATAAAAATAAAGAAGAGGCTTTAGGGATAAGAAAAGATTTAGATACATCCTTGTTTCATGATTACCATTTATACGAGAAACTCATTTCCTATATGTATTGCCATAATACTTAATATTGTCTTCATGTGAATTCATTTTGCTTCTACAACAAATCAAATTAAATCCATAAAAAGCTGAGGTTCCATAACAAATTTTGTTTGAGATAAACTAGTAAATGAGAGACAAATACTTAAATCTCTAATCAATATGTTTATATAATTTTCCCCTACTGTGATGTCTCTTTTCAGTTGCAAAGAGGATTATTCTACAGCTAAAATATTTATCATGTGAATGTTAATCTCCCCATTATTAACAGAATAAACAATCAAAATGTACGTCTTTGGATATTTCTTTTTAATTTACTTAAAACTTTACATTTTGTTCAGATGAGAGCTTCCTTTGATGCCTTCACGGTAAAGTCCTAACTCTTTGTACAGTGGTCAGCAATTTATCACAGTATCACAGAAGGGTTTGGGTTGAAAAAGACCTTTAAAGACCACCGCGTCCAACCCCCCTGCCCTGGGCAGGGACGTCTTTCACTAGATCTGGTTGCTCAAAGCCCCGTCCAACCTGGCCTTCAACACTTTCAGTTGTAACTTTCACATAGGGAAAAAAAAAAAAAAACCACAACACAAAAGCAAACCTGTCTTGAATACTATTCATTGAGTAAACTGGCAACAGCAACATATAATCGTATTTTTAAGTGTTATACAAAATTATATTGCTGATTTTTAAATGACTCGCATTCATTGTGAAAATGGCAAGTTAAGCATCAAAACTTAAATGTTTACAAATAATCTTCATAAAGATGTTGCCCATCTTTTAGCTTTGCATCACTTACTCTTCGTGCCATTAAAATGCAAAAATCACAGAACTAAAAATAAAATATAAAAAAAGCCAAGCCAGGAGCAAAGAGAAAACTAGCAAGGTACCTATCTATTCAAAGGCACTGTGACAACTCTTCAGAAGTAAGACTCGCACGCATAGATATACTATGTTAGTGTTAGAGCAACTTTCGCTCCGTTGTAAGAACTACGCAGCTCGTTTGAATTACTTGAAGCAACTACACATTAAGTCAAAGACACACACTAAATTAATCTACACAACTGCATCAGGTTGCAGATACACCACTTTAACCAAAAGGCCTTTAGTAATTACAGCTGCTACTAAATGCTGGATTAACAATATACTTTTCTTCAAACTGAAGACTACCAGTTTTTCTTACAAATATCACTATAACACACAAATCAACTTAACATACTAGACTACAAGTATTCTGCATACTTCCCACATAACCAAAAAAAATTCTTTCTGCTTACAGTAACAAAAAGATTCAAGAATTCACCTTGTCCTGTCACTTTTGTAAAAACTCAATCCCACTTCCAGCACACCTTAGAAGATCAGTTACACTCCCAGTTATTCCAGATTATGCACTGCGTGCTAGGCCAGGCGGAGTTAGCCACGGATTTCTGCAAAACTCTCAACGTTCACCTCAATAAGCTCATTTCTAATATTGCAAAGTTATCAAAAGGAGCCACCGAAACCCAGCTGTTTGCTTCTGTAAGCCACTGCAAACAAAACTAACCAAAGCTGCTCTTACTTTGTCTCATTCTACGGTTCTGGTCTGGAACTTAAACTTACAAAATGAATGCGAAAACCCCTCATCTGTCCTAATTTAAATTAGCATATACGTTATTCAGAAAATATTTTATATTTTTATATTTTCATTGTACAGATTATTTAAAGGAAATTGATTAATATTTACCTGTCCTTTGAATCAGTGTTATAATAACCTATTTTAGAAGTTTTTCACTGGAAGATTGTTTTTCCTAAATAACCCATGCAACCACCATCACGACCACTGCCCAGCTAATGCTGATAGTAATTCTGTCTATCCACATCCATCACATTGTTTATCTGGCCCCAGTATTTTCAGTGCTAGAACAAGTCTAACTCTCATTTTGTTCCTCTCCCTCCTAATTATCACCATCCCTGTGTAATTAACAGAAGTCTGCACACCCACCTCCCCCCAGACTGATCCACAGTTTGTTAAAAGCAAAATAACTTCCCTAAGTAGACATGGTCTCTATCAAATTTAATTTACATTTACTTTTGCATGGACAATACCATGCTGATAGTTTCTATCATATGAACATGCAAGATTCTTCTGTAATCAGACGATTAAGAAATCCACAAATCTTGACAAGAAAATTACTTAGACGGTAAGTCCTTTTCCTCCGGGATGACCAGCAATGCAACAGCGGGCTGTTCATTTCTATCTATAAATAAATATTTCTTTAATCTAAGAAAAACATTAAGATGATGTTACGCAAACTCATACCTAGTAAGTAGTCACAAAAAGGGCAGACTGCCAATGTTAACAGGAAAATCTAATTTGCTTGCAAGGTATAAAGATTTGTCAAGAATATTACCCTAAAAGCTTTCGTGGAAGAACAAGTGCAAAAATGGAAGCACTCTAATCTTCATTCTACAAAAAACCTGACCTACTTAGATAAATCACAAGAGCTGCCCTTGAACTAACACAGGAAAAAAACCCACGACTGCTTATATACTACAACATCAAGTTGAAGGAATTGTTTTTCTCCTTTTTTTAAGCCCAAGGTAAGGAATGTTTTAGCTACTATAAACGAAGGCTTAAACCAATTTAAAGACATTCCTGCTAAAGACAGCAACTGTACAACATCTGCACACAGACATCCCTATCAAAACCAGGAATTTTCTCAAAGCCATTTCAGCAGTATAGCACCTTCAAGATAAGATTTTTTTACTTCATTTGGTAATGTATTTTGAAAACCAAAATAATAATTAGAAGAATAAGCGATGAATCTCAACAACTTTTGTTATATGCACAAACATTTTCACTTGTATAGAACTATTTCTAAGAATTACTTACCTGCCTTTATAGGTTGTTTACACTAAACAAAACCTCAAATATATCTCATATAATATTATATATTTGATTCATAATATTATATAATAATAAACTCATATAATAATTTTATCAGGAGTAGACTGAGTATATGAACGAGATACTCAAATAGACCTTTTTTTTTAAGGTTCACTAGCTATAAATTGAAGGCATTTATGCTCATGTTGTTATCAATACTCCAAAATCCGAGCAACAAATTTCCATGAGACAGCAGGTTATCACATTAGCAGAAATTGATTGCTTTCAGAGGGAATGGACTTACCTGTTGAAGTGGAATCTCATGACCAAAAGAAAAAAAAAAAAAAAAAAGAAGCAAATTAGGGGGCTTAGCCACCCTAGGGACATGAACTTACTTTATTACAGAAATTAAATGTATGTGGAGAGTCATCACTAAGGAACAGACACAGAAATGTCAAGTTTATTATTTCAGTAGGAGAATATCGACAAATAGGATTTAAAAGGTGGAACTAATATAGAATTCAAAACATAGACTTAATCTTTAGAAAGCATTTACCTTATTTCATTTACTTGTCTAATGACCTCTTCTTGATTTTTCACAACCGCCTCAATCTCTTGCTGGGAAACCTGGCAGGGCAGGGGGAAGGGGGGGCAGAGAAAAAGATCAACAGATCTTGGAAAAAGCAAATTGATCATGCTGCTGAGATCAGGCTAAGCTATCAATCACGGTGGTTGGTTGGTTTTTTATTTACCTGTCCTGGTTGACCTGGAACACCAGCGCCTCTTTTTGCAATCTCATCTGTGACTGCAGAGACGTATCGTCTCTGCTCATCCAGAATCATGTCCAACTGCCTATTAAGCTGTTTGATTTCAAGATGAATTCGATTCTGCCCCTCAAAGATTTGCCTCAGTTCACGATCACTTACAGTTTCAAAAAGATCATCCGCTGATAAGAAAAAAGGACACGCAGTTCTTACACATTTGCATTCCTCATAAGTTGCATTGTATCATTTTTTTTGCACCCTTAAAGTTTCCACATGGATATAGTTTTTTCCCCTATTTTGATATATTTGGTGTTTATTTATCACCATTGCCATGGCAAACGATACCCAAGTGGGATCAGAACAACTGAACAGAGATAACCACACATTCAAACCCAGATTCCATCTTAGAGTTCCTATTTCAGGACTTGGGTAACGTGCAACACAAAATGGAAAACAGGACGCCGTTATTATTAGGAGGCAGCTATCTTTGCATAAGCTAGCATTCTATTACCAACTGTCCTTCAGAAGAGATTTACAGGTATTAACTAACAGCTACTTGTTAGAAAAAGTAAGCTTTAAAAAGTAAATAGAGAAGTGATTGCACGTTTTGAGCGAGGTCCTTCACACCTTCACAACATCAGAAAGTCCAAAAGACTCTGTGGCAAAAAAGATTAATATTTCTTATCAGTGGAAGGCTGGACAATATTTTGAAAACGCAGATGAAGTTAAAATGGTGTAGGACCCTTTGAACAGTCATAACTTACCACTGTGAAAAAAAACAAACAAACAAACAAAAAAAAAAACCCAACCACCTGACATTTCAGGTCTAGATGCCTAAAGTACATTCCTGACAGTCTGTGTTCAAATACAGCTAATTCAATCCACAAGAGTAAGAAACAGACTGGCTTCCATTATATTTTCAAATAAGCAGATTCTTTTTTGCCCCGGTCTTAAAAAAAAATAATTAAAAAGCACCAAACAACCTGAGCAAATAAACAAACCCCCCACCATGTTCCATAGCAGAACAATCAAAGTCAAAGCCCTGTGGCTGAACACTCAAAGAAGCGGGCAAGAGTCACTATTGTAATTTTCCTAAATTAAATGTCATTTGAAAATTTGTTTGTCAGTGGAAAACCACTATTCAGTCTGAAATATCTTTAAACCAATGCTTGCTGAGAGCTGTGGATGCGTGCCCTCAACAGTGGGAAGGGAAATTCTGCCTTATCCAGCCAAACTTAAAATTTATTATCAATAGCTTAAAATGTAAAAATAAATGCCACAGTTTTTAACGACATCAAGCTGGAAATTTGGTTATTAGCCAAGCCAAATAGCAAGACTGAACGCCAGCTAAAGCTGTGGTGCTGAAACTGACAGAACTCAACACATGTCCAGTTATTGGGCAAGCATTAAAAGGCTTTTCCAAGTAAGCTTAAGTACCAGCACATCCACTAGCCCACCTTTAATAATAACCCATAAAACAAGATGGGAAAAAAAAAAATATTTGTTATGAATGTGCAGAAACAGACCAAAGCGATGACATTTCAAATACATTTTCAAATAACCAAAAAGACCATGCTTCCTTAGTCATCACTGTACAGAGAGATGTGTGACCATCTCTCCCTTCCACCGTTCCATGATGATTCTCATCATCCCCATCATGTTCCCCTTAGTTTGTTTTGTTCTTAATCCAGGCGTGACAAAAGGGACTTCATATTTCAGAACACACTTCACAAACAAAAGAGCAAAGATTCTTAAATGAAGTAAATAACATTAGTAGGAACTTGATAAAATCAGTCAGATTATCAGGCCCTAGTTCTGAATATCCCAGAAAGCAAACGTTTTCCTTGACAACTGAAAAATGGCCCAAATAACTTGCCTGGCTGTCCTTGCACATCAGGATGTTCCTTCTGAAATTCTTCTTTCTTTTTATCCAATTCTTGTTGAAAGTGTTCAAACTCTTCTTGATACTTCTCTTTATCTTTTTGAGGAATTTCTGCATCTGGTGTTGGCTTTAAGACATTATCAAAGGGGGAGGGGGGGCAGGGAGAGAGATTTTTTCATGTTCTCCATCACTCCTATATAACTTAATTCTCCAGCAAGGCTGTTCAGATTTCAGAATTGAAGACGTAACACAATTAGTGGAACACATTAATATGTTAAGCTGAAGTGAGAAACCAGACATCCCTATGGAGACCCATAGCTTTTTCCTGATACATGAGCACTTTCTGCGATTAAAACGAAACGGAGTCTTACAAGGGTAGATGCTGTTTAACAGTACAGAATTGTTCTAGAGGCATGGCAAGTTGAAAGCAAGAACTGGTTATTTCTCCACTTCCCCAATAAAATGTACTTTTTGGGTTGTCTTCTCTGCATGTTTTGATTTATCATCAGGATTTTTGTTGATTCAGTGTTGCTTCAAAAATTCTGGTGTTGAAAACATTAACTAATATATTACCGAAACATTACAGTTACTAGTCTCATTTTTCTAAAACAGATGATAGCACAGCTACCTGCCAAAATCCTGGAACAGGGATGCCAAGTATAACTTCAGAGGAAATGCCATAATCTGGTGCTACATGTAAAACATATACAATAACATATTCTACTAATCATGCGTAAAGATGCTTACTACTTCCTTCCCAGGCTCAGTCAACTGGAACGTCAGAAAAGACAAGACGTCATGATCATCTGTATTCAACGAACAAAACAAAAAACCACTGTTACCTCCCAAGTCAACCTTGCGCTTGCAAATGATCTTCAGCAACAGAATCCTCCCAAAGCCCTCCCAGGAGTTTATGCTATGGGGAATGAGACCGCACAATGCCTTTGTAAGGACAAAAGGGAAGTCCTTCTGCTCTAGCCAGGAAAAGGCCTAAGCATACCAGCAATTTGGGAATGGCAGAGAGTTAATTCCATCATCACGGTCAACAATTGGTACAATGGATCAACACTAGCAGCAAAAATGCCTCTCTTGCAAACCCTGTAAGCCTCCACACCACTTGTCACAATTTTTAACATTTGCTACCTGCAAGTCCCCCTGTTGCTGCAGATATTCCAAAATATCCCTGTGATGGCAACACCATATCCTCCACTTTCGCACAAAATTCATAGTCTTCCTTATCCGGAGTGAAGCCATTGTTAATTAATACCTAAAAGGATAAACACAATTTTTACCACATAAATCTATTTGTGTTAATTGCTTTGTCAGTTTACAGTAATGGTCATAAATACACTTATCGAGTAATTCTGCAGCTGATACTAGAAACCAGAAAAAGCCTCTTTTCTGAAAGACACTTCTTACACAGAAAATGCAAAAGCTTTCTATTTGAAAAAGAGGAAAAAAAAAAAGGCTGATTTCGCCATTCAGCATGACCAAAATCCAGTATTTCCTATTCATCCCCTAAAAGGACATACCACATAGAATTCAGACACATAGAAGAATTTATTCATTTCAGTTATAAGAAGCGGCAAGACAAATTAGTGCGTGGAAAGGAACACACTGGGGAATGGGATACCATCGGGAGAGATGAAGGTAAGCCATGATGTCACTGGTATTAGTGAGACTCGGTGAAATGAGTCCCACACCTGTAGTGTGGGGATGGAAGGCTATTGCTCTCAGGATGGACAGGCAGAGCAGGCCAGGGGAGGTGTCACGCTGTAGATAACGGAGAGGTTGGACTGTACAGCCCTCACAGTTAGAGATGATGGGGTTGAGAGCCTCAGGCTGAGGATTAGGGGGATGGAAAACAAAGCAGATGTCATTGTGGGCATCCACACTATTTATCACCCGGCCAGGATGATAGCACTGATGAGTTATCCTGTAGGCAATGAGGAGAAATCTATGGATCAGTAGTCCTTGTCTGTGGGAGACCATACTGCTGTGACAACCAAGTCTGAGAAATTCCTGAAGAGGAAGGTAATTTCTTGTCACGAATACTCAGTGAGCTAACTAGGAAAGATGCCTTCCTAGACTTGTTTGTGAGCAGAGGAGGACACGTGGCAGGTGCGATGGCAGGTGGCTGTCTTGGCCACAGTGATCATGAAATGGTAGATTTAAAAATTTTTGGTGTAATGAGAAAAAAGGTCAGCAGAGTTGCTACCTGGGATTTCAAGAGAGCAAACCTTCACCTACTCAGGGAAGGTTGAGGACTCTGGGTTTGTCTGGTTTGGAGAGAAGGAGGCTGAGGGGCCACCTCATCGTGCTCTGCAGCTTCCTGAGGAGGGGACATGGAGAGGGAGGTGCTGAGATCTTCTCCCTGGGATCCAGGGACAGGACAACTTGGAACTGTTCAAAGCCGCACCGGGGGGGGCTCAGACTGGACATGAGGAAGCATTTCTTTAACTGAGAGAGTGCTCAAACCCTGGAACAGGCTTCCTGGAGAGGTGGCCGATGCCCCACGCCTGGCAGTGTTGAAGAGGCATTTGGACAATGCCCTAAATAACACGCTTTAAGTTTCGGTGAGCCCTGAAGTGGTCAGGCAGTTAGTCTAGATGATCCTTGCAGGTTCCTTTCAAATGGATCTGATCTATTCTATTCCGTTCCATTCTAAAACTGATCATGGCCTAATAGTATCATCTCTGGTTCAAGAAATCCCTGACTCGACTCAGGGATCATTAAAGGCCACTCTATGAAAAGCATACATCCCAATAAGGTTCTGGGTAACAAATTTTTGGTCTGATCTAGGAGAGTTGTCCCTTACTGTTCGTAGGTTGATCCTAAGCTTAGAGAGATTCTCTCTTCCTCCACGGATGCATCTGCAGAACTGCTAAGGTTAGCAGCAACATTTGGGCCAGAGGAGTTCCTAGACAAGGCATCAGCGACCAGGAGCATTCACAAAGACAGCTGCCTTGGAGTCTGAAATTTAATTTTCATTCAAGAATAACAGATAGCTTTTACCATTACAACACAGTACAAGGTCCACCCTCTTTTAGGTGCATTCATGTTTACTTTTAGAGAAACTTTTACTACAAAATGACAGCTGTGTTCTATGGCTAATACCTATGAACGGTACCTTTTCAGAAGAAATGAGAAGCCAAGAAAAAACACACTTCATAGCTGTCACAACCCAGCACCACATAAATATTTTTCTCTCCTTACCTAGAAGGAATTCACAATCATCTGAAGAGTATTTAAGAAGTCTTATACCCTTATAAGTGGTTTTCCTTATACCAATGGTTTTCTATCTTCTTTAATCTTCAAAGCCCTACTATTTCTTGGAGGCGGGAAGACTCAAGTGGCAAATTTAAATCTACTGTCAAAGAATGAGCTTTGGTTTTATAGTTACATTTCAAGAACCTCTTCCCATCAGCCACAAACCCCTCTGCAGCTCTCAGATCAGCTTGAGAAATACCATTCAAGTTAAGGAGCTGCTCAAACGCTTGGAAGCTGAGGAACAGATGCCGGCTTTGAGGCACCTCTACAGGCAAGTCGACAGCAACAGAAGGGTCTGAGCACATACAAGTATGTTAGTGAGACTCACTCCTAAGTAACATCAGAAAAATCAGCAATCGCCTCAGGAAACTAGAGATGCACTAATGTAGTTAAAAGAACTTGACTAGCATTTGAACTGCACCTCCTTCAGCTTCTGCTACCGAGCTCAACATTTTCAAGAATACTGGCATTAACGTCTGGGGTCTTCGAGTTTTCAAGTAGTGCAACAATCTCACACTTAAAAAGCTGAGAAACAGGAGTAATTATGTTATTTCAAAGTACTTACAGTCAATGTTTTCTGGTAGTATGTTATCTTTACTCGAACGGGATAGGGCTTGTTACGGAAGTCCCTCTGACAGGATGCCAATGCTTGTGTGGAACCATCGCTATGCAAGAAGACAACTTGCATAAAACTATATCTTATGATTATCATCAGCTAAGACAAAAAAGCATCAATGTATCACTAAACAACATCATGATAGTTTTTCAGTATGCAAGTTTTTCAAAAGCTGTCCCACAACTGCACTGAGCTTTTCTGAGGTCTGGAGATCAACAGTACTAGATGCTTTACACAGGACACAATGTAGACAGAATGCAGTAATGGGGAAATCTGTTTGCTTCCAAGATATACCCCTGCACCTGTGAACTGAGGTGGAAATAAGCTATAGCCCGGATTGCACCAGCTAAGCTAGACACCTCTCTTCTCAGAGAATCCAAAAAGATGTCAATTGTGCTGTTGACAATAAACAATCAGAAATCAAAATTAAACCGATTAATTTTAGTAACAGGTGATTAGCTTTCAGTTAGTCACTTTTATCAGTTATTAGCTGTGTGTGGAAGATACCGATAAGCAACAAAGACGTAAAAAGGCTATACCTCCATTTATCTGAGTTCACCCATCCCAAAGGACATATGCCATTTAAATAGTTGCCAATTTCTGTGCTGTTACTGCCAAAACAGTATTTTAACAAATAGAAAAACTCGAGGGAAACAACAAAGTGTCATAGGAAAGAGACCTTTATAATGTTTCTCAAAGTTTCATGCAGTATTTCATCATTCAAAAGCAAACATTCATCATTAACACTGAAAATAAACTTACTTCTGGTGGTCATACAGAAGTTTTCCATTGTTGCCTACAACAATCACTCCAGGATTGTTTTTCTAGAAAAAGAAATAGCAAACAAATGGAATAGTTTAATTCAAACTGAAACATAAGTAACATCACCAACAGCCCTTCTGCAATAAAGCACCTAAAGTCATTACACTACAGATACACCACAGATGTTTTTATTCTCTCTGTACTTCAGGATTACCTGTACAAAACGACTGAGTAGCACTGTGTCATGCTGCTTGCTTTGCAAGAGACTGCTCATTCTTTGCATAGTTAGGGGTGGAAAAAAAAAAAAACAAACCACAAATTAAGTTTCTGGATATACTACCAATTACCATCATTCGACAAATACAGGAATATAAAAGCCACAGATAGCAGAAATTCATATGTAGTGAAGATATAGACCTTAAAACTAATAGATGACTTAGTACAGCCAACTTTGACTACATAGCACTGGGAAAAACATCCAAACACATACTATGATGACATTCTACTGACCTTGTCACGGTCATTAGAAAAACCTTAGAAGCTATCTGTCAGAAACTAAACAAAGTCTATTGAACACATGCCCAGTTATTTAAATTGCTAGAGGATGAGAACAAGCTAAAACGATAATGGGAGAACAGATTTACAGTGCTATTCTTGTTGCCTCCAGGAGTTTATGAAGTGAACTCCAGTTTTTTACAGCGGCACAAGATTTCAGAGTTAATCTCCCTTCCCCTTCAACATTTCAATTCATCATCTCCTAAAGCGTACTGGTTTTGGCTGGGACAGAGTTAAATTTCTTCATAGTAGGTTGTATGGGGCTATGTTTTGGATTTATGATGAAAACAGTGTTGATAACACAGTGAAGTTTTAGTTACTGCTTACACAGCCTCAAGGCCTTTTCTGTTTCTCGCAGTCCCCACCAGTGAGTTGGCTGGAGGTGCACAAGTAGTTGTGAGGGTACACAGCTGGGACAGCTGACCCCAACCGCCAAGGGGTATCCCAGACCATATGGCATCACCCTCAGCAATAAAAGCTTCCTTCTCAAACCAGGACAGGGAAGGAGGAGGAAGGGGGAACATGCAGAGTTATGGCATTTGTCTTCCCAAGTCATCGTTATGCGCGATGGAGCCCTACTGTCCTGGAGATGGCCAAACACCTGCCTGACAATAGGAAGTAGTGAATTAATTCCTCATTTTGCTTTGCTTGAGCGCGCAGCTTTTGCTCTACCTACTAAACTGCGTTTACCTAAACGCATGCATTTTCTCACTTTTACCCTTCCGATTCTCTTCCCCATCCCCACCCTGTGCGGTGCATAGCTGCTTACCGGGGTTAAACCACAACATAAAGGAATATACATTCCCACTGGAGAGACTGACAGCTCTTAACAAAAGGCAGCAAGACTCAGACTTCAAGAATTCAAGAAATAACGTCCTTCTCAATTCACAGTGGTGGAACAGGATGAACCTTTGTCTTCAAAAAAAAACCACCACAACCAAACTGTCTCTTTTGGTGTCATTAAAAAAAGTCTTAAGAACTCCAGTATTTAAGACACGTCAGACCAATACAGGCATGACAAAGACTTTCGTTTTGACTAGAAGTGACACATCATCACTTTGTAAAAAAAAGGGTTTCACACCACACTGACTAAACCTGTCATGATCAGAGTCTCAGCACTATCAAAGTTCTGGCAAATAGTGTTGTCCACATGCAATTTTTGTTAGATGGCCTCTTCAGCCAGCTAAACTACACCAGTTTCCATATTCATGCCAGAAATTAGGAAAAAAAAAGATTTAAAAATTCTTAGCAAGTTGAACAATACTCTAATTTTATGCCTTGTCTTTGAAGATCAGAAACATGAACACCATCTTCAGACTTTCGACATTTATATATGTTGAAGTTTACTGTATATCAAAAGCCATCTGTAGGAAAAAAGCTTGTACACCTACAAAAATGTATCTAAAACATTTAAAAAGCAAGCCAAAGTGCTGCAGGAAAAGCAAGAAAAGCAAAGCAGACCTACTATGTATTGTTAAAAGTTTCGCATGATCGTTCTGGACTGGAAAACTCGAAATTCAAAACAGCAACTGTCACCCCCATCTGCTACAGATTTTTTGCTCTCAAACTATTCAAGGCAGATTTATTCCAAGAAAAAGAGCATCTCTGAAGACAGACATAGAAATTTGTGTTTCCACAGTGTCATATTTTGGTACAATATGCCTCTTCCAAAGCACACATCTTCAGACATATCAACATTTCAAATTGTGCATGGACATTCCAAATTTTAGTTTGCACATATGTACATGGTATTTTTCCCTCCAAACCTAACACATGAACCAATCTTCAGTGGAGATTCATTATGTGTTGCACTTCAACTTTTAAGCTTAAAAAAAAAAAAGAAGTGTGAAAAAGTCTAGTAAAATACTAAAAGGGAAACTTGACTATTTTAATTTATCCCTTTGAAGTGAAGGGGAGGAGAGTAGGAAAATAACATACTATTTTTTTCCACAAAGTTATACATACAAAACAAGCAGGAAAGTAATTTATAATCTGTGGTAGAAGACTTTGCTTCCCACTAACCTTTCCATCATTGTCAAAGGAATCAAAGAAAACTCCAACACCGTTCCATTTATCAGCTGCCCCAAAAACAGGACCTTCCAAGCCTTGCTCTTCTGTAAACCAGACTGCCTATCATAAAAACCAAGTAAGAGTCATAAGTCAAGATTCACTTTTTAAAGCACAGCTGATTTTTTCAGCGAGATTAAATTCTTAATACCAATCCATCAGCTCCAATGCGGCCTCTTCCTGTAACTCGAAAGGTCACTTCGACTTCCCAATATTCAAATATTGATTTGGTTTTTGTCCACACTGATCCTCTTTGGCTTTTCAAAGATGTTGTTATACGAATCTGATCTGCACTTGGTATGGCATCTAGAAAGAAATGGAATCAACGCTGAATATATCAAAAAGTATTGCAAGTGTCTAACTAGCCAATTAGCAAATCTTCTAAATTCACAGAATTTTCTCCTCAACTAGTTAACAGTTTTCAAAATAACTTTTTAGTGGAGTACTCAACCACTTGAGAGGGGAACAAAACCCAAACCAACAAACACACATTTACTTTCAACAACTTGATTATCACTGCTTTGTAGAAGACTTAATCAACTTCCATTTGGGACCACAGTGTACAACTTAAATAGAACATTGGTGTTGCTGTTAAGATATGCAATAAATTAACTGTGAAAAAAAAATAATCAGGTTTAGCTTTCTGCTATATCCCACATGACTTTTCACAAATCACAGATTTCTGTTCCGCTTTTTAAAAACAGATGTTCTAATTTTCTGTTTAATAGTTTAAAAAAATAATAGGCATACATTTAGAGAAGTTCATTCCCCTGTATTAAATAACCTTTATTTTTGTCACTATCTGCTTAAAAAAAAGCAAGAAAAAGGCTCATCCAAAGACAGTTTCCTCCACGTCACTTGTAGCATAATGTCAAGTAAAAGGCAAAAATTAACACTCATGAATTAACCACTATAAACTAAAGCCTGTCAAAAAATAAAAACACAGCAAAAGTTACTGCGGAGAAACTATACGAAGGCATGGGCCTTATGTACAGTAAATATCAATACATTTTACAAGGGGGGGACTTGTGGAAGGCTAGATGCCTTAAATCCTCAACCCATACTGCAGAGAGTACACAAACTACATCCAATAAAGTCGTATTTGCCAGGGCACAAATTCCATTTCAAGCTTTTATACTACGAAATTCAACAGGCTTTCCAGCGGCGCAGAAGCACCAGGGTTTCGCTGGCCTCAGGCCGGGCTCCTCCTGGGCCAGTGACACATCATCACTCCCGGCAGCGTGTCACACCGACCGGGGCCCTCCCCGTCCCCACGGGGCTGCGGGGGGCTCGGCGGGCCGGGAGGCACGGCCGGCCTCCGGCCACAGG
>VYZM01002762.1:369302-389126 GCA_013398915.1 Dromas ardeola
AGGATCGCGCTGCCGCCTGCTCTCGCTCCAGCGCGGCAGGGGGACCCGCTCTGCCGGCGGGCGCTGCGGAGCACCCGCGGGATGGCGCTTCTCTGGGAGCGGAGAGCGCGGGGATCGGCCTCCGGGATGGAGCCGCGCTGCCGGCTCTGCCGAGGCCGCGCCCCGTCCCGCCCCCTCAGGGCCGCGGGGAGGCCCCCCGGGCCGGCCGCCTTCTCCTCGGCGGCCCGCCGCGCNCCGAGCTCCGGCCGCCTTCTCCTCGGCTTCGTACCGCGGCCTTTCGCACGGCTGCGTGCCGTTAACGGTCTGCAGAGTGTGAGGGGTAAATAATCCGTGCTTTTCCCTCAGTATTACTTAGCAAAGATCCCTCTTGCACAGGCTGTATCTTTTCGTTTTTAGAACAGTCGGAAATCCTGCAGGAAAAATACTGTTTTTCACAACGGACGAGACCAACCTTCTTTCATGGATGTGTGCAAAGCAAACCTTTGGTGACACTCGCCCTCGGTGATGCGAGCGGACAGTGGTGCAGGGCAGTTAGTGATCTGGACACTGCCTCAGAGAGACTCAGGTTCATAAAGGTGAGGAATAGGGATGTTTGTTTAGTGAGCAGCACCCCAGAGCGGGGGCCGGTGTCAGCTTTGTTTCACTGGAACTACGGTCCACCTGACTGGAGTCTGCCCCTGTTAAACCGATAACTGAACCAACAGTTAGAACTTCCTTTTTCATTCCTACATACCATCTATCTGTCCTACAGCCTCATTCCAGAAGAAAATAATTACCAGGAGTGGGTTTTTTTCAGTTTCTTTCACCCTTGTGCTTCGTTCTACCTTTTTCATATCCGTTTGTTTCTGACTTCCCTTCTTTTCCTCTTACCTAATCTGTGAGTATGAGTAATTTAAGAGTCAGTAAGTAGGTTCAGAGCCTGCTAAAGAAGAGGATGATCTTGGAGTCATTCAGGAGAGATTAAGTTCTTTTTTTAAAATAGCATACATTACTTCGTCGTGGATGAAAGTAAAACCTTACATATTCACTGGGAAAGGTACATTCTCTTTCTGAGTTACAGAAAGGATTAAGCAAATACATTGATTGGATGAGACATGCAAGCAAAATATTTCTGAGATAAATTTTAGAAGAACTTATATAAGTATCTTGAGTATTCTTCATAAGTTAATACTTGTTAATATAGCGAAAGAAGAACTTGATGTTTTATATAGTGTCTTCTATCTAACTATATTTTAAAATATCTCTACGAATATATTTTGGTTTTTTAGAGTACATCTGTGGGAGGTAGTAAGGGAATTGGGAGTCTGTTCTTGGCAGCTAACTAGACACAGAACGCTCAGCTGTTTTTCAGTTCTATAAAGATCTAGAAAGTAATTTTTCAGGTAAAATTCTAGGACACTAGAGCAATACAGTATGTTGCAATTACTTCAGGAGGATAAAATGGTGTGTGCATCAGAGATCCAAACAAAACAGCATGAAGCCCTATCCTGTCTGCTTCATACGTTTGGCAGTAATCTTGGAACTTGTCATACCAATAAAATAACTGAACTACACTGCAAGAAACTAGAAAGCCAAAAGCGCCAGCCTTGAAACAAATCTCTCTCCGACCCACTCACCCACATGCATAAGCAGGTCTGAAATTCTGCCACTTAGAGGCACTACCATAGAAGCAATACATGATTTAAGAGAACAGACGCTGTACTGCATAACTTTATGACGTTATATTTAAATGTCTCCACTTAGTAGTAGGTAAAAGAGAACATGATGCAGCTACTTTTGGCTATATCATTCTTGCTATCAACTCTTCTGTCATTTGACTGTTTGTGCCCCTTTGTTTTATATAATACTTCATCATTGTTTTGTAATTGTCACAGAGCATACAAAACTCCAGAGTACTTGACAGCAGTCTGTAGTCAAGGAACAGATTTCCTGGATCACCATATGGTTATTTCTTAATTAGCATACTGTCAGAAAGGAAAACACCAATTACTTTGTATAATCACTCTGTACTGAATGGTTCCTTTACACTCCAGTAACTGTCTCAGTTGAGCTCCTATTTCGCTCAGCTGAAGAAGAAAATGACGTAATTGAACTGCATGTGCATATGTATATGCACACATACAAACTTGCACATGTATAAACATGTATTTTGAACATATATTGGCTAAGTGGCGGAAAGTCTAGGGATATTCAACTTCAAAACACTTGATTTAAAAAAACAGTGAATGACCAGTTTTCATCATCTCTTCCCATTGTGGCCCTTGCGCTTACACCCTTAAACTCTCGTCCCTCTTGGTGCCGAGGAGGTTTGATTAATGCCAAGGAAGTTTGACCCATTCATGTGAACCTGTGTGTAACCATGTAGCTATTCGGGGAACCCCCCCCAGCAGTGCAAACTGCATGAAAGTCTTCATTAAAGCCCACGTTGGTTGCAATGCCCACTGTCAAGATCACTGTGGTCTCACGGAGATAACTTCCATCGCAGAAAATGGAATCTCTGCCAGAGATGTCTCTCAGCAGGCTAGCTGTACAAGTGTACATTGCAGTTTGTATGACGTTCTGTTATCATGGACCTATTTATCATTGTACCAAGTCTGCAAAGGCATTGCACCCCCAGTTTTTCTCTAGAATGGACAATACTGTGCACAATTTACTGTGCACAAAGGGCTGTTACCAATGCAGGTAAGCCATCTTCTACAACAGCATAAACTACCAGTAAACTTAGCAAAAGAGTTTTTTGCAGGTTAAAATTGCACATGCATGGGAAGGTGAGGCTGTATAGCTGTTAGTTGAGAACACAGCCCCATCACAGGTCACAGTTTTGGAGTGTGGTCGTTATCTCAGGTGGGTAGTAAGTGGCTTGTCTGTGGTTACACAGTGGATTAATCTCGCCTCACTTTTTAGACAGATACATTTGCAGGATAGGTGTGAACCTCTGCTGTGGCCACCCTAGGCTCCCTGTGCAGCAAGGACAGGGAAATGAGTACTAAAAGGGTAAGGATCAGCTCGTCTTAAGTGGATGCCAAAAAGACATCGAACAAACTACCACGGAATACCGGTTTCTTCATATCAGTGGTAGAGCAGGCAAGGTCTGGAGCAGACATCTCTATCACACGTACCTTCATTTAAGATAATCTTGCGTCAAATAGCTTGGTAGTTGATCACCCTCCTCTCCTTTGCACACCATCCTTCAGCAACATCACCCGTTTCTCGGCAGAGTTTCCTGCTTGTTGCAGTCTAGACCCATGGTAAGGAAAGTACTTGTCAGAATTATCTGTATTTGTTTGAACACAAAAATAAATTGTTTTATTCATTAGCTGAGCTCTCAGTTCACTTCCAGACAGCCACAGACACTCCAACAGCCAGACTTTAATCATGTACTAGCTTTCCAAAAGGGAGTTTTCAATTTGGAGGTACAAATATTAGAAGACTTTGCAAAGAAAACATGCACGTGTTTCAGTTACTCTGTCAGTGGCTATGGTAATGACCAGTGGTTGTGACAAGCTTTTTATGCATGGGTGTGCCAAAGCAGAACAGAGTTCTTCAAAATATTTAGTTTTCTGCAAGAAGGAAAATCACAGACTGCTTTTTTTCTCTATAAGCATTATTCTCATGGCTCTTTCAGGCTTTTCTCCTAATTAAAAGTTTTTGTCTATCCAGTCCAAGAAGAGAAACACACCTCTATGGATTACTTAATCAAAAAGGCAACCTTCAGCGCAGCTATGGCTTTAAATCTTCAGAATATGGAGTATCGTGAACAACCAGAGTTTCACTGCTTGCTACATACACACTCCCATTTCCATTCGGAGCCCTAGAAGAAGACAGAAGAAAGTGGACCTGTTCCCCAGGCCTGGGTGCAACAGTGGGGCTGTTTCTGGAGGGACCTGGACAGGCTGGAGAAATGGGCCAGCAGGAATCTCGTGAAGTTCAACAAAGAGAAATGCAAAGTCCTGCAACTGACGAGGAATAACCACATGAGGCAGGAGAGTCCGCGGTGCGACCAGGTGGAAAGCAGGTCTGCAGAGGAGGAGCTTGGAGTCCTGGTGGAGAATGCATTGGACGTGAAACAGCAATTGCACCCTCGGGGCAAAGGTGTCCAACAGTATCCTGGGCAGAATTAGGAAGAGCTCACTAGCAGGTCGAGGGAGGTGGTCTTTCCTCTCTACCATGTAAATAATAATTTACATTCTCTCTTCCTAAATTAAAGAGGATAGTGCTCTTGCTGTCTGTGGCTTGCTCATCCTTCCTTATGCTTTTGTTAGAACACTAGCACATGCCTTAAAACTCAGAGGAAAAGAGTTCTTATGATTAACAACAGGCAAAATGTAGTTCTTAACATTAATTACAGGATTAACCTACCTACTTTTGGATGGAAAGCTCCGAACAACTTTCCGACATCAATACTTAGCAGAAACATAAAAAATTACCACGAATCAGAGCATGCCTCCACTAAAATCTGTGGAATTTTTGCTATTGACTTGAAGCCGGCAGTGAACCATATTTGCATGTTTTACAAAACAGAAATATTCCATCATAGAATCATCACAGAATCATTTAGGTTGGAAAAGATGCTTAAGATCATTGAGTCCAACTGTAAACCTAACATTACCGAGTCCACCACTAACCCATGTCCCTCAGCACCATGTTTACACGTCTTTTAAATACTTCCAGGGATGGTGACTCCACCACTGCCCTGGGCAGCCTGTTCCAATGCTTGGTAACTCTTTCAGTGAAGACATTCTTCCTAATATCCATCCTAACCCTCCTCTGGTGCAACTTCAGGTCATTTCCTGGGAGAAGAGACCAACTTCCCCCTCGCTACACCCTCCTTTCAGGGAGCTATAGAGAGTTGTAGAGGTTAAATGCATAACACTGCATTTCCATCAAATTTGACATTTTTCTTTCACATTTCCTTTATCATCACTAGCTTGGATTGTCATTATAAACAAAATATTTCATTAAAAATTAAACATGACAAAAGTAGACATCATATAGATTTTAAATTTGGTATGAATCACTATCACTACCATCAACTCAGGAACAAGTCCTTAAGCCATTTTTGCTGTACATAGTGAAACCAAAACAACAGTTTTAAGTGCTTCTTCCCATCTCTCTCCCACTTCCAATTTTCAAATGCAATATTTTTGTTCAAATAGCAAAGTCATCTCCTTACAAACAATGGATGGGGATTCATTTGGAAACAGTTAAAACTCTTTCTGTAGGTAAGTTACGTGGCAGACTGACGTAACTGAAGGATCCTGCTCACTGCCTACCTAGATCCCTCAAGCACTCTATGTTTGTTTTGTTATTCTTTCTTTTCTGAACTATTTTGTTCGGTTTTGCCACAGGAAACAAAAAAGTTTTCCCATTGCAACCCAGAGTTGAAACTATTCCTATGCATCTTATCATTTACCTTTTGTTAGGATCCTGAAATGGAATAGACTATAAGGCATTATTGTACAACTATTATTGTTTTTTTCTTGTTCGAAATAGAGACCAGAAGGATATAAAACAAAGAAATAAACCAGAGTCAAAGATGAAATAGCTCAAGAGCAGCTGGAGACAAATGTCAAGTGTTTTGGATCTCCAGAATTTGTTTTCAAACTGAGTATCTTCATTCCCTGTAACATTGTTAATCTAATGGTACAAAAAAGTCAGGTTTTTTTAGAAGAGGTTTCTCATTCAGGTACCTTTGTTCCCCTCTTGGTTTTGCGCTGAGAGCAGCTTGCTGCAACCTAGTAGCTCAGCATTCTTTTAAACGGTAGAATATTCTCTTTCTACTCCTCCTCTCCTCTTACCTACACCAGGGAAGAGCAGAGGACGCATCACCAGACTGAGAGATAAAGATAGTGGTCTCTTTCCTTTGTCCCCAGCGGAGTCTGTGTCAGGCCTCTCTCTGGCCACCAGACACCAGGATCTCCATTTCTCCCTTTCTTTTCAGCATCCTTTGGATTTGTTGGAGCTCTGTTTTCTTATGGTAGTCATGGGGTTCCTGCAATGAATATGAAGATCAGGCCTGTGTTTCTGCACTGACCCTTCTCCAAAGTGCACTCTTTGGAAGAAGGGAGGTCATTTCCTTGTTCCCAGTGTTACAGGGGGCTGGAAGGGAGGGGGCAGGTGACTGAACATCTGTAACCCTGTTTTCCATCTCTGTAATTCCCCATACCTTGAATGCAGAGACTGATGGAAGGCAAGGGTGGATATCTGGCGTAGGTGTCTGAAAATGCTTTCTACGTACTTATGAAAATTCAAACTGTTGGAAAAAGAATTCAAAATGCTTGGAAAGCCCCCTCCCACCCCCAAATGTCATAGGGCTCACCAGTCCTGATAATAAGGTTGTTTTTTTCAGTGAAGACGAAATGTATAAAGTCTAATACTCCAAGGGAGGGAGAAAGGGTGTGTGCATATTTGTGTGTGTGTGTGAGCTCACATGAACACCTAGCTGGCTTTCAAGAACCTGGATGGCATCCAAAGATTTTATCATGGTTATTCAGCTGTATTAGCAATTGTGCATGGAGGATTTTTAAAACCTCATTTGAAAATGGAAACTCACTCCATTAAAAGTCTGCTTTCCAGGCACGGAAAGCTGCCCTACAGTCCACTGTGACACACGGGAAAACATCCAGAGACTCCCAAATTATAGAAATTAGCGGTTGAGACAGGGAACTGCTCCTTCAAGTTGCTTTGACTACATGAGCTCGGTATTGGAACATGTATTTGTAAGAAATTTCTGGAATTCTATCCTGAAAATTACATTTGAATTCAAACACAGTAACAGGTTTTGGTTTTTTCTGAGACCAGGCGATAGCGTTTTAGCCTTAGCACGGCTTTATAAAGCCTCTCACGTAAGCAAAATACTCACTCTCCTTTCAGTAATGTGCCACTGGAAACAAGGGAGAGGAAAACCACTGGGCATCCTGGAGACCATCACCTTTTCTTAAGATTTCCATTTACCAAATTGGTGAAGGAAAGGTGTATTTTCAGAAATTGCAAGCAATATTCTGACAAACCAACCCCGTTTCATCTCTACTCCAAGACATCTGGAAGTAATAAAGTAATTTTTCTTTTTGACCAAAGAGTTTCTTAAAATGTACCACATTTTTAAAGAGACAATTACTATTTTGACCCCTGTTATTATTTTCTTAATTTCACTGTCGCAGCCTTGAGGATTCTCCCTTGTTCCTCGTCCTAGTCCAGAAATCAGTGTATGAAGTGTATTACTTAATTTCAATTACAATGTTAATTACAGAAGACAAGTGGTTACTGAATCTTGCACCATAATTAATCAACCTGATATTTACTTACTACATTGTTCATAGAGGATTAAGCCGTAGCTGGACAAGCAGGGCAAGGAAAGTGAGTGACAGGAGCATTATCATGGCACACTGCCTCCCATTGGGAAAGTTCATCTTCCTCCTGAAAGAGACGCCTTCAGGGATCATGTAATTTGAATTCCCCGTGAATTTAGTGTCATCTTAGCTTGACCAGCTCTGGAAGAACATATTAACCTCCTCTTGTGATTTTCAGAAAACCATTCTAATTTAGCAAGTAATTAAGGGTCACATGTAGGATAAAGAGCTAGATAAGCTTGGATTACGCACAGGAAGCTTTGTTTCCAAGGCAACCCGAGCAGAGGGGGTGTTAATGCTGAGGTCAGTCAGTTAATGAACTGGGAATGGTTACTGGCTGCAAAATGTTTTAGAACCGGGGAAATGAAACTAACAATTGCATTACCATTTAATGATTTGATGATAGAAAACAAATGCCTACAAAGCTAGTTATCACTGAAAATACTGGAGACAAAGGTTACAGGCAGTGGGACCATTCTGCTAAGTGAGGTCACGAGAAGTCCAAAACGATGACGCTTGACAAACCTCCTTTTTTTTTTTTTTAAGCTAAAATTACTTTAGTCATCATTCATGGGTTTCGCGGCTTCTCAGTGTGAAACTGTCAATGTTTGCGTAAGCTGCCGTTGCTGTAACACATGCCCTGCGCGCTGGACTTCATTCCTCCCCGAGGTCAGTCCTGAGGGAGGCTGCTGCCTGTGTAAAGCTGTGGGAGTGGAACCAGCCCGCTGGATTTCGCACACTGAAAAGCATGACACGGCACTGCCAGGAGCTCGGGATGTAACACGTTCTCTTAGGGCTCTGGGAACTAATCTCATGGAATATTCGAGAGGGCAAACGCACAAACACCATGGACACCGCTAAAACGTCCAAGCAGCTCATAGGCAGCAAACATTAGCTGGTTTATTAAAATATGTTAGTATTTTTAAGTGGAGTATTACATGGCGGTTTTTTTCTGCAAATCTCATAACCTTAATTTTGATGCTTTATGAACAGTGTGTAGGCTCAGTCTCCATCCACTCTTCCTGATAACCAGCAGGCTTTGACAAATAAAGATTGTGCTCCCTTAACTCTGTAACCACATATTGCTGGCAGCAGGAAGAACTTATTTACTTTTCTTCCTACAATGTTGAAAAACTCCCAGGTGCACTGTATATTGGGAGTATACAATAACAAATTTCAGAGCTAATCAAAGGAGGTGCGGGTTATCCAGAAGTCATACCTGATTTTTCAGGGACTTGAATTTATCTCTAAGATGTCTTACTACCTGTAAGCCTGTGCAGCTTGCAGAGTTGGATGTAAATTTTTAAGTTGTTTTCAATACTTATGACTAATCTGTCTCTGAAGATAGCTAAGGCAAGGGAGCAATGACCCTATGTACAAACACAGCAATAGACTTAGGGGAAGCAAAATGTTTTCAGCTGGAGGTAATCAAAGCGCTTCAAAACAGGATTTCTGGGGGAAAAAACGTATTGCAAAATTGAGTATTTTTTAAGGTAATTAATTTCAGCTATACTTTGGATGATGGGAAGAATATTCTGACTTATTTCTCTAGATGGCAAACCCATCTTTTTTTATCTTAGCACTGTAACATTTTGAAATAGGATATTTTGACCTTTATATCTTCAATTTTGATACAATATTATGTATATGTATAGAATTTTAATGTCATTTATTAACCAAAGGAACATTATAGAAATTCAGTATTTTTAACCTTATGAAAAGAAAGGAATGTTTTTCTTTTTAATTCCAGAGAAATTTTCATATTTCTGTCTAATTTAAAATGATTCCCCTTAATTTCAGAAATTCCTTTTCTCACCAGCTTTTATTCCTATAAAAATATATAAAATTCCCAGTGGAAGAGGCTTTTTAACAAGCAAATAAGTTAACATTTTCTGTTAACATGCAGGCATTGTGTAATGCAAGAAACATTTGGAAATCAGCTTATTGTGCTATAAAGCAACATAACAGAAATATTACAAAGAGTAGGAATCACCCATTGGATATTAAATGCTTTCTCGGTTCACTTGCACCATAGCTATGCCTTGTGATCAGTGAGAGAAAGAATTGCACAGGTGTTTTCCAAAGCTATCTCTAAAGCAAATAAACATTCTCTACTTTTTGCTACAATCGGGTGACATTAATGTCATACAATATACTGTAGCAGCTGGGTCATTCTTGCGTCTGGGACACAGGGAACTCTAACTTTGTGCCATGCTTTTTGGAAATTTATATATCCACAGTGTATCCACTGTGGATATATAAATTAGGACAATTTTTGATGCCACCTTATCTCTGGGGTTTTTTTTCATGTACAAACTTAGTGTAAAATCAGGCCATTTGGGGTTAGACCACCTCTGCTTGCGCTGGGGGATTTAGACACTCTGCCGTCTCAAACATGTACTGTAGAACTGTCAATAGAAATCAGGCTGTGTGGAAGGTGAGCTGAGGTTCTGTGAGGACAGCTGTTTGGGGCAGAACCTGTGAGGACAAAAAAAAACAAAACCAAAAAACAACAAGCCTCCCCTCAAGAAGGAAATTTACCTTCTGTGTCCACAAGTAGCTGGAAAAAATGTAATGGCCTTAAATAAGCAATGGGTTATAACAGTGGCAAGGAGAATTTATGCAAAATAGTAGTGGATATTTTGCATTTGTTCCATCTGCTGAATACCCGGAGCGAGTGCTGACGAGGCCGTAGCATCCCTGCACAAGGATTTTTAGGAGCAGCTTCTGTGCTGCTGCGTCTGCCTGGCGCTGGGCAGAACAGAACATCTCTCAGAGTTTCTTCTTTCCTTCCCACCTGCTTCCCGTGATAGCCATTGTCCTGCTTTATTCATCATATTTCACACTTGCAGGTGAAAGAGTAGTAGTATTTAGTATTTAGTAATAGTAACAGTACTTTGTTCCTCAAGTGTTTTTACTACTATATTGAAAGGACTGTGTCAGTATTGGAAGTAATAATTTGTCTGCATGTGGAAATGCTGTACAGATAGGGACAAAGGACATAATTTTTCTGTTTTTTTCAATTGCAAAGAATCAAAAGTAACCATAAAAGTCTTAAGTAAATCAACAAAAAATTCATCCAGAGCTTGGAAAACCCAACAGTCATCGAGGAGGTCTGTGGTTCCTCCAGTCTGAACTAACACTAGAGTTTCTAGAATAAAGTATCATCATTCAATCAGTGCAATGAGGCTGTTTTGTTGCAGAAAATACTCTGTAACATAGCTCTTGGCTGTGAATTGTCTCCCACATGTTGCTGTGGTGTGTGTTTATTGCAGGTGACTGCTGAGCGAGCCCACGTAAAGCTTTGGGCTGTGCCAAAAAATCGCTTGCAGGTTCTTTGGTATGAATCTGTCTTGGAACATGACTTAACAGAGCTCGGGCTGGAAAGCAATGTAGGTACCTACCTTCTCTGGGTCATATTAGTGTATTGAGGCAGTCTCAGAATCCCAATACCACTGCAAAATTTAGATATAAAGAAAGCGTTTAGCTTAACCAGATTCAGTTCAGCATTTGATCTGGCAGATGTACCAGCCAAAACTTTACCAAGGGGAGCAAGTGAACCATGGGATTAATTCAGACACTCCACAAGTGGTGGGAACTGCACAGTCAAGTTACAGTGAGGCTTTATAGCTTCCATGTAGGTGTCAGTTATTATTCAGCAAGCTCCTTCTTAAATGATTCCAGCCCCCTTCTTTTTTTTTTTCACTTTTCTTAAGGAAATACTGCTGGTGCTGGCATTCCATAGCAAAGGAAGGAAAAGCTTTTCACTGTGCAGACAGATTTATGTTCGTATTTGCTCCAGTTCCCAAAATAATAGCAGGTTAGTTAACCAAATGACATGAGTATGAGATAAAGGCAAGGCACATCCTTCTCAGCCACCAGTTCATGGATGCCATCACAGACACATTTTTTTTCAGGAAACGCAATTTTCTAATTTTTATTCCCAGAGGGCTAAATCTTAGAAATAATACATAGTCATCAATTAATAAAAGGCATCAGCCCTTCTACAGCCCACTCAGTATAAGAGGCTAGAATTCAAAAGGATACATAAATTGGGTGGCTAAATCCACAAACACATGAATAAATGAACTGCTGAGAGCTTAACATGTTTGGAAAATTAAATGACTTAATCTAAACTTGGCCTGTAGCAGCCCCATGGTAGCAATTACTGTTTTGGTAGTTTTAGCTTTCATAAATGTCCACTGGAAATTGGTGGGGGTATCTCACCATGCAAGAATTCTTTTTGATCCCCAAGGGGCAAGCAGAGTGGCACAGCGGCTCACGGGATTCATCCCAGGGCACTGGAAGAGCTGGCCGATGTCATCGCAGGATCTCTCTTATTTTTCAATGGTCTTGGGAGTCTGGAGAGGCCCCAGTTGAGTAGAAGCTGGCAAATGTTGTCCCAGTTTTCAAGAAGGGAAAGAGGGAAGACCCTGGTAATGACGGGCCCATCAGTCTCACTTCAGTGCCTGGTAAAATCAGGGAGAAGGTTGTTCTGGGAGTTACTGAAAAACACTTCAGAGACAACACAGTCATTGGTTGTAGCCAGCACGGGTTCACGAGGGGAAAGTCCTGCTTAACGAACTTAATTTGCTTTTATGACAAGGTCCTCGATCTAGTTGAACAAGGGAAGCCAGTTGATGTGGTGGGTTTGGATTTTAGAAAAGCTTTTGGTACTGTCTCTCACAGTATCTTTCTGGATAAACTGTCCAGCACACAGCGAGACAATTCCATGATCTGCTGGGTGAGCAATTGGCTGGTGGGTCAGGCTTAAGGAGTTACACTAAATGGGGTGACATCAGGCTGGTGGCCAGTCACCAGTGGGGCTCCCCAGGGTTCAATTTTAGGGCCAGTTCTCTTTCATGTTTTTATAAATGATCTGGACACAGGAATTGGATGTACATTAAGTAAGTTTGCTGACGATACTAAACTAGGAGGAGCTGTGGACTCCCTCAAGGGTAGAGAGACCTCACAGAGAGATCTGGATAGACCAGAGAGCTGGGCAGTCACCAACCACACAAGAGCAAAGTGTCGGATTCTGCACCTGGGACAGGGCAATCCTGGTTATACATACGAACCGGGGGACAAGAGAGCGGAGAGAAGCCCCACGGAAAGAGATCTGGGTGTTTGGGTTGATGAAAAGTTGACTATGAGTCAACAGTGTGCCCTGACAGCCCAAAGGGCCAGGTGTGTCCTGGGGTGCATCAAGCACAGCATTGCCAGCCGGTTGAGGGAGGTGACTGTCCCACTCTGCACTGCACCGTTGCAGCCCCACCCTGAGCTCTGTGTGCAATTTTGGGCGCCTCAATAGAAGAACATCAAACTATTAGAGTGTGTCCAGAGGAGGGTGACCAAGATGGTGAAAGCTCTCAAGGGCAAGACATAGGAGGAGCGGCTGAGGTCACTTGGCTTGTTCAGCCTGGAGAAGAGAAGGCTGAGGGGGACCTCATCGCACTCTACACCTTCCTCAAGGTGGGTGGCGGTGGGGAGGCGCTGATCTCCTCTCTCTGGTGACCTCTCTGGTGACAGGACACAAGGGAATAGAATGGAGCTGTCAGAGGCAGTTCAGATTGGACATGAGGAAAAGGTTCTTCATGGAGAGGGTGGTTGGTCCTTGGAACAGGCTCCCCAGGGAAGGGGTCATGGCACCAAGCCTGTCGGAGTTCAAGGAATGTCTGGACGATGCTCTTAGTCATATGGTTTAGTTTTAGGTAGTCCTGCAAGGGGCAGGGAGTTGGACTCAATGGTCCTTATGGGTCCCTTGAGACATTCTACGATTCTATTATTCATCTTCTGTCTCATACTTACCTCCTTTTACGCTTGACTCAGCTTTAGGGTGGCAGAATGACAACATTCAGCCAGCTCCTCCCTGATTTTATCGAGCATTTTAAAAATTGAACGTCCTCACTTTCCTCTTGAGTGAGAGGCCCCCTCTTAACACACCCTTCAGTGTGTTCAGTAAATTATCCATGAGCAAGCATTGTGCCCTTGTCACCAAGAAGGCCAACGGAATTCTGGGCTGCACAGGGAAGAGTGTGGCCAGCAGGTCAAGGGAGGTCATTCTCCCCCTCTACTCGGCACTGGTGAGGCCACAACTGGAATACTGTGTCCAGTTCTGGGCTCCCCAGTTCAAGAGAGACAGGGAACTACTGGAGAGAGTCCAGCGTAGGGCAACAAAGATGACTGAGGGATTGGAGCATCTCCCTTAGAAGGAAAGGCTGAGAGAGCTGGGACTCTTTAGCCTGGAGAAGAGAAGGCTGAGGGCAGACCTTATGAATGTTTACAAGTATCTAAAGGGTGGGTTTAAGGAGGATGGAGCCAGGCTCTTGTCAGTGGTTCCCAGTGACAGGACGAGGGGTAACAGGCACAAGCTGGAACACAGGAAGTTCCGATCGAATATGAGGAAAAACTTCTTTACGGTGAGAGTGACAGAGCACTGGGACAGGCTGCCCAGGGAGGGGGTGGAGTCCCCTTCTCTGGAGACTTTCAAGACCCGTCTGGATGCAGTCCTGAGTCGTGTGCTCTAGGCAGTCCTGCTTTAGCGGGGGAGTTGGACTAGATGATCTCTAGAGGTTCCTTCCAGCTCTGAGATTCCGTGATTCCTTCTGTGGCTCTGAATGGCTATTTTTGAGTCAAATTTTATTAAAATGAACAATTGACCCATTCATGTTTATCTCAAGCAGGGATGAGCTGAATGGATTTAAAACCATCTGAGACTCTTTGAACATTAGAAGTTGTCAAATTTAGAATCTTTTCAATCAAATGACCTGGAAGTGAACCATGAAAAACATGGAAGCATCCCTGGCTTTGAACTTTGGCTTCTTGAGTGCGGCCCCCGGGGGAACCGCTCATGTGATCCTCAGCACAGTGCAGCTTTTCTCACTGCTGCCTCTCTTCTGTCTGCAGGACGATTCCCTGTCACTTGTCAGGTGTCTGCCCCAGACTTTGAGCCTTGCCTCTGCTACACTTCTGTTCTGTCACTTGTTTCACCTCACCTCCCTTCTTTTTCTGGTGTGCTTTCTCTGGTATATTTATCTGCCCCCTGACAACAGGCCTCCCGCAGCAGCTGGACGTGTTTTCAGATAATTCATTGTTTCTCCGATGCAATACAACTGTCAGTCTCAATGGGCAGGACAATATAAAGAATGATCCCTAAAGCATCAATTGATGGATGGAGAACCATCCAGATCGTTTCCTTGTTTCCAACACAGGCACGCGCACTGCACGCTTTTCCCCTTTAATTTCTACATGCGAGTAGGAAGGAGTTCTCAGTGATTTAACCAAAGGAATAACTCGTCAGATAAAAGCCCCATTCAATTTAGTTTTATTAAGACTAGCTCTCTGAAACAGAAGGGGGAAATGTGCAGACTTCAGGGCATACAGACACACACACACAGACGTTCACACCACCCTCGTCCAAGGACTGAGGCTGTCAAGGCTCCTGACACAGGAAAACATTTTCCAGAGCCCATCCCTGTCTGCCCTTGGCCAGCCACACTTGCACACCCTGCCCCTGCTCAGCTGAGCCCCCGTGGACTCGGGCTGTGCTTTTCCTGATTGCATTCAAAGCCCGCATCTTCCATTTGCAGCTGGTTCCCACTGACCTTGGCCATGTGTCACTCATCTTTCCTCAGTTGCACTGAAAGCTGCAAAGCCTGTTTCAGCCCACGTGGCAACTATTTCAGTGTGGGTTCACACAGTTCATACTTTTAGCATCCAGTATTACCTAAAGGATGGAGAGATTTCTTAGTCCTTTCAGCATTAAAAAGAAGAGGTCTTGTGCATTTCACAACATTGCACTTTTTTTCTCTGTTAGCTGAAATCATCCTAGCAAAGATAACTGGTCTTGCGTCGCAGGAGCCACTTCGCGGCTTTCTCGCAGATACTGCTTGCTTTTCCTGGAGTGCCGAGCTTGTGACGAGTGGTGCATGCAGTATCCTGGAGAACCACATCCCTGAGCTGTCAAGTGAATTCCTCATTACTGGTATGCCCATCAGTTTCCAGTCATCACAAACCAAAGGAGCAGACTCTAACAGCAGCACCTGCCTGATGCTGTACTTTAACTCTGAGAAAGGCACGTGTGGGAGCACTTCGCCAGCTTGTGAGGTGCAGCCCCAGCGGACGGAGCCCACAAGTGCAAACAGAAGACAGAGCCTGAAAAATGAGGTGTCTTGCTTTGTGCACTTTACTGACAGTATGCCGTTTCTTTTGCTCTCATCAATTTCAGGCAACACAATTAATTCTTTTAAAGCCAGTGAGTCCAGCTCACAGTATTACCATAACCATCAATCCTGCAGCTTTTCCGATTGCTCGCTGTGCCAGTGGTGTCTCAGGCCGCCACACGCTGCACCCAGCTTTTGGACCCAACTCACCAACAGCCTCTGCCCGGGCAACCTGCACCAAGGAGGGGTTTGGAAGGACAGGAGTGAAAACCTGCCCACCCTTCCCTATGAACGATTCTTTCCAACTTTTGTGTATTTTCGGAACCTTCTGTGATACTTTTAAGGTATTTCCTTTGGAAACAGCAATTTTTCACTTTCAAAGATTGCCTAGTGTATGTTAGAGTCCTTTGCTGTCACCCCCTGTGCCTTTTCCCTTCACATGAAGTTTGTAAAGGCTTTATTTCCTTTTGAGAAGACTTACCCATTAAACATTAGCTCTAGTGAATTTGTGCTGAACTAACATTTCCAGAGTGGTCGATATCGAGGAAGAGCCATTTTCAGACTCAGTGGGACAAAGTAGCAGGAAGGAGGACAGGGAAAGGCAGGGAGGTTTCGCTTAGCTGCCTCCCCTCTGCTGCTTGCTTTCTCCGGGGACATTATTGATGGCAGCAGTGGTGGGCAAGTTGTGGGCAAGTGGCTTTGATGCTTCCCACTTTCAACGCAAGGCACTGTGACACTGTGCTGAGCACACGCAACCATCTGCTACCTCTCACGGAGGTGTAGATTCCAAATTCCCTCCGACGTCAAAGATGAGAGATTTATTGTCATTGATGGCAGGAGCCACTGGCTCAGGCTCACCGATAAGATGGCCTGAAAATGCATTCAGGAACAATTCCCAGCAGGAATCAAAAGATGCTTCTGCTCTGGCAGGTGCAACACTAATTACACATGTGATTTTGCCGTTGCCACATGACATCTACTCCATGCACTTTGCAACGACTAAACAACTCACCACTTCTGCAGGAAAAGATAAGGTTTCCAGATCCAAACCTACCAACAAGAGGAGGTGGTTTTAGGTGCCTCATTAGCTGCCTCATTAGCAGCAGCTGATGAGATATGCCATCCCATGGGCTCAGACAAGTGGTTCCTACCTTTCCCCCTCCTCCAGTGTGGTAAGGCTGCGTTCATCCTCTGCATGTGCTGAAGCAACCGCCAGAGCAACGAAGCCACCGCTGGGCAGGACTGGGAACATTGGGAGCCCTCTTGCCTCTTTGTTCCTTAAGAATAGGATCACCTTCACCTTCAGAAAATGAAGGTCATGCCTATTTAAATCGGTGCACAATTGGCCGTGGTCGTTCGGGAGGGAGGGGGCCTGGGAAGCATCTTTCCCAACAGTAGACGGGCAAAAAGTAAACTGGAGGAGGAAGTGTAAAAGAGGGTAGAACATGCTTAAGGATTACGTCTTGTCGTGCACAGCATGCAATTTCACAACTCATGTCACACTGGCTTGTGGTAAACCAGAAGCTATTAATCCCATGGGAAACAAAGGAAACCCGAGGGACTACCTCCTGCAAGCGTTCTGTGAGAGCGCAGCAGGCAGCAGTGACGAAGCGCAGGCTCTGCGGGCACGGTCATACCTGCCTTGGAAAACACACGAAGACTTTTGAGTACGTGAATTGCAAAAGAGGAAAAAGAAAAAGGGATCTGCTCAATTAGCCTTAAGGGATCCAAGCTTTTCTTCAGCTCTGAGTCTTTTGGGACTTCCTAAAGCAAGGAGCTCTGCTTTGTTGCCTATTTTATAGATGGATGGCTCTAGGAACACATGTTTAGAGGAATTAATTGTAACTTTGTCCACTACTAAGTTTCTTTCTACCAGCCAGCAAGAAATCCGTCGTTTTCATGACAACAGAAAGAAAAGCAAGTGACCATGCATTAGAGTGAAAAGAATCCTGTTTAGAATGTGAATAGCGGTACAAATTACCTAGCATAAACACATACCCAAGTAACTGGCTGTTTGCAAACTAATTGGTTTTTCTAACACAGGCAAAAAAGAACAGAAGTGAGGAAAGGGGGACCCCTGACTGTTTATTTCTCTTCAGCATAAATAGATCATCTGAGTTGTCTTAATAAAAGGTGCATTGTCTTCTTGAGCTGACTGTAGGTTTTATAGTTTCAACTCCACTTTCCTCTTTTTGTCCCCTACGAAACTGCTCAGCAGAGGAGTTTTAAAGGATTTAGAGAATTGCCTGGTGGTACTGAGCCCATAACAGGGAGGACAAACTTTTCATCATCGGGCAACCTCTCCCTGGAGCCCCAGAGGTATCACTCACTTGTGAAAAATGCAGCCTTGAAGCTACTGAAAAAGCTTTCTGTGCCCACATGTCTATGTAGACTTTATATAAACAAATTCAGGAACAGCAGAAGACTGTGTTTAACATAGACATTTGCCGTGTCATTTTCAAAAAGCTTGCAGAATTATTTTTGTGTATTGTCAGGCAACATCAGCAAGAGACGAGGTACTTTGTACTCTCCTCAAGGACTCAGAATACTTTCAGTAGTGGGGAACTTCAGAATTGCTCTAGAAATGCAGGAGGTGGTATCAACCCATCTACAGAATACATGTAAAATGCAGAATACCTAATGGCACTCAAAGCCTTTTATAGGAAATGCATATGGGTATGGCAAAACTAGGAGCTCTGGATCTAGCTGTAGTACCAACATGTTTAACACTATATACTCGACTCACAATACTTTGCATAAAGCTGGCCAAAAAAAAAAAAAGGTGAAACCACGCAAAGCATTTAAAAAGAAATCTTTTCCTTTTCTTCATGGGGTTCAAAATATTCAGGTATTTCCGTATCCAAGTTGTTATTGAAAGCGTTGTCAAAGTTACTAATTACATACCCAAATTAAGCAACTATATGAAGAATATTTTCAAAACACAGAGTTAACAACAGACTAGGCATTTAAACATTTTTAAAGGTAACGCGTTACAGATTCATTTTTTAATACAAGCCCATTTGTTGACAATAAGGTCATTCAGAAGCCTCCCCCAATATGTGTTACTGTTTTCACGTAAATCGTGGCTGTACATTTGTCGTGGTTTGAGGTTAAACGGAAGGAAGGTGACAGGAATTCAGTGACTAAAGGCTGGGTTCAGTGCTAACTGCAGACGGGGCAGAAGGGCCGGAGGAGCGCTCCATGCCAGCCTCCCCTGCAGCCTGCAGCCCCTGCCCGCCCAGCCTCGCCGCTCCCGAGGCTGGTTTCATAGAATCATCGAGTGGTTTGGGCTGGAAGGGACATTAAAGCCCATCCAGTTCCACCCCCCTGCCCTGGGCAGGAACACCTCCCACTAGACCGGGTTGCCCAAAGGCCCGTGGTTTCCGTGGACCCTCTGGAAGGCAGAGCCCAGCCCGCCCTGCCCAGGCACGGGCAGTTCTGCTGTACAGGGCTGGCACTGACCGCAGGTACAGCCTGTTAGACGTGACACGGGTGCTTGGGCTATGTCTGACCTGCTCCTACCGCAATTTAAAAGCAAAGATAGTAAATGATTTTGAACCAATCTGCGAGGCTGTGGTTCCGCAGGGTGCAGCCCGCAGGGGCAGAGCTGGCATGCACTGCAGCCACCTAGGTGTCACCTGTCCCGTGGCTGCCATGCCACATCTGCCGCAGTGTGCCAGGGCTGCCCCAGTGGCTTAGCGTGGTCGAGCTGTCACACCCCAAAATCACCGGCATCTCCCTGGGCCATGGCAAACCACTCACCATGGGCTGGGACGAATTCAACCCCGTAGCCCCCATTTTTCCGAGGCAGAGGCAAACCTCACCACAGCACCCTCTGCCAGAGGGCAGGGACCCCCTGCAGGGCAGCCCTCACCAGACAAGCCTTCGTGGCTGCTGGGGCTTGTGTCGGCCACGCCAGCACCCGGCCACTGGCCCCCATGCCTGGGCAACCTGGTGGGCAGGACATACCGGTGGAGGGCTGGGCTGGCAGGGCAGCGTCATGCGTGGCACAGGGATTGTGATTGACGCCACCAGGTACTGTCCTGCTCTGGCACATCTCCGGGTGCCAGGGATGCCAGCCAAAGCCACTGTCATTTCTTTATTCCTGGTACTGACCCTTTTCTCACAGAACCCAAATCCTCACAGCCGTTTGCCTAAACTCAGTCATTTCCCTTCGCGTTTTTGTTTATATCAACAGGAAGGCATGCCTACATATGTGTTTGTGTACACATTCGTATGGGGGTTGGTTTAGGTTTGGTTTGGGTTTTTTGAGGTTGGTTGGGTTTTGGGTTGTGTGGGTTTTTTTTGTTTTT
>VYZM01002763.1:0-28056 GCA_013398915.1 Dromas ardeola
CTGAGGCCAAACCACGACAGGTAACCATAATTTCCATTTATTTGATAGGTATAGAGAGAAATTCTGTACTGCAGAGCTGCAAAATTTACCTGTATTGTATGACAGTTATTTTTATTTAATTTGTAAGACTGGACACATTCCCTTGCTCTCTTTATGCCTCAGATAGGTCAGCTGTGGCATTTTTTCTTTTGAAAAGAGGTTATTGTTTACTTTGTAATTATAATTTTCAACAGCAAAAATATTTGCTAATATAGTTAACACAAACCTGATATAGCATTAAACTCATCAGCCTTTTCCTCTTGACATGTAACCATCAAACAAGTCATTAACTATTATTGATTATTTAGTAATGGCTTAGAAATTCTGACCCGATTTACAATGTGTCAACAGCGTCCCATTAGATTTTCCCTTAGTCAACAATAAAACAAACAAATCACCAGTTTTAAAAATTTCACTTATTAAATTTGTATATACAACAGTTTCACTGAAACTGTTGTGTCAGGGAATCTAGTGAGAGAAACCAAGGTTGCTGGAGGGTCACCAGAAGATGTAATTCAGCCACTATGGGCAGCCAAGTCCAGTTTATTTTTTTTTACAGAGCAGGACAGCACTGTGAGAGTTAATTTAGAGGATGATGCACGTTAGCTTTCAGTTCTGTCTGAAATGGCTTGTAAGTACAGCTCAGTTTGACTCCCTTTTAGGGAAGGACTGTCAGAAACTTCTTGTTTGATTATACATGAATCAATTAGTCTCTTTTCTACTTTTGTGTTCAGATGTAAAAATGAAGGCAATAATATGATGCATCTCCCAGTACTGTGTTGCTTTGTCATGTTGTACACCTATAGTTGTTCTCTAGTACATGTTTACATGTGCATTTAGCACAACATGGTTCTATTTCATATGGGCAGGGTTTTGAAGCAAAAAAGAATTACCCTTAAATCTAATTATCTTTTAGCTATTGTCAGGGTGTCTGATGAAAAATAATCAATAATGGTTGTCTATATTTAACTTTGCCCAGCTAATATCAGGTAAGCATTCTCCAGTCATCTTTATCCTATTGATAATCAGCTTCCTGATTATAACAACATGAAGGATGAATGTATTTATCAGCCATGCTAAAATTTGCTTTGATTGTCATTAACCTTCTACAGCAGGGTGATTGTACTTGTGTAACAGGGGATGTGACCTGTTGGCTCTTTCTAGTGTAGTGAAAAGATAGGCAGAAAATATCAGCTCTGAGGGGACTGATGAAAATTCTGAAGAATTTGCAAAACCCTTTTATGAGACATTTTACTGAATTGTGTTGGTATTTTCTGGAACAAACATACTTTATAAGAAAGTCTTTAATATTGCACTGGATATCGTCTGGCTACAAAACTGGAATATCTGCAAATATAGGAAATATTATGATGATAACATGGCTATTCTACCTTACAAGTTCTGTTTATGTTGTTATGATGGGGTGAAGCAAGCCTATTTCACAGGATATAAAAATAAACAAGAAGGAAATCTACGTACAAAGAGCTTAGAAAGTAGAACCTCTGGGTACCTCTTTTAGTGAATGATGTTTCAGATGTTGCTACGGTAGTTCCCAGTGTGAAAATCAACTATGACTGAATAAAAGAATGAATTGTAGCCATATACTCTTTTTGTACCATTGAAAAGAAATGGTCACTGGAAGCAACAGCACCTTTATTTCTTCAATACATTTAGCAGACTTCAAAAGATAATGTGGATTTTTTTTTTTTTTTAACCTAAACTAGAGCTTCTAACTCTTTTGGAAGAAGCTCTCTTCCATTTTGGGACTTCTTCCCACTTACAGGGCCATTAATACATTATCTAAACCTTGGTACTGCATGTGAAGATGAAGACTGTACCAAATCAGGTCCAGGTGATAAGCTCCCTACTGTCTTTGATACCAGTGAACTCCTAAATCACCCTGTATAAAAGGCATGTAATGCTTCCTAGAATCAGTATCCTGTTTACCTGGGAAATTTGTGTAGGACAGCTGCTTTGCCTGTTTCTCAAGAGGTGATAGGTGTCCTGGTGCCTAGATGTAAACCAGGAATGTCAGCAGATTTGCAGGAGGAATCATTAGCAGGGGAGCTGAAAGGAAGAAGAACGTTTGGAGGGTGGGAATCGGGGAAAGAGAAGAGGGAGCTGCCTGGGGAGGAGAATGAGAAATCAGAGGAACATGAATGGGCATCAGGTATTAGATGGAGCTTTTTGTCAGGACTAATTCGATAGGGAGAAAAATGGCAGAAGGGGAGGTGAATGTATGTAAAAGATGCGCAGCATGATTCACAACTTGAGGGCTAAAACAAATGATTAAGTCACATTTCTTGTTTTATTTAAGCAATCGATTCATCACTGCCTTGTTTGTGTGTGCTTAAGAAAATACTAGTATATCATCAGCCACAGTAAATGACGTACTATAAGTATACCTTTGAATATCCTAAATACAAAATGATTGAAGCAAACTCTGGGACTTAAAACAATCTTTGGAGTGTGTTTAAAGCAGGTGAAACTGCCAAAAAACAAAACAAAAAATAAAAGTGCAAATTGTTGTGATGTATATTGCTCTTAGGCTATAACAAGTGTTTTGATATTTATTCAGTAGTATTTTGCTGTACGATTTCCCGCTTTTCTGTGAGTCTTATCTTTAAAATTCCATTTATTCAAGGGTTCTGTTTGTTGTTATCAGGCTGTTCTGTGAGACTTTATCCTATTGCTCCCTAAAGATCAAATTTAAGCATGAAAAGAACTGCTTGCTCTTTCTGGAGTGTTAAGGTCTTATACAAAATTCTTGGCATTTGTTTGTTTTCCTATGCTTAAGAACCCCACGATCTGCCTGACAGATGTGCTGAGAATAAAGTTGATATGAAAGTAAGAAAATATTTGCTAGGACCATGTGAGTTTGATAAAGTGAAACTTATTTATCCACTTTTTCTCACTACCACAAGTTCTTGGTGAGCACCCATAAGCCTCCAGGCTCAGTGGTCTGAATTTGCCTTTCCCTCACTTTAGTAAAGCAGGGTCTTCCAGTTCAGTATGCATTTCTCTCACATAACAAGAGAGGTACAATTTACTATGGTGTCTCAAAAGGCATTAAATTCATTAGTAAAATATACAAAGTGTGTATTTGGCAAGATAAACATAATTTTGGAGTTTGTTTCAACCATCAGCCAGTAACATGAATGTACCATATAAGAACTGCACTGCACACTTTTACACAGTCTTTCACATTTCAAAAACAATCTGAACCATACCAGAGAAGCAAGATACAGACTAAATATGCATGGTGCATGTAATTAATAACAGCAAGTGCATGGCTCTGCTAGCCACATCTCCATTGGTATCCCATGAAGTAGCTCTGAGTTGCACCCTGCAAGCTGTTTATTGCACTCACCATGCCTCCAGCATGACACTTAGCTCATAAACTTTCAGGTCATTGACTGCTCTTGGCTTGTCTACACCACACAGAGTTCAACAGAGAGAGAAATGTCTAATTTTACTATCATCTATGGATGCCTTCTAAGGAATGGACATCTGGGCCTCTGGAAAAGCAGGCTGCTCTTTGCATATGTCTTTCCATCATATTATAAACGTATTCACAGAGTAAAAGGTCAAATACTTCTATATACCTTTTATTTTTTTTATCGCTGCCTTATTTGATCCCTTTTAGGTGTATTCACAAGGTACGATGGAGCGGCATGTGTATCTTCAGCATAGCTATAGGCCAGTTTGTACTTCTACACAATATAACAATGCCACTTAGTTACAAGCTCAGATTTTGCACATAGAACCACATTAGTATTGCAATTTACTGTATTGCCTCTCTCGATAAGGCTTAGTAGCAATGCCATGCTGATGTGTGTCTACTTCTCCAGTGTCTATCATCTCATTCGGCTCTGGCTTAGGGCTGTCTGCACCATGCAGTGTTGCACAGTGTTTTTGTATCAGTACAGCACAACAATTGTATTACTAGCTGATGAAGCCATCCATTAGTAAAAATGCAAGCTTTCTTATTTCTATTTAGGGAACAAACTTCAGTTCACAAAACATTATACAGCTCCATTTTATAAAGTTTTCAATACGCTGTTGTATGAGATGTGTAGCATAAGAACTTCTGCTCCCAAAGCCAGAAAATCTTCTACGCAATTTCTAAAATGTATTCCAAAATGACCAATAATTTCACAGACCTTCATGAAAAAAAATTAACATTAAGACTGAATGATAGGTCAATATCCATCTCATCAGCATATTTGCTGAATTTCACTTCAGCATGCTTTAGAGAGCAATTTACTAGTAATTTCAAGTAAATTTTAGCTAGAAAATCATTTAGCCCTATTTGTTATAAAAATTAAAAAAGCAAAGAGCATCACTGTAGTATTATATTGCAAATAATGCTATTGCTTTACAGCGTCTCCTACTTTTCTTCTCAATGCCCTTTCTGCTGTTTCGTACTAGTTACCCTTCAGTTCCAGTAATAAAAGATGATGAATTAATTAGTGCAAATGTATGATAATTATTGTCAGATGAAATAAACACAAAACACAAATGGTTTATAACTAATCAATAATTATGTACTATGCTCAATCTTCAATATTCAGGGCATGTCTAAATAGCGTCATTATAAGGAAAATCAAATTATTGCACAGCTGTGTTGATTATGGAGCACCATTATAACTTTCATCCTCTTCATTTGGTTCCTGCTTAAGTCATGCTTTTGTGCCCACTACTTAATACTGCAAAATGTCTCTCTCTTCTGTGCATTGATTTACAGTTAATATTGAGGCATAAAATTCCCAATTATTGTGGTTTTCTCAAGGTCTTTCACAGGTATCATACAGATAGGCTCCAAATTTTTTCATTGCAATAATATGGAAGCATGGAAGCAATATGAAAGATTAAAGACAAACTTAAATGATATATGTCCCTGTGTTTGGATTTAATCTGTGCCTGAAGATATTTTGACCTAAATTACCAAATATATTGCAATTTCATAAAAGGCAGCTGCAGCCAGATCATTCTGAGCTACTCGGATTTAACTTCATGGAATATGGAACAGGTAAAATTATTTATGACCCATTCAGTCTCCTGTTCTTGCTTTGGATTGGGAAGAAGTCTATACATTTGTATTTGTATGTCATATGGTTACTGTCTTGCTTTGCCTAAAGAATGAAAGTAAAAAAACCAAAGGTGATTAATATTTGACAAATCTCCAAAACTGAAATACTGTAGGAGTGAAATATTTGTGATACGTTCTTTTTGGCATATGTTTAAGTTTGCGTATAAAGTTTAAGATATTCTCTGATGAAAACACTACTAAAATGGGTTATCATTTGAAATCTAAGTCTTGTTCTGGACCTGAAGCTCGCTTGCAAATGGGCTCTTACTTTATAATGAGGAGTCTACATCATAGCACTGCAGTAAAAATCTATTAAGACCAGGATGAATTTCAGTGTTCAGATATCTTTATTGTTTGATATGCAAGCACAAGAAATAAAGTTACTCTTCCAGGCATTGCTTTTGAATTACCATTAATTAAAATACTGAAATTGTTATTTGTAAGTATGTAGAATAATTATAGTACAGAATGCCAAAAGGTCTTTTCTAAGACCTGAGAGCTGACCATTGAAAAAGAGAGTTAATACTTTCTGTGAGGATAAACAGGTAACATTAATCATTTGAGCTGAAAAGAATCAGTAAAAACAACAGTTTGGCTCCCATTCTGCCCAGGACATTTGCCTTGGACACGGTAATCCTAACCTCCCTTCAAAATTGTGGTTTAGGTGGTGGTTCTTTACCTAAGGGGTGACTTTTCATAGAGCTTAATGACTGAGGCCATTTTGCACTCGGTATCAGCTTGTAGGCTGCACTGTCTCTGACTAGAATTGAAATTCATCAGTACTGATCTAGGTGGTAAAAATACTAGGAAACAATGTGTTACTAAAGAGTTTTCCAGACATACAAGCTTTAGAATTGCTATTGACAAGTACTGCTAAAACCTTTCATACATAAAGGTGATTCTTCTACCATTTTCAAGTGGGAGAGAAAGAAAAATGAAAGCCCAAATCCAGATTTTTGTTCTTCCTTAGGTTAAACGTTTTCAAAGAACTTCCCTGTTTAGCTTATTTTGTAACACAAAAAGAGGGAGTATACCTCTTCCCCTTGGCCTTATCCTGTTCCTTTGCAATGAATAAAACTGTTGATGTTTTTTGATCTGACTCCTCTGCAATTAAAATATCTCAGAACTGTGATTGTGGAAAGGCCTCTGCTGTAAAATTTGAACATTGAATTTTCTTCCAGTGTAAATTTTAGTTTTATCCTATTATTTAAAAGGTATCTCGTAGGGGCAAATATGGAGACTGGGGACAGACAAATCTACGGAGGACTCCAACGACCAAGGCTGCAAATATTCTCTGTGCTGTATCCACTGTCTTTCAGTGGATGTTTTGCCTGGAATTCATTTGTCCCTTTGTGGCATTTTCATTTAGATTTTGGTTGAGACTTTCTGCCTTTATCCCTTTTCCATATTTAATGTTCTACTCTTGTGATTGTCAGGAGGCAAACTTTGGTATAAGTCTGGAGTGATACTCAAGCTGACAAGTGTGGATGCTTGGAGAGATGCCTTCATAGGCGCATGACAAATTAATGTGTTGCTTTTTGCTTCAGCGCATTCCATGAGTTGTTGCTAGTCAAGTGGCACTTCACTAGCAGAGTCCTGAGCAGAAGGCAAGGGGCTTCACCAGCATCTCCATCTCATTCTGTGCATCTCAGGGTTTCCTTCATGACTCCTGATACTTTCATCCTATGTCCTTTATTTTGTGGTCATTCTCTCCTGAGGTTTCAAACAGGTAGCTAATTTGCTCACCAGTTCAAGCCTTATAAAAATTATGACAGACATGTGCCTAACTTGATTCAGTTAGTCTTCTCTGCCATTTTTAAAAATAGAAAGACAGCTCCTATAGAAAGTACAAAGCAAGTATGTTTTATTTATGTCTAACTTGTTCATTTAAGTAAAGTAACTTGATTTAGGAATTGATTGAAGAAAATGAAGAAACTGTGCTACCTGAGTAACTAATTGTGTTAATAATTAATTTTAGCATAGAATTGCATATATTAATATGCTATCATGTATTCCATTACACACAAGATTGAGATAAATGATTTGGTAATATCTGTCTGAAAATAAGCTTCCATATGGATTTAAGCAACAGTTAAAAATCTGAGATGACTGTTATAAAGAACTGTTTGGTCTTGAATAGACCAGATGCCAGCCAAATACCTGGAAGTATCTCTATGTGGGTCTACGTGTCTGCCATAAGACTGTAATCCCAGAAGGGATGTTAAGAGTATCTTCTCTGATCTCATGTACCAAATCACCTGGAGAATTTCCTTTAAGTATTCTTGCAGAATCTGATCCTGAAACTTAAGATGCTGGAGATGTTGTAAGTCCCTGCAACTTACTTGGCAGATGTTTCTGATTTTGCCATATAACATTAGAGGCATGCTATATTGGTCATTGGTAAAAAACAAACAAGTCTATGGTTGAGGATAAAAGCAAATGATAGCTTTGGACAAAAGGATCAGGACAGGTTAAAGATAAGCACTCATAAATCTTTTATTAGGCTCAATTCCTGTACATTAATTGAAACAATAATTTTATTTGTAAACATTTTACTTTAAATTAGGGAAATATACATTATTCTGAATTATTAATTTTAAATAAACTTATTGCCAAGTAAAACCAAATATACTTACAGAGAAGTACCAAATTCCACATTAAATTCAGATCACTCGATTATCTTAATAGTAATAATAGTTTTACCTAAGAGTGCTGAGTACAAAGCAAACCTATATAAGTTGCAAGACAGACAAATGTCTAACCAGGGATTCTCTGATTGTAGAAATTGTGTGTGAAGCATCAGTGGTGTTAGAGATGAGGCTACATGTATTAGTCTATATTCCAGACAGCTGTATGTAATCTTCTAGTTGTCTTTTTGTGTTTAATATTTGTTTTGTATTTACCCTGGAATTTACAAATATTCTTAAAGGAATTTACTGTTCAGGTGAAATAAGTTACAAATAGTCAAGAATTCAAGAACGAGCAGTGTTTTTCAAAAAATGCTGAATAGCTGAAATTGGAACATTTTGTCTAGTCTCTATAGTCACAACTGAATTGCATTTGCATCTATTGGAAACCAGTCTGCTTTTTAACAAACTCACCTGGGACACTGCAAGGTTTTCTCTGGAGCTGCAATACTGAAGCAGCTCTAAAATTTGGGCTGCAAGGGCCAGGTATTGTGCATTTGTGCAGCCTTATCATGCAGAGATGCCAGAAGGCTGAAAGTCCTGAGAGCTTTGATTTTATTTCTAGCTCCCCCGCATAAACCATGGAAGTGTTTGGAAGAATCCCAATGGGAACTTTGGCTCTCAGATAGCATCAGCTCTTGAAACTACAGCAGTCAGCTCTGGGTAGTCTGACAAATGCCCAGTCATCAAGGGCTGCATGTTTTGTTTCATTTAGGGAATAGAGAATTGACACAGTTATGCATTTTGTTTAGATGTATATTTTAAAGTCCCTTCCCTTTCATTCCAGGGCACAACAAATCTTCTAGTAAAGTCTGTGTTTAACCACAAAAAGGGAAATTTGAGGTTTTGATCAGCTCCAGTTCCCCTGGAATATTCAGTGTTCCTAACACTATGCTCTTTGTAAAGGCATGGCTCTGACCATCCAAATGCAAGTAGTGGAGTGAATTAAATGGACAAAGTAACAGCCTAGACTTCTTGAACCTATGAAATCAAGTCTGTAGGACTTATTTTATTTGGCTTTCAGCTTCCAGCCTTTCTTCTGATTCCTACACAGTAGGAATCATTTTGGGATCATCAAATTCCTTCCCTTGAAACACAAAACGATCAAACAGTAGCAAATCTTATACTGTTGCAGGCCCCTTATTATATTCTCCTTTTCAGAAATGTAAATAATTCCATCTTCAAAGCAGGCAAGGTTTTCCTTCTGATACTCAAAATGGAAGACAGTTCCAGGATGTTTCTCCTCTCGTGGTTAAAAACCTACCACTAATTCCAACTCTAATAGTAATGGCAGTGTAGCCATTTTTTCATTGCCCAGCATTGCCTCTTAGTTATTGTATATTCTCTCTAAAGTTACCTACACCTTGATACATTTGTAGGCTTCATCATGTCTTAGCCTCCTTCTAGCTAAACAACTGAAGTTTCATGGGACCAGTGCCAAACGGACTGCACATTGAGAACAGCTAAGCAAGTTGAACCACAAAGTGCATAAAATAAACTGAGAAAATTGATTTTTTTTTTCTTCCACTAATCTTTGCCTGAAATTGCTCTTAAATAATTTCAGGCATCATTAAGAACAATATTAGATAGAAACGTTTTATCTTTGAATGTTTTTTTTTTTCTTGATTAACAATTATGCCTTAAAAGTGCTGTTTAAGTAGCCCCAGCACATACTTTCCCAACATCTTACCTTTCCATAAGGCTGTATTTCTTACCCTTTTATGTTTACAGTGCTGTTTTGACAGTTAATCCATTTTTCTTTTTATGTCTGATACTTCTTGAGAAAAAAGGTCTCTCTGAAAATGCTCATTTTTTTTGCCCTGTATTTCTCACACTACCTCTCACCTCTTCGGTCTGTCCCTCTTCTGAGAGGAGCCCTGGAGTAGCTGTTTTTTGCGGCGTGTTCCAAGTGGTATTTCTGATGGAGGGATTTGTTCTGAACAGAGTGCTTCCTTTCAGCAGTTCTGCTATGAACTCACGCTTGCAAAAACATGTATTTCCTGCTGGCTCGCAGGCCAAAATTTCCATATATTCTTCAGAGCAAACCTAACAGATTACATTAATGCTTTGTCTGAATGATGTTAGTCTGCTGGATAGGTAAATCCTTGCAGGCCACATCTTCAGCTAGGATACGATGGCATAGCTCTATTTGAAGTCAATGGAGCTGTGACATTTCCCATCAGTTGGAAATCTCTCCTGTGAGTTTTAAGGACTTTTGTGTGAATCTTCCTGCCTTGTTAGTATGTGTCATGTAGTGTGAAGCAGACCCATTGCAGATGGTAATTTTATGTGCTGAATAAGATATTACCTAGTGTGAGTTGGAAGTATTTTGTTACAGGAGGGGAAAAAGATATGTACTGCCTAAACGGCTTTTGTTCACCTTAGAAATTCATCTAGTATATAGATTTGTTCCAACAAGGCTAGGGATGTCATGAGCCGTGGTTTATAATTAATAATGATTTTTCTAGGCACAAACCGAGATTGCAGTTAAGCTTTTCTCTCTAATCCTTTGCTTTAACATTGACTGTTTGTTTTTTTTTTTTTTTTAATTTGGCTTTTTTTTTTCTTTTAATTCATTTAGTTTTGAATTCAGTGTCCATGTTAATTTGTGTCTAAAAGCGGCAGGTGAGGATGTCCTTGGGAATGTTAGAATTCCAGCTCATCAAATTTCCTATGATGCCTGAGAGACTCTCCTTTGTTTTGTTAAGTTCATCCTTTGTACTGCCTTTTAAACAATATATTTTCATAGTTCTTCTCTCTGCATGGTTATACAGAGGGCTGGGGAGATGTAAGAAAGTCCTGCAAGTTTCTTAATAATGCTTCTGGCTCAGGAAATTTGAGAGAGGTGTATAACTGTGTTATGTTTGTATATGTTCAGAGTTTGCCAGCAGCCTTGCTGCCCTGTATTAGACCCATGGAGAAGAAAATAAGCCTGAAGAAAAGACAATGCAAACTTAAATAAACTTTTTTGAGACTTCTCATTTGTTTCTAGTAATGATAAAAAGACATTGCTGAACATATTTTAGTTAAGTTACTCTTGCTTCACTATGAAAGGCAGAGAACTATTTATTCATGCAATGAAAAAAGATAGTTCAGAGAACAGCTTACCATTACTAGAAACATTAAGAGTACAACTTACATTTCTGTAAGCCAGCATTTCTATAAGCAACATAAATTTTATTTCCTCTTCATATAATAAATACGTTCTTAAACATTGCAGAATTGTTTATTAGTTGTATTGGATTTAGAAATATTTCTGATTTGGATCTGTAAACCACCAGTGGAGAGAGAGAGAGAGAGAGAGAAATGACTCTGTGCTGCGAGTGTGGTTTTTACACTATTGAAAGAAATATGTGTCTCTTTTCCTAAACAGAAAATATCTTGAAACAGAACTTCTCAAACATAACTAGCTGGCCACCACCGCCTGAAACGAATAAATCTATGACCTATAGGTACTCCATTATTAATTTTGTATTGATAGGCGTATATTTTTACACACACACAAATCTACGTTAGTTATTCATGTTGCATAGAACATGCAGAATAGGTGGCAATTAACCAAACTAACATACTTTGAAACTATACAGTCGTTTGGATTCATTTTACTGAAAGTCTTTCTTGAATGTGTAATACTCTTTTGCATATAAATAAGGTTATACTCATGATTCTCTGTTTTGGCTCTCAAGAGTGTGTGTGTGAAATGTAAGTTATTTCTTAACGGAACACCATCATTTGATTTTTAAGGTATGCCTGAAGCCATCCAATTTTGATGGAAGATTTTAACATTCTTTTGGTTTTTTTTTTTAAAGGCTGCAAGAACAACATATCAGAATGCTAGCATTATCAGAGCAGTAAAGAGACTTTCAGTGAGATGGTTCTAATTGTCTCCAAACCCTCCACCCACGATGACTTTTTTAGATATCAACAGTGAAATCTGCACTTGATGAAAGTGAGCAGCTTGACTGTAGAATACTAAAGAATAGCATCAGCTAAACTAATCTTGTGCATTGTAGTTTGTAAGTATTGCCCGACTAGAGCATGTCTTTAACAGAAACAGCATTGAAGAGGAAAGTGAATTAAATTAAAGTAGTTTTGGAGTTATAGTTGTAATGTGTAACCAGGAACCAGGGTTATGCTACTTTGGCCAGTTCAAATATTCTTGAAAGTAGAAGCACTAGAAGAAGACTGGTAACTATATGTTCAAAAAAGCCATGATTAAAACAGATTGAGTGAGAAGAAAAAAAATGCATGAATAAGAAATGCATCATCAGCACACAGGGCTAATGTGGCTATGTGATGAGATCATTGATACGTAGGGAGATTTAATTAGTGCAAAAACATATGATTCAAATGTCAGACCAGAATCAAGAAGAATTTCTGAGCTCCTTTCTGCATGGAAGAAATATATTATGAGACAATGAAAGCAGAGTAGGTGCTTTAGTCTGCTGTCTGAGCAGATTTTTTTGGCTGTGGTATTGGCTGTGGAAAATTAGCAAACGTGTATTCTTATCTCTACTGTGACCTTGTAATACAAGGATTCATTTTGAAATAGTATTTCTGATGCTAGAACAATATGGAAAATGGGTATCTTCCATGTAGATTGAATTGTTCATCAGAAAACATACACATCAAAAGAAGTTTCAAAATAAAGAGTATCTATGAGCAGAGCCTTGTAGAGGCCAATATGTTTATTTAGGAAAACAGTTGCTCTACTCAGAATGAAACATTAATACAAGGCTAGTTGTCAGTTTCTAAGTAACATTAGTAAGTAGTATTTTGAAGAAAACCCTCTTGCATTAGTTTGCTTTGTTTCATGTGCTCTTTACGTTAATGTGAATAACCAACCACTATACCACGTTGCTTTCTCACATTCAAGTTATGCCTCTCAGTTTCATCCCATTTAGGGCACTTTTCCTGCACTCTATCCTTTATTCTCACATCTTTTCCAAGGGTAGTTGGATGAATTTTTCTCTTTTTTCTCTGCTGCATAAGCTGGCACTATCTCAAATGCTCACAATGTTGTTCTCGGCCAGTTTCCTCTCTCTGTGAAATGCTGTTTGTTGCTATGTTTAAGAGCTTTGTTTCTCTGGCTGAAATGATTTGCTTAGATGGCTCAGAGCAACGCTGCAGGCCAGTACAATTCTGCAGGAGAGGTTCTGCTTTCTCTTGGTGACAGAAAAAGAGAGAGAGACCTGGCTGCTTTAAGCTGCCATCTTGTGCTGTGCTGAATGGGTAGGTAAGTTAAGAGTAAATTGGCAGCCACAATGGAGCTTTTCTTGCAGCAAAAAAGGCTTGCTCACAAAGGGCTATGTATAATTGGACTTATGTGTACAGGGAGAGATTAAAAAACCAGAAGAGTTGTTCTTCCAGACTGAATCTACCAAAAGCTTCTAATTCAGAAGAACTGTATGTCCTAACCCCAAGAAATGTTCTGAGATCAGGTTCCTTTTAGTGCCTGCAAAGCTAAAGCTTTTGGAATTATTCAGTTCTTTCTGCCAAAATATGACCCCTAGGTTTTGAGCTTGCATTCTGTATATGCCTTGCTCAGTATCTCCACACTTAAATCTGATCACATTAAGTATGTTTCTGCGGCAGCAGATTTTTTTCAGTGCTACCAGATATTTTTGATTTAATTGGCACTTGAAGTGACAAAGCTGATTTCTGTCATTGATTACGTGGATGGTTGTTGTGAGATTTTTTTGTTCGGTTGGTTTTTTGATATTGTCAGTTATAAATTTGAACTTCTTTAGTATAGACCTTCATATTGTTTGTGAAATATTGTTTTGACAGTAAACTTTCTACTAGCATCTGTTCTGTGTGTTTGTCTGTCGATCCACTCAGCTCTTCAATGCCAAAGCATGAGAATAGTGCTGCCTATGTACACATGTGAAAGACAGCTGAATAGAACAAAGCTTTTATAGAGCACCTGTTATTTTGTTTCAAACCTCACTACTATTTTCAGCTATTGTGATTCACAAAGGTTTTAGTTGTTATTTATAGTAGAATAATAATAATACAAAATTTGTCTTTGATTCATTCTCATTGATTCATTTTGTGGATGCAAGCAGACCCTTTCCTAAGATGGAGAACTCTTTCTACTTTTAAAGAATAGTAAAGGAAGACATGTCAGAAAATCAGCTTGGGACAGCAATAAAAACAAAAAATAAAAGCAAATAAAAATAAGTTTATAGTAAGACAAACAGGTTAAGGAAATTAGCCACCTGCAATGCTTGAGTCTTGAACAATTTTGTTACATTTGCATAGAGAGACTCATGCCTGAATCTTTATAATCCACTTTCTCAGTGAGCTTAAAATCAGATGATGTAACACTTGTTAACAGTGCATTAATGCTGGTCCTGTGAGGGCATATAGACATATAGGAGAGATCAATCACAATTTAAAAGTTGTCCATTTACACATGTCAATGCATCCATTTAAACTTCCACTCTGGTAATTGACTACATTTTTTTGCATTTTTGTGCCTTTTGCAAAGACGGTGAGAACGGGAGGTAGTGACAGCAGGAAGCCGGAGGTGTTTGCATGGTTTTCTAGTGTATACATACTTCAGTTGACTCTAGCTGGACTGGCCAGTGCTCAGCACTTCTGAAAATCAGGACTTCTGTATTTCTCCCTGAAGGCATCTGAGGAGGTTTTTTTCCTATATTGCATATCTGAATAAAAGTACGTGTCTCTTAGAGGCTGCCCATGCGCTGGTGTATCTTCAATACATTTGTACTGCAGAAAAAAAAACAGAAGGGAAAAGAGATGCTGGAGGGCTCATACAGAAACAAGTACATGTGCTTATCAGCCTTTCTCAGATTTTTAAAAAGAACAAAAGATAGTAAAATGGGCTTTATCAATGAATTACATATAGTTTATTGTCACTGGAGAGGAGAATGAGTAAAATATTTCACATGCTTCAATGATACGTTGAAAGGTTCTTAAATATAGGTATAGGCATATATAAAGGGAATTGGCAATCACCAAAAGCAAGACAAATTACATCTCTATGTGATTATTGCTTGATCTCTAGATCAGAGAATCTTATTTGGTATACGGGTCTGGCAATAAACCTGGAGAGAGTTCTTTACCTATGGTAAATCTAACTAAATTGAGACTAGCGGTTAAAATTCTGCTCTTAGTTATGTCTATCTAACAGTACTAGATTGAAATAATGGAAAATGTTATGGGAAGCAGCATGTGACTTTCTTTACAAAAAACTAGCAATAACTTTCTTGTAGCTAGAGAATAGTTGGTGTTACTATGGGTCACAGTTACTATATTTAGCTACACTAAATTATATTACTAAATTACTATATTATATAGGTTTGTGGGCATCAAATTTTCCTTTCCCTGTTTCTTAAAAACAAATACTGGCATTCGGCTTATGGCTTCCAGATTTAAAACACAAATTTCCTGAAGGAAAAAAAGTCTGCTGGGTTTAGTAAAACGTTTCTGAAATTTATATTCTTTTAAAACCAGTATCATATGCATGCATTATTTTTATACAGTCCCTTTTCCTGTGGTTTCTTTGGAAGTATTTTTTAAATTCAAAGGCTGTGTTCAAATTTTGTATCTTGTATCAGACAATTTGAACACAAACTAGCAATCGTCAGCCTCCAGCTTATCTGTGATACGCCTACTGAAAATGATCCAAGTATCAAGATGCTGGGCAAAGCAAGAGCCAATTTTAAGAAAGGAATCTCTTTTTTCCTCAAATGGTCAAGGCATTAAGAAGGTATGATATTAAGAAGCTACGTTGCTTGTTCAGTCAGTAAACTCTAATGGGTAGGTTTGGGTTTGTTTGTGCTGTGGTTTTTTTTGTGTTTTGTTTTGAATTTGTGTTTTGTTTTTTTTTATCAGATGTTTACATTCAACTTCAATGATCTCCAAATACTTGAGGACCATTTTTGCCTAACTAGAAGAGATGTATATTATGTGTTTGCACAAATATCTACCCAGCTTCTGAGAGGCATATATGCACAGTTGTTTTTTTATTGCCTCTCTATTACAGCTTCCTCATGTAGGATAAATTTAGCTATATCCGTTAGCAAAGGTTAGGTATTTTTCACAGTATATATAATCATGAAGACAGACTTTTTAGTGCTGAGTTTTTGTAAGTTTTACTAAGAACAGCACTAAAATGTGTATGTGTAAAATCTTGCTTTCTTATTTGCTCACATTCTATGTAGCAAGATAAAAATGTTTACATAGGTATATGACTTTAAGGACAGCAATTTAATACTTTCATGAAGAGTCACACTTCATTGGTTGCTTCTTTACTACTGGTTTGGTTGTGTTCTATTCTGTTAGAAATTAATGTTTAATTAACAATGTTTCTAATGTTATGAAGGTGGTTTTGTGGATTATTTATGACATGTCTGGGAGTTAAATTTATTTTGAGAGTCTGAGAGGGAGATATTGGAGTGGAAGTTAGACTCAGCAACCTCATAAATTGACCGTATCTGCAAGAGATGCTTAATAGATAACAAGGATTTTATTTGCAAGCTGGTTCTCATTCAGCACTGAAAATTTGAGATACTTATCCTTTGATCACTATCTATGGTAGTGTTATCTGCAAATAACCCAGTTCAAAGGGAAGTTATCACATGAGCCTCTACATTTATTTGTTGTTTTGTTGTGCCTTACATTCCCCAGTTGTTTACATGTTGGGGAAGCTAAAGCGTAATGAGGGTAGGAGTTGCCTAAGGCCATACACTAGAGTACTGATAAAAGTGGGAACAGGCACTAGATATCTGAATAGTCTCTTGAATTTTTATCCATTGTCACACCCTGGACTGAAAATATAGCCTAAACCAAAGTTAATTGATGTTGGAAGAAATGGTCTCATTGACTCTGACAGGTATTCATTTCGTTTCATGCTATGCGGCCTAGGATGCACAACACCCTAGAGATGTAAAATGTTCACATTAAGAGCAGAGTGTATTCTCCAAACATTGATTTATTTTCCTAACTCAGCCTCTCCCTCTTTGGATTTCCTATAATATTAATTTTTTAAAAGGCAGTTAAGCTCTTTGACACATTTGTGGGAGTGTGTGTAGAATCAGGCACTTTCTGTAAGCCTGGTCTACACTTCTATTACCACTGCTTAAAAACAGGCATTTAAAAATAAGTGGATTAGTTTTTTTCTCAAAAAAGATTTGGTGCTACTAAATACTTGCTTGTTTGTTTTCCTGTTTCTGATTAATAAAGGCCTATCTCAGACAGAAAGGCAACAACAGTCATGTTTATAACACCTCATGATACATTGATCCAATCTTGAAGGTTACCCTTTCAGTTCAGCAGGTTCATTGACTTCTAGATAGTATCCATTTGTATTTCCAGGCATTTTAGAGACATTATTGCAGCCTGAACTTTTAGACTGAAGGTGTACAAGATTATACGACAACTTTAGCATTGATTTAGCACTCATTTTAGATAAACCATTTGGAATACCTCATATTTTATTCTTTTATAGGCTCTGCACCTGGGCAAAGCAATGCATAAACTGTCTAAGAGGAGGAAAAAGCTTAAATAATTTTATTTCATTTTTAATAACTAGAAGTGAAGGACTTCCAGGAGTCCTGGAATTAGATGTCTTGAATTCAGCTTCTTTCTCTGACACAGATTGTCTTTATAAAGACTGTTTAGCTTTCCTGTGTTCCTGCTTGCAATTGGTAAAACAAAGGTAATGGATACAAATCAGATCAAGCAAACAGTTGACTTCAAGCCTGTGAATGCAAATGTTTAAATAAAAGGACTAACTTTACTAATCTCAGAGAGTTATAAAGCTACGGCATGTTTTTATGAGGAGTTCTGGGATCTTCAAGTTACAGAATCAGACAGCTGATCTCCTGAGAAGCATTATTTTTAGCTGTGGAAATTATTCTCTCGTATAATTGTGAAATGCCTTTTATCTATTTAAAAGCAATGATTTCTTATGATAAATAAGTTGCACAGAGGTATATTTTTTTCTGATTCATTAATGACTGCTTGATATGTTCAGCAGCTCAGTGATGTACCCCTGATATTTTAAGAAATTAGAAAAATGTCATTTGCATGTTTAAATATTTGAGCTTTATAAATTAAAACATACAAAACAGCTCAAAAGGGTTAACAAACTCTTTATGGCATTGTGTACAAAAGGGGTTAAGAAATCTCTCCTTACATTTGCTCCCTATTACATTAGAAGGCAGAAAACACTGTTGTACATAGTGCAGTAATCATGTATATTATTGAACAACTATTGATTGGTACAGTGTTTAAGAATAAAAAAATCCTTGACAAAGCTAAGTGAAAGGGCAGATACTGTTACTCAGATGGAAAAAACTACCTATCTCATTACAAAAGCATTTTCAAGGACATAAAATCTTCAGTCTTGAATGGAGGTGTTTTATTAGGCTGCTAAACTTTTCAAGTTTTCTGCAGATCTTTCAGTTTTAGAACCAGCTCTTAAAAAAAAAATAAATCTCTGATCTCTGCATGATTCTTAAGCTAATTTTTAGCTTTTTTTTTTTTTTTTGATGTAATTCCATTCTCTTCCAAAGAAACAAAGGATAAGGTACAGACAGAATAAAAGTAATGAGGTTCTGATTCCTCTTTGAGAGTCAGTCTTATACCTTGAGCTGCCCTACAGGGCCTGAAAAGATTGTTCAAAAAACAGTCATTTCCAGGAAAAATTCTTTTACAAATGTCTTTGTTCTTATTCATTAACATGTGCCCTGGAAATTTAATTACAAGACCTTTCTTTTTTCCAAAACATTTTCCAATTCTTCTCAAGATAATTTTTCTTTTTTAGTTTATTTTTAGCAGGACCATTTTCAATTGGCTTGACTTCCTATCCACCTACCAGGAATAGTAAACAGGGAAATAATCCTGCTCCCAGGAGTGTCAGGACCTCTCGTTTGTTACTTCATGTGGGTGTGCAATGTAAGTCAGTCTAATGCTAGCTGATGGTAGGTATCTCTATTTGGTTCAGCAAATTTAATTGGTCCTGTAAAATTGGAAAAAGGTGTTTGGATACCCCAGGTTCATTGTAATGTCAAGTTAAAATTGATTAGATCTGGAGTCATCATCAGGAAGTGGTAATGGATACAAGTTTTGAGTTCTTTACAGTCTATTACACACAAGAATATCATCGTAGTAAGTGAAGCCGTGAGCACAAGAGGAGAAAGGGATCTCACGCAATTTAAATAATCCTGTAAATGGCTGGAAAGCAACATACAGATATAAAACAAAGGGCAACAGCTCTCGTTCTTCATGTTGCTCAAATAAATTTATATCGTGCAACATCATGGGTAACAAGTTCAGCCAGGAAGTTCTTTATGATGGAAGAGATATTAGAGGTATGATGTGGAAGAATATACACTCCAAGGCGCTTAAAAAAGTGGAAAAAAATTCACATCATCTTTTAACAGTATGGCTTTTTTTTTTTTTTGTGAGACACTGGCAGATATGCTCAATGTTATATTAACTAACAGCACTGCCCTAACATAAAATAGTTATGTTACACTCCTAAAAATTATGTCAATAAATGAATGAGCTCTGTAAATTCCTTCTTGTGCATTAATATAATCTTACTAGACCTGTAATAGAGAAAAGAATCATAAATGCAATGAAGGTTCACAATATTGAGTTCTTAGGTCAAGACAGAGTACTTGCTGAAAATCATTGGTATTTTTCCTTTCTAGTGATAGGCACAATCTTCAAGCTCAATTGCCTGGAGAGAGTTCCTATCTCACCCTTTCTTCAGGATATTCATGCTGCTCAGAATACAAGCTGCTTTCCACTGGTTGTATTCTGGTTTACTCAGTCTTTTTTGAAAGAGTACAAGGTGGGACAGCTGCCATTCACATTTTAATGCCACTGGATGCTGGGAGGAGTACATTGTTATATGAGAAAGGAAGATGTTATAAAGCACTGATAGAAGAGCCATAAATTAATCAATATTTCAGTATTATGTAATAAAACAAAAATTTCTCAGCTTTAAGGTGAGATAGAATTAACTTTGGAATGCTAGACCTGAGATGTATTAGTAGGGAACAATAAAGGAACAGAATTACTCCAGGGGAAGGTGGACGTATATCATCATGAAAGCTGGGATTCATGATGATTATCTAAATCCTGATTACTTGGAGATTGAAATTCCATGTCTTTAAAAATTGTTTCTTTTTTGTAGAGTAATTGAGTGATAGACCATGAATAAACCAGACTTAGGTACGAAAATACCTTGGCTTTGAATTAGAAAAAAATATGTAAAGATATATTTTAAACTCTGAAATTATATTTTATATATACTATTGAAAAGGCCTTCCCATTTCAAATGCTTTATCCTTGTCTTCCTACAATATTGCCAGTACTCATAGACATAAATTTATAGCCTGTAGTAATCTTACCGAGTCATGCATGCAATTATGAACAGATGTGTTGTTTGAATTGGAGCATAAAATACCAAGGGATAAAGCTGTTTGTGTGATGAATACACTTAAGGCTTGATTTTGCTGTCATGAACTTTTCAATTTCCTTTTGTGACTGCTTTAAAATTCAGTGAAGAATAAGAAATAATAATAGCAATAAATTAGAAGTATAGAAAGAATGTGTGTCATGTCTCAGAAACATTGCTATAATGGAAATACCTTATCCGCACTAGGGGTATGCTTTATCTGCCATTTTCTTACGAGGTCTCTCAGCTAGAAGATAATTTTTTTTTATTGCAGACAACTCCAAGTTCAGGGATAAGTCGCTGTCCATATCTACATATGTAAACAGGGGTGACATCCTTCCTGTGCAATCTATGTGAAATAAGACATGTTTGTGATTCATGGAGGTGAAAATTGGCACATGTAGAGTCAATGCCTTACAAGGACATAGTACTATAGATATAATGCAAGTAAACACACATATGCTGAAGTCCAATTCTGTTTAGCAAAGTACTTTGGACATGTATTCAAATTCTCATTTTCTTCAGTGAGACATCATGCATTGCAAATTAAGTAAACCAAGGCACATGGTATTAGCTGAGATGCAAAGTTCTTTCTCTGCCACTAGAAAAGGAAAACCATTAAACACAGGCAGTTTTGCCTCTTTAGTGGAAAGGGTAAGGTAAGAGGCAGAACAGGATCGATTATATTTACTCACCACTGCAAATCTGTTATACATTAATGACTTAAAGGCAATGGTCCCTGTAAAGATAGGGGCCCTATGAGAATTATTAGCAATGAAGACTAGCACTTTACCACTACCGTGATAACAATGTAATTATTTTTGGGTAGCAACTGGTAAGTTTTATGTGATTGTGCCGCCTTTGTGTTCTAATTCTTTTTATTTGCTATTCAGTTACAGGCAGGGACTAGCAAGGAATGTTCTGTAGTTTACAAGCTCAATAATTTCATTTTATAGTGGTTCATTTTAATCTGAAGATAGCAAGTTGCTCCCTTGTACTGTTTAAGTTTGCAAGAATCACGTAGAAAGAGACAGAAAAAATATGAGTTGGGAATTAACTCATTAACTGCAACTAATAGGCATTTATGCAATGGTCCTTTTAAATATGAGTCATGCCCCATTTAAAATATAACTGAAATTACAGCACATTTCATTAGGAAAGATAATTACCAATTCATTCCTCCCTAAAAAATTAAGTATATATTACAACACATGTAAAATCTACCTTGACGTTTAGAAGATAAATACGGCTTGTGTGCTGTTTACTAAAAAAAAAAAAAAACAAACTAAACACTAGAAGGTATATTATCTTTTTCCAGTTTTCACTATTGTAATTGAAGGTTGATGTCAAAGGAGGGAAAATTAAATATATAAATATATATTAACTTATTTTCCAGCATTGTGATAGAATCTCCTAAAACTCTCAAGTTTAAAAAAAATGTAAGGGGAAGTCAGCAGTGTTACCTAAATTATATCACTTCACTGTCTTCAGAAGGTCCATGTTGGTTTACAGTAACTAATAACTAGTTAATTGCTTGTTTTGTTTCACTTGCATTGTTAAATTAGGCTGAAAAGCTTTTTAAAGACTAGTAATAGAAAAGAGTAGCACACTGTTTGTAAATAAAATTCAGACAACAACTGCAATTAGAGACATTCCTACTTAAGTTTAAAAGTCATAGGAATGTAAACTCTTCTTTGTGGAAAATGGAATATACTTAAGTATTTGTTCAAACTTCTACTGCCATTTCCATCATACCAAGTAAGGAAACAATCTTTAACTATTAACATCTGAACACTTGATATACCAACTTTCACTGGGCCAGCATTGCCTCTGCTGTTCCAGGTGCAGATTCTTTCATTATATAACATCACGTCTCCCCAGATTATGTCCAGTTATGAAATCCTGGCATATACTCTAGCCTTTTAAAATAGTTTCAGTAATGTACAAAGAGGGCAAATTTGCTCCTAAGCTAAATCCAGAGAAACCAAGGGAATTGTGCCAGCAGAGAGCTTGGCCTGTGGCAATTTGGAAGTTTGCAGCCACAGGCTACAGAGGTCTAAAAAACCTTAGCAGCAGTTATAAGACTGAGAACCAATCAGTCAAGGTTTATAGGAACAAGCTTGAATAACAAAGTTGTTTTTCCCTCCCAACAATTAGGAAACAGATTGTCCTTGGTACTTACAACCTTTTAAAATTATTTTGTGTGTATGTGTGCGATAACAGTGGCAAAGGAGGGAGGAGAAAGTCAATACTGAAAGTTACAACAAATATGCCTTGAAGTTGGTTACTTTGAGATAACAAGGGATGAAAGTGATTTGCTGGTGGAAGGACAGAAACAGATTTTTTGTTTCCCCTGGCATTTAAGAACTCAGCTGGCAGAAGGGATTCATAAGAGAGTAAAGGAAATGTAATCAAATCACCCTATAAACATTTACAAAAGTCCAAAGGAAAGGACTTGCAGTTTAGAAACGTAAGTATTTTGGCCATACTCAGTGATATAACCTGGGAAAAAGAGAATTTAATACCTGTTTTTCTGCTTATCACTGACTTCCTACAGTGAATATAGAAATATTTTTTCCACTCTAAACAGGGTTGTCTTGTTGTAAACAAGTTGTGGCATGAAAATGAAGTAAGGTGGAAAACTGGTGAATTAGGTATGTGACTTGACTTTGTAATTTTCTGCAGCTTCAATAAAACTTCTGAAATCAGTTGAGACTGAAGAATTTGTGTTAAAATCTTTTGTGAGCTGGATGAATTATTTAATTAAAGGCACGACTTTGTCAGCCAGGGTGTGAAGGAGATGCAAGACTGTATATGTGAAATACCTCCAGCAACAGCTTTCTCTCTTATTTAGCTGGAAATAGCCACATAAGGGAAGGCGTTAATGTTTGGAGAAATCACTACAGTGAATGCTTGAACTATACCCTAAAGTTACACTGACATATTAATCATAAAAATTCATTTGCAATTTGAAACTTGTTGATCATAATAACTGAACCTGGCAAACTGGATGTTTCTGTGAAATGAGTCTGCATTATATGAAATCTCAGTTGCAAAAGTGTTTCTGCACCTTTCTCTGTGTCTGACCCTATATGCATGTGAGAAAAGTAGGGTATGATATGGAAAGAAAGGGAATGCAGTTCTAGAGTTGGTTTAAATAAAACCTAATCCAGTCTAAAGGCTGAAAATTGCAAAGTAATGAAGATCCTTGTTACACTTATTTGTATGCAAGTAAACACTGTTAGGGTTAATGAAAAATCTTCTTAAAATATTTTGTCGTGATGTTTCCAAGAAAATTAGCAAAAAATTAAACCAAGGAAAAATAGGAAAACTAAATTTACATTAAAGTAATCTGTAAAATATTTTTTTATGATTGACTGAAATTTTTATTTACACAATTTTGGTGAAAAGTTAACATGTTTCTATTGACAGTCCTTTCTCAAATGCCCTGTGGCTAAAAGAAAATGAAAGAGAATGTATCTTGCCTCCAGCTTTTGCTTGAGTGTCTGGGAGCATGATATATTTGCTAGAAACCTGACATTAAGCCTAATTTATCAGTCAGGACAGAAGGTGTGATGGTGATACCATGTAGTAATAAGATGGGCCCCATTGCTTGGTCAGAGTAGCTCTTCCTCCACTTAGCACCTCACCATCTCTGTGCCTTGTCATTACGGACTTACCTGGCCACCACTGGAGCATGTCTGAACCTGCTGCTGGCCCTGGGCCTGCTTTACTCATCTTGGTCAAGAGCTGTGGGACTGCGTACCTGTGCCCACTTTAGTGGAGGCACAGCCCTGCCTGCCTTGCTGTCACTCTCAACTCCTGGGTCTCCTTCCTGTGCAGGGCAGCACCTGCCTGTCCTGCACTCCAACACACAGACTGCTAAGAGAAACAAAAATCCATGGCATTAGTACTAGCTAGGGACAAAATTACCTCGGGAATATAGCTAGCCCTTTTAGCTGTATTTTAAAAAAATACAGCCTTCAAATACAATAAATGTTTCATGGATGTCTATTTTGAGCATCATAACTGAACTAGTGCTAAACCAGAGTAAACACTCAAAACCAAAAGCATGAGACACATTCTACCCACTTTTGGTATGTCTTGAAAGTTTTGGAGTAAAAGGGGAGAAAAAGGGCAAAGTTATTTTAATTTCATTTGCAAGAGTCCTTGCAACTGTCTTGAAAAAATGGTTAGTTTAGAAGCCCAGGTACTAGTATAGGAGTTCAGGGACTTAAATTTTCATTCTGTTACTGTCCTCGCCTGTGATCTGTGGCTCGGCTCATTTCATACATCTAGTCCTTGCCGACATGGTCTTGACCATGCACCTGGTTTAATATACATGAGTATACAGGTATGTCTTTGTGCGGTTACCCGAACTTGCAGTTTGGAAATCTTCTGACTCTCCTGTAAGGAACAGCAAAGAATTATTTTTGCCAGTCTTGGTGTTTTCTAGGAATGAAATAGAACTTGTTCACTTTGCAGAAGGTTTTGTCTTTAAGTGTTTTTTAAATTTGTGGGAGAAATACCAGCACTAGGAAGGTCATTCACTTTAGATAAATCTCCTACTTTTGAACAGGCTTCAAATATTAAATGATTATTGGTATATTTAGTAGCTCTTCATGACCAGCATCTAAAGTAATTGTGATGTTAGTGAGAAAATGAATTTGCAGTTGTTTAATGTATTCAGCAGCAAAATTAATACAACGGCAGTTGTCAGATAATTTGAACATTGAATTTATAGGAGTAATTTTAATTTACATCAAGCACTGTAGGCAATTTTTACACATCAATTTGCATTTCACTGATTATACTCAGCTGAGGCAAAATGGTGGCTCGTAAAAAGTTGCTTGTATTTCAAGAAGATGTTTAATGCAACATTGCAAGGACTGTGGAAGAAAGATATTCTTCCTGATGCATTTTAAAAACCAAAGTTTACAAGAAAAAGAACAGTTTAACAGCGCTTCTTTTGTTTCAACTGGAAATATAATTAATTCTGTTTGTATCCCATAGTCTATGAACTATCATGATGTTTATTTTGCATTTTTAAACCATTGTTCATTCTGTTAATTGCAAATTGGAATGAAAAGATTTATCTAAAATACAACAAATATGGTCTGTGGTATTTGACTTCACAATTAAAATGCAACATTTTAGTACTGAATACATTAATATTTGAAAATTATGGATGGATGGAAACAAAGAAATAAAAATTATCGATAGCTCATTAGAAAAAAACCCTCAGATAAACTATTTCTAAAAAGTTTTGTTATTAAAAAACATGACAAAGTAGAGGACTGTATGTCTAGCTGGTGTAAAGTGGGATACTTTCACTTAAGTTAGTATTACTGGTGAGGATCCCAGTATCTCACTATTACCAACATCCTAAAAAGTGTCTCAACATTGCAAGCATGGGTGTCTATGCAAATATAGGAAGTATACACAATGGAAAAATTGTGAAGATTTTATTGACATTTTCAAGCTTATGACTGGAGAAATTCCAAGTTATGTATTTCAGTTAGCTCTCAGAATACATGCAATTGGCCTTTTCATTAAAAATAAGGTTGTGGACTGTATGATTAAGCGCTTGACACTGTCCCACATGACAACCTGGTCTCTAAATTGGAAAAGCATGGATTTGATGGATGGACCACTTGGTGGATAAGGAACTGGCTAGATGGCCGCACTTAAAGGGTTGCAGTCAATGACTCCAATGTCTGCATGGAAACCGGTGATGAGTGGCGTTCCTCAGGGCTCAGTACTGGGACCAGTGCTGTTTAACATCTTTGTCGGTGACATGGACAGTGGGATTGAGTGCACCCTCAGCAAGTTTGCTGACGACACCAAGCTGTGTGGCATGGTCGACACGCTGGTGGGAAGGGATGCCATCCAGAGGGACCTTGACAGGCTTGAGAGGTGAGCCCATGCGAACCTCATGAAGTTCAGCCAGGCCAAGTGCCAAGTGCACCTGGGTCATGGTACAAATACAGGTTGAGTGGAGAATGGCTTGAGAGCAGCCCTGAGGAGAAGGACGCGGGGGTGCTGGTGGACGAGAAGCTCAACATGAGCTGGCAATGTGCACTTGCAGCCCAGAAAGCCAACCGCATCCTGGGCTGCATCAAAAGAAGCGTGGCCAGCAGGTCGAGGGAGGTGATTCTGCCCCTCTACTCTGCTCTNGGTCCAGAGGAGGGCCACGAAGATGATCAGAGGGCTGGAGTGCCTCTGCTATGAGGACAAGCTGAGACAGTTGGGGTTGTTCAGCCTGGAGAAGAGAAGGCTCCGGGGAGACCTGATAGCAGCCTTCCAGCACTTAAAGGGGGCCTACAGGAAAGATGGGGAAAGACTATTTATCAGGGAGTGTAGCGATAGGATGAGGGGTATCAGTTTTAAACTGGAAGAGGGTAGATTTAGATTGGATATTAGGGAGAAATTCTTTCCTGTGAGGGTGGTGAGGCACTGGAACAGGTTGCCCAGAGAAGCTGTGGCTGCCCCATCCCTGGAGGTGTTCAAGGCCAGGCTGGATGAGGCTTTGAGCAACCTGGTCTAGTGGGAGGTGTCCCTGCCCAGGGCAGGGGGGTTGGAACTAGATGATCTTTAAGGTCCCTTCCAACCCGAACCATTCGGTGGTTCTGTGATGATTGTCGGTATTAATGTGTATCTTACAAATGAGTCCTATGAGTGCTATTTTATAGCATCCTATAGCTATAGGATGACTTGATAGTCCACATTTGTTTTTTACTGAAGTCCAGACCACCATAATACTTTATGGGATTGCATTTGACAGATTTAGCTCAGCCTTTAGCTACACCTAATTGACAGGTTTAGCTCAGCCTTTAGCCCCTCCTAATCAATCCGGGGCTCCTGTGAGACTGTCCTGTAGAGATAAACCAGTATGAAGGCACAACAGGTTGTCACATTCCAGGACATACATCCTTCCATGACAGCCTTGAGATTTTGCTGCAATGGTGATAGGGGGAGCATCACATGAAGGAAATCTCATAGGTAATGAGCAGAGTTTTTCTCAAGATCAAAGTGCATCATGCATTCCATAGGTCCATGTATTTCTCTTTGTGCAGCCTGTAGCTAAGCAAGGCACTTTCTGTATGATTAACGCTTCTTCCCCAGCATGCCAACAACTGAACACGAATTTAGCCACAGCACTTTTCAAGTTTCATTTTAGTGGCCATAACTGTGTTCCATTTTACCTGAATTATGTTTAGCCTAGCACCACTAATTAAAATGCACTGCTGAGGGGGTTCCTTATTCATATTATCCACTCTCAGCTAGAGACAGTAAGACAGAAAAGTACTGGATACTCATTCATTTAAAAACATTATATTTCTATCCAGGAGCCATAGCGAAAATAAATGTCCAAGGACACACAACAGGTTCAAGACAGACTAAACAACAGAATTACTCTCTAGTACCCTGTGAAACAGCTTTTATTGTCTCCGAAGTTGTATGGTCTCAATTTGTCTCTGTGAAGCAACGAGAGCTTACATGTTCTCATTTGCCACTACTGCACTCAACTCATCCACAGTGGAGAAGCTGTAGTAAAATCAGAATGAGTTCTGTTTACATCTTCAGTTCTCCAAAGAAGATTAAGTCATTATAGAAACACTCCCTTATATTTTTTAGACTCTGTTCACAGATTTCTTTACATGTTTTGTAAAAGAGGTGTTTGTTATGTTTTCTGTTACAGGCTCTCCGTGTAAGCAGAATACAAAAACTGACTCCTCTATACCTAGTAATTTTTTTCATCCAATTTTCTGTCTTGGTGTCCTGGTTCCGGCGGG
>VYZM01002769.1:520-44528 GCA_013398915.1 Dromas ardeola
TAAAGCATGGTAGATCGCAGGTATTAAAAATCAGAGTAAAAATTGCAGCATTGACTGCAGAGTTTACACATTGAAGCTAGCTTGTATATTTAAGGATACACTTTTAGAATTTCCAAAGAACTACAAGTAATAAGTGGTCTGGCAAAGCAAAAACATTCTTGACAGATTAAAATTGCTTTAATCCAAAATAACATTTGACCCCCATATTAAACATGCTTCATTTACATTTTGAAGGAACTTTGAAAAGGAAAAAAAACATTAATATTGTTATGACAAGAAATAATTTCAAAGCTGGAAGAATTAAATGTTTAGGAGATGCCAAAGAAAAAGCTGTCGTATCTCCCCCTAAGGATTATGAAAGGATTATGATATTAAACTATCATTTAATAGTTTGGTACCCTGAGAAGTTCTATTTGCCTCCAGACTTCAGTTGAAATAGAACTAGATGAAGTTTTTGAACACCTAACTTGCAGGAACTTCAGCAAAAAAATGATTATTTTTTCTAAGTTATGCTTGTTCTTGAACTCCTGCCAAAAATATAATCTTGGAGCTGACTTTAGAACCCCTGCTTTCACTTTTTTCCCATCCCTTCTTAAATTGTTTTACCCCTTATGTCTTCTGGTCTGAAAGTCTACCCTTCTCTGAAATAACTCCATTTTATTAGAAATGAAATACAGTTCTTATAGTTAGGACATAGGGACATCTTTCAGGACATCCAAAACTTCAGGGTTTTGGATGAAAACCATGAAAAAAAAAATGAGCACAGAAACTAGAAGCACTACCTGAGATCAGGTGACCACTACATCAGCTTGCAAGAAAATGAGGCTTTCTCCAGAAAAGTTACCCATTGTCTGGATCATCATCTTAAACTGAAAAGGTGCAACTAGGTATAAAAATCCTCCAAAGTTTAACAAAGTAACAGGAGCCTTAAATACTTTTGTTAGCCTCTGTCAAAGTAACTCGCCAAAGGAGGAATGATTACATTGCCACACTGCTTCAGACCAAAGGTTCATCTAGCTAAAGAGAAACCAATACCAATTTGTAAGCTGTTCACTAGAATGCAACACCCTATGAAGATATTTAAGGATTTTTTTGCCAGTATCCCATTTGAAGACCCTGGATTTAAAAAGAAAATTAATTGAAGGGGCTGGGCAGGAGAAAGAAAAGCCTGCAATCAACTGTTTATATACCCCAAGCTAGGTGCAAGCAGACCAGGAAGGTCAAAGGTGCCCAGGAACGGTTCGGAATCAATGCAGCATATTACAGAATGCCCCAGACACTTAATAAATGGACATAAGTGACACCAGCAAAGCCCTAGAGCTTTTCTGTCAGTTTAGTCTTTCAGACTAAACTTTCAGGGTGTTGGCCTTTTGGATAACTTCTTCACTGTCCTGGCACAACATCTTACAGCATTTTCCAGAAACGACTTGCTTTGTTTGAAAGATCTTCAGTCAGCCCAAACAAAGTAATTGGAAGGAACGACTTCTTGGGGGAAGATGCTGAGTCAGCAAAAAGACTGAATTTGGTGAGGACTTCCTGAATTCAACACCTGGGTGCATTCAGAAGAGAAGCATTTTTCAAGGGAAGTGACTTGCAAGAGATGACTGATCAGGTTGTTGCTGGAGCTCATGAAATATTGTCAAGTCAGCTGAAGAAGCAGAGGCAAAAGGGTTACACAAAAGGGACCTCTGGGCAAGTAAAAGTGAGAGGTTAGCTGAAAAAAACTCCACCACTCTCACAAGTGAGGCCATGAGCACCTAAGAAATGTAAGAAAAAGGCAAGCCCATATAGTATTTACCCCCAATACTCTCTCAAATTCAAACTGTTTTCACCTGCAGGAATTTCCCCAAGTTTGATGCTGTTTGTTATATTATAAGCCAGCTGCACAGCCTGGTTTCTCCCCCCATACCTAATCTAGCTATCGAACCTCCCTGTCTCACACTGGTGCTGGATTATTGTGACGTCTGTTCTGGAAACAGACTGTTTAGAAGTGGAACAATCTTTGTAAACATTTTGATTTCCTCAGAACTATTTTTCATCTCATTCCTACAGCTTCTCAGAGTCCAGTGAAGTTGTATGTTCACGTGCTAGTCTACCCCTCCTAGGAGGTTATTTTACCCTTAATACCGAAAGTTGCACACTTTGAAGACAGTCGACTTTTATAGAATCACAGAATGGTTCGGGTTGGAAGGGACCTTAAAGATCATCTAGTTCCAACCCCCCTGCCCTGGGCATGGACACCTCCCACTAGACCAGGTTGCTCAAAGCCCCGTCCAACCTGGTCTTGAACCCATCCAGGGATGGGGCAAAAATGGGGCAAAACCTTTTCTTGAGGTTTTCTATCTAAAACTGAACTAAGCAAGATTAAGCAGCTTATTTTTCCCTTTAGTTGATGTTTACTTTCTGTTGGTGCACACGCATCAGTATTTCCTTAAATCGCTCAGATGAAGCATTACTAATTCTAACTGACACGAGGAGTCACGCATTTCTTATTTATACTAAGGCACATACACGTCACTCATTTTCAGTTCTTTTGAAAAAAAGGAATCAAAAAAGCTCCACTGACTAAACAAACTGTCCAGTAGCATAAATACTTTTCTTCAAGTGCTTCAAAATGCTTGATTATGAGATAAGAGACAGCTGTTACTGCCTTCCACAGCCTTCACTGGGAGCAAGAGATGTGGTTCTTTGGATCTGGTGTTGTTCCTTTCCCAGCCTAGAGATGTTCCACTCACTTGGTTCCCCCTGTTGCTTCCCTGCCCAGGCATCACCAACCACATCAGTTAGCAGGCACAGAAAATGCACCTTTTCAGTGTGCCCATAGCAAGACATGCCAGGTACTTTGACCTCTAAGGATCAGTTTTCTGAGTGACTTCATTACAGGAATAAGTTACCCTTCCCTAAACCAAATAAACCAGATTTAACTAAAGATAAGAATAACATGCAAGTTTAACAACTGCACAAGGCTTAAGGGCAGTAAGGAAAACCGAAAGATAATGCAGAGATTCTTTGCACAGCACCCACTATTCCAAGAAGTTGATACAGCCCAGGGAGGAGCAGGATAACTCCTCTAAGAACTAGCATTCTTCTCGTAGCTAGTGCAAATGCCATAAGCAGAAACAAATGATACTCTTTTTTCCCCTTTCTCAAAATTAATTTATCACCAAGGAAACATTCCAAAGACTTAAAAGAAGCCTTGTGCATTTCAGTGCACCTCTTCTCCCTGATCATACACTACTGATCAGAAACCACATATGCCTTTCTCAAAACCAGACAAATTTTAGTAAGGTCCGTCGGAAAGGACTTCAGCTATCTACTCCCCGTAATAGCCATGCAATTTAGTCTACGTATGTGATAGCCAAGACCTGTGAGCTGTATTTGTTAGTTTTGAATAGACATTTTATGAGTGCAGTTCTTTTTGTTTGAAAACACACACACGTTGAATTTATATTAAGGATGCATCTAGAAAGCGTGAACTAGCCTGGGGTATTTGGATCACACCAGCAGTGACGTACACTGACAAATAACCGATAAACTAATTCTATAGTGCCAATCCTGCCTCTTTAGACTGTACAGCAGCAACCTAGACAGTCTGCTCATCACTAGTTCAGGAGAACTGATCATTGTTTTCCTGGGCATTGAAGTTTTTCAGTAAACTCTCTTTGTTTATTTTTGTCACAGAGTTCAAAGGCAGATTACTCTAGAACTATACAGTTTTCAAGTCAGAGAAGGAAAAACAATAAGTATCTTTTTAGCTTCAACTTGCATCAATTCACTCACCTTTTCCATGTTTTCAGCTCAAATATGTACTTCAAAGACATACCGCCAAGTATTTCCTGGAGTATTGGTACTTACAATTAAAACCATGCCCTGACTTAAGGACCCACGTATGGATCTTACCAAAACACACACCCATGTGTCTTTGCTGGTCAAGGCTCCCCATGTTAACAAATCAAGGAATACGATGGAATTTGGGGATCTGAAAGTTTTTTCACAGTTGTTTCACCAAGTAACAAAACAGGTGAAACTTATCAATCACATAGTTGGGGAACACTAACAAGAAATTTAATCCAACTAGGCAAGCTACAGAAGGACTTGGGTCACATGCTGAGAATGTTATCAGTTCTCAGCCAATCCCATTTACACACCACCATCAACATCCTTGACTAAATTCAGGAGGGTGAGAAACAGATCTCTGGACAACCTTTCATGCTGTTATAGCTATTCCCAGCTTCCCCTCAGCAAAGTGATGGGGATGAATTATTTGCTACAGCAAAGGAACTCCAATTCCTTATGCTGTGTGCTCTGGGGTCAGAGCACTGGGATGTTTTAACAGTCCAACTAAGAGTTCCTGAAAGCCGTAACAGCAACTAATGGATCTGCCAGACGTGGCTTCTTAAAAATATCATCAAGTTGGCTAATGGAAACTCCAGCCCTCCTCTCCCTGTTGTTTCATATGTATAAGTATCATTTCACTCATGTTAGGCGTAAAAACACTGTCCCCTCCACTCACATTAGATTCAGTGCCAAATCTCCACTGCTATTTCTAGGGCAATAAATTAAGCATTGATCAAGTCATGTTTACATTACCTCCTAAGGAAACATGGGTGTGAAAAACCCGTAACAAAATATGGAGTCTGGTGTCTAAAATAGAATTATGCCTCCCCTTGGTCTGGAACAATATACATGAAGCATTGCTTTGGGCATTATTCCACTAGCTGCAGGATAAGCTTGTTGTTATTATGGCTAACTACACCGATTTGTATGAAATACATGACTTGAGCCTTCATCTAAAAACTCAAGCCAGTTCTCCTGTTATTGAAGGTCAGATACATTCCCTCCATCCATTCCAGGCTGGGACTATATGTGTTGATACACCACAAGCCCAGTTCTCTGTGGTGCTCACCTGAACCATACAGTTATACAGCTGATGCAACAAAATGGAAAACCAGGCTGCCTGAAAAAAAAGTTGCCCTTCTATTTTCCTCACAGTAAAGCTCTGATGCAAAAGGTTTTTCAATCCTGGTTTTATAGATTCATATTTAAGTGTGCAAAAGAAATTAAAAAGGAAAAAGCTCCTGAATCCACCAATGAACTGATACTGGTACAGCCTGCTCTGGGAGCTATAGCCTCCATCACACACCAAGAAGCTAATTTATTGGTACTTGTCTCTCAGTTAAGATTTTCCATTAAAGGAGACCTCAAGAACCTCAAGTTTCAAGCAGATACACTACAGCATAACTCGAGTTACCAATATGGCTGTGTCAATCATGAAAACTTGCAATCCAGACTCCAGATTCTCAGGCATTCTCAGGGTCACATTCTTTCATTTAATTTTGTTGCTTCAGATTTTGACACGAGATCCACAAAGGACAGCCTTTCTCTGATTTTCCCCTTCCTCCTCAGTTTTGCTTACCTTTTGTCTGAAACATTACAGCTGAACTAAGAACTGTCACTCACAACAGAAGGCTAGCAAACAGCTCTTAAAACCTCAGCATTGATTCCAATAAGCTTGAAGTCTACCACTGATTCAACACCAAATCTCAATTTAAAACTCAGTTTTGTACTGCATGATTCTAATCCTCGGGAAGGTTTAGCCGTAGAAAGCCTGGAAAGCTTTGAGGGCTTTACCAGCTGCTAAAAATAAGCCAGCCTAGGGTAGATAACATCTTCGCTGAAGGACAGTTTCTCCATCTCAAGGAGGGAAGAAAGCATCCACTGAAGAGAGAAAAACAGAGGAAGGTATCTTTCAGAAGTGAGACCCTTTCCACATCCAGGAACTCTTTTGTGATTACTGTCCATCTGAAAATCCTGCCAGGTCAGATACATGGAAAAAACCAAGTCTTTCAACAGTCACTAATCCAGACTTTGTAGTTCAGACCTTTTTTTCCACTAACAACCTTTGATTACTTGCCATGGGTGGGGTCCCCCGAGTGCTTCTTGTTGAGCAGCACATGCCCTTGTTCTCCACAATACTACCATATCTGTAAGGTGAGCGGTAGAAGCAGCAGCTGTTAGCACATTTGCAGATCAGTACAAGCGTCATAGCAGATGGAAATTACCTCATCCATGCCAGCAAAATGTGAAGACTCGGCATGTGATAGGGTACTTTATTGCTGCACTAGAATCTTCTTTCCAAAAAACAAAGACAGCACACATGAATGCTGTTGACTTAAAAACCGAGTCAAGGGCCGGCCCAGATGGCTGTGACATTCCACAAGTATTCTGTGTGTATGTAGGACTGCATCACAGTTGTAAAGCATAAGCTGACATGAATACCAAACTGAAACGACTCTTTAGATTACTATGAAAAGCCAAGCATACCGAAGAAAAGTAGCATCAGCCTTTTCACAGGGAAATGTGAATTCACAGCATCAATCTTGTGCTTGCCAAGAGCGCGCAGCAAGGATGGAGAGTAGCCCTCTCCTTCACCAGATGGCATGTTCTGACATTCATTTTTCTAAAGCTCTATTTACTCACTACACAATCTCACCAGATATCCTCAGCTTTCACTGAAATCCAGGCAACCTTTCGTAGCACGGGAGGGAGAGCACACAGACCATGGTTAATGCTCTATCAAAAGCTGACCTTATGGTTGGGTATTCTACACTAATTGCATGAAACAAAACATGCATTCTTCACTCCAGCAAAAAATCCTCTGAGGCCAATAAGGTCATTTACATAGTTTTAACCTTGCATGACAACAAAACACTTGAGTTTTCTAAATATTCACATAGATGTTATTGGCCTCTGAACTATAACTGCCTCCAGCCTGAAAACAAACAGAAATTGAGGCAAGAGTTTAGCAGGTCAAAAGATATGCAAGGTAGAACAGTGCCGTATAGGCCAGACTGAATTACAAAAGCAAGATCTCTATGAGGTATTTTTCAAGAGGTATAAAGTAACACAGGAATCCTCACAGACCACAGGAAGGGTGGCTGCTTTTCCATCAAAAATTCAAAACTTTTAAGTCAAATACGTTTTATTAAGCTGACCAAAGCTTTAATCATAATAATCTTTATCCCTCTGAAATTACGCACGATACCAGAGGAAAGAAGAAACTATATAGTGATACAAAGAACTAGTAGTTCTAGTGGCCAGGCAGAAAGTTAAGAACAAGACATTCAGCCTCCTTGCACTTTGGTCCATTCATGATCCCCACCTTCTCTTAACTTATTGCAGTTGTGAGGTAAGGACAACACCAGACATACGCCCTTTGTTGTTGTCTGGTTTGGCCTTAGATAGCAACAAACAACCATGCAGCCACTCTTTTGCCCCCCTCCCCCCCCATTTCCAGCATAACACAGGTGAGTTCTATTCATCTATCACACAATTCTTGCCACATTCCTTTGCAAGCACACAGCCAGGAGCACCCTGCACCAATTACCAATCCAATACCAGTCTGCACAGGTGGAAAGTGCTACAGGAAGCAGCCACTGCTAAATCCACTAGAAATGTAGGGGGAAAGGCCATGAAAAATGAAGCAGATAGGATGGAAGAGGGACTAACTGGCCTCACTGTGCACAAAGCTCTTGGTGAGAGCCCAGATAGACCATGAACAGAGCTATCAGAGTGGCACGTATTGGAGTCATTGACACTTGGAAAGGACTTTCTTCTCATTAGGTCAAAGCATTTATGTTGTATGGAAACAACCACAGCAACAGTGCATCTCAGGATGACATCTTTAGAGAAAGGGAGTCTTAATTTTATTTCTGTTTATATAGGTTGCATTTCTCTGTATTAGCCTGGGAAATAAAACAAAATTTGTGATTTTTTTTTTTCCTCCTAATTAGTATTCTCTCATACAGTCCATGAAGTCCTTCCAATATGGAAAGGCTGCAAGAGGCAACAGACAGAAGCTGCAGTCTAATTTTCCACTGTATCTTGTAAGGCAAATTAAAAAGAGATTGTGGCTACCACCTGCTGGAGCCAGTTGCCACTGAAGCCCATGACAGCTATCCATTCTTGGAAATCCACCCTGGGTCACTTGCAAGCATAGCTGTTTCTCTCATTTGAGGAAAACATCATGACAAAAAACAGAGAATCGAATCCCAATAGGACTAAGTGAAATGAAAGCAGTCAACAACTCCAAACTTACTCCCTTGAACTTAGCATATACTGAAATAAGATGTGCCTTGCTGTTATTGACTTTCCATTTATACCTTTCCACTAGTAATTAGCCAAAACTCCCAATTCCATAGTCATCCACAATCTGCAAAATGATTAGACTTAAATCTAGATTTGATAGCCAGTGCCCTGCTGGGAAATAAAACATTTTGAGTAGTTATCTTCCCAAGTGCAAATACGTTGAACATGTTGATTGCAGCACTGGCAAAAAAACCAAAGAACATCACAACAAAGCTCCCAAGCACAGATCACTGGAAAATATGGCCATTCAGTTGCATCAGACCTTTTGACTGGAAAAATGGAATTTATTCAGACCTGAGGATAAAATTGATGAAAACATTAATAATCCTTCCACTTACAAATGATAAGACATTGAAATCAAAGTATCTCCAGTCCACATTCATATTTACAGACATGAAGGATGCAATCTACCTGAGACTTAACTGTGATTAATGCAATTAGATACAAAACAATTTCAGAATCAATGGGGTTATGCGAACTTGTATTGATTCCGGGTCAACAGTATTTAAAAAACCTCCCTTACTGTGCTAAGGCATAATCTTACACAAAACCTTCACAAGTCATGCAGCTGGAAAACATAAGCAACCTGCAAATAATTATCTCAATGAGTGCCCTTATCCTTCATATTTCTACCAGGCCGTCTTGGGTGAGGTGACGTGTTCTTTGAGACACAAGGGTGAGCTCCTAATGAATGCTGACAAACCCTCCCTCAGCTAAATAGTTCTTCTTGAGTAAGTTGTGTGGCAGCTCAATGAATCACAGGCAGAAGGTAAGCTCACAGTTGCACATAGTCATTCATGCACATGGTTGTGGGAGGATATAGATGTGCCCTGGGGAAAGACGACAAAGCAGAGGGGGGAAAAATTAAGAAAAGGTGTCAGGCAAGAGAGTTGGGACACACAGTGATTAGAGATTACTCATTTTTCCTGGGTAAACTTTAAAAGATTCTCTGAAATTCTGAGTTGAGAAGTTTCTTCAGTTACTCTGGGTAGGCAAATTATGAAAGTTCATCCCACATGAACAAGCATATTTGCAAGACTTCTTGTAAGCCCAATGACTGATCATCACCTTACTGTTTCCTGGCAGTTTGGTTTTTAGTTTTAGCAGGAAACAGCTTGTTATTAGTATACCCATAAAGAACTGCGTAATTCTGCCAACATCAGTATTTCAGCTGGCAACGTCAGTATCTCAGCTGCCATTAAATGAATAAGTCTCAAACCAGAGATCTTCAGTTGGAGGACCAGTTTAGTTTTTTTCTTGCCTCATGCACATGTGCAAACCCTCTCACCTGGAATGATTCTAGCAGCACACATGTATCACTAACTGCGTAGCAGCAGGAACCTCTTAACAGGGAGAGATGATAGCAAACCTCAGCACCTTCCACAGGCAGAGATGCCAGCATGTGGCTGAATCCTCCTGCATTCCAGCCAGCAGCATTGAATGTCCTCAAGCATTCCTCCAAGGCAAGAACTGTACTTGGATGAGAATGAGAAACCACAGCCTGAAAAACAATTGTTTCCACCTTCTCATGTTTATACTTTTTAAAAAAAATTCGGTTATATATTCTTTGTTGTGCCAAAATTGCCACCAACATAATGAAAGAAACGGAGTAAATAGCATGCAAAATAACAGGCCTCCAACACGCTGCATTAGCAATACAGGTCCCAAAAGAACATACCGTGCTCCTCCTGGAAAGAGTTATAAAACACCACACACACACCTCTTCGTAATAAAAGTCAGGATTTTCCAAGGCACACAAGTGAGCTGTGCACACCCTTTCATATAAGATCCTATACCCTGCCAGCTTCCTATCTGTAGCACTACTCTGCATCATATTCTGCTTATTAAGTTCATTTTAAATAAATGTATCAAAGTCGTGGTTTCTGCCACTGTTGCCAGGTTAAAATACCTTTGCTCTTGCTGCCACCTCACAACCCCCCACTGCTCAGATAACAAGAACAGTTTATGTTCAAACCCAAGAAAACCTAGTTAGTTACTGCAACAAAAATAGTTGACTAAAACATGCTGAAGATTTTACCAGCTCTGATAATTCAAATCTACCTATTAAAATAAGGAAAAGCGGACACACCAAAACAGGCTGCATTTTCAAATTTAAACAGTGTAATCTAAAGTGCAACGGTAGTAAAAAAATCATGACTTGTAAATACTGAGCATTGTGCAAATATCACAGGTGGACAAGTATCACAGTTCTAGAAACTACAAAGTCAAGAAAGTCTAGAGGTAAGAAACACCGGGATTCAAGACAGCTTTTGCAACCTTTGAAAGACCAAGACATTGCTTCTTGCATTCATAAGCATGTGAATGAAGAACAGCATCACAAACATTGGGGTTATCTCCTTTGAACTCTGACAAGGCAATTAAAGCTCAACAAAAGCTGGTTAAAAAAAAATAAATCCAAGATGCTCTCAATGAGATTCTGTAGCTCCATCTCCTCCCACATGATCTCAAGTCAGCAGTTTCCATGAGAGTAGTGGCAACCACCACTCAGTAGCCTAAAGACAAGTGGTAAGGACATCCTCCTTGGATAAAGATGCAGTTTTTAACTTGTCTCATCATGAACAAGTTCTCTAACCACACATATAAAGCATGACCATATCTTCCTGCAAGTATAAGCAAAAAAGAGCAATTTCTTTCTGAAGGAGGTAATCCCCTGTGCTTATTTCCAGGACATGCTACTGGACTGCAGATCTTGATAGAAATTGAGGAGGAGCCTTCCTTGACAAGTTAGTGCTTCCTCCAAAGTGACAGTCCTGTTATCATTAAAAATCCTCTGCCAGGTAGGCTGGAGGGCTCCTACTCCTTACATTCATGTTTCAGATCCTGTCCTGAGGTACTTCATGCACTGTAGGGAAACCAGGCTTTCAACACTCAGGAAACATTTCTTCTCTATTCAGCTTGGGAACCTCTCACTCCAGACCTCATCCCTAGTCTGTAAAAGATCCAGTGAGGAAGCAGGCACATGCTACCGTAGCTACAGAAATTTAATGGCTGGATGCAACAAGAATTCAGAGAGTGCAAGTTGAAAGCCATGTTCTCAGCTGCTGCAAGTCAGTACGCACAGAGACTGCGACTCAAGGCCACAACCAGTGCATTATCAACGAGGTATTCTCCAATTTGTACTAACACTAACATAAATTTCCTCTTTGTTTTTTTTTTTTTGTTGTTGTTTGTTTTTTAAGTAGTCCCAGACTTCAGTTGCTTTCTTGCTTGGGTACAAGGTATATGAGATATAAAAGGAATGCCAAAGCCAGTTCTCTCTTTTTGAGACAGATCGTCAATTGCCTGTGCTCTATTAATATTCAATGCCCAAGGTAATAGAACAATTTCTGTTTTGGTTATGTCTATTTACAGAACACTACACATCCAGGGATATTATTTTTACTCTTTGCATGCTGAGTAACTGTAACAATGCAATAGAACATTTAATTTCAGTACATTTACAGAACAGATGCTGTAGTCTGTCACCTTGCATACATGCTGCCATTTAACACTTATGCAGAATGATACTAGGCAGAACACTTGCATCTACTTTACCCTTCCTTTATAGCGTTGTAAAAGTTGTATGAGGATCCTGCCCTCCCCTGAAGTATTTCCATTACTATTTTCAGTGCTTAACACTCACAGTAGTAATCCTCACAGCAGTGAGCATCACTATTTGAGCTGAAAACAAGCATCATTCAGAGCTAAAGAGTCATCACAACGTGAATGTGAAAGACTGATTGGCAACTGCTGTGGCACTGAAGGTCTAGGTCTAATAGAAAGAACAGAAAGGAGATGTTTATGCTTTGGGGAAAGCACATCCTCAGGCTGTTTCCACACTGAGACTACAGCAAGCAGACAACCCCCTTACTTCTGTCAGATAAAAAGACTCTAGAAAAGTGAACCCAGGCAGACAGAACACAGCACTAGATTTTCTTCCCTGAAGTTCAGTGCTGACTGCACATCGTAATACATATACAGGACCCACTCAGTCCAGGGCTCAGGAAACCAAGATTTTGAAATCAGAAAACATAGCTGCTTTACATTCAGCTACCTTGTAAAACAGTGGCTAGGAAGGGATGTAAAGGAACACATGGCTCACAGATGCTTGCTCTGTAGACTCTTGAAAGACTTTTGCCTACAACACTTAAGGGCCTATCCAGCTGGCTTCCAGTGAAAGTTAATGTTCTAAATGCAGCAGAGTGACTTCTGGAAGCTAACTGTTCAACTTTGGTGTTGGGTTACCTCCAGTTCAATTAAACTGCATGAGAATGAACAAAACAAGATTGTTAAATAATTGCAAAACAGCTTGGGGTGGGGAGGGAATGTCCTGCATCTCATCTTTGTGGGCTTCAGGGCTATGTTTTCTTTAACAGAGCGTTCAGTCCTCGTGAAAGCAATCTTCATTTGCAAAAATCCAGCCCATACTCTCACATTTTCACATTCAAAGTGGGATTGGTTATAAATGCTGAGTTTCCCTTCCATTCCAAACACAAGCAAAATAATTCAATTGGGAGGTCCTGCTTCTATCTGAGGCTCAAAGATCAGTTCTTCCCTCCTGATTAGACTACACCTGCCTCCATTACAAATAATTAAGCACCTTGCTAAAGGCAATTAAACAACCTTTGATTAGAATTCCACTTGCATCTTATTTTATTGTATGTATGGTTTTAAGTCATGTCCAACATAGAATGAATTTTATCCAACAGGGAACTGTAACAATATGGAAACCATAGTTACAAGCATTCACTCTGCTACTGCCATAGCTGGGAACATTTCCAACAGCACAGTGCTTTCTTGAAAAGTCATAATTTAAAAGGTGACCTTAGGTGATAATTTCTGAGAACAAGCACAAGAGTGCTAACCTGAACATATTTATGATGGACTACGAATTAAAAACAGGCAGCCTGCTATGCCTTCTGCTGTCTCTTCAGAATGCCCCAAAAGGTGAAACACAATTCAATAACTCGAAAGACAGTTTTGACACAAGAAAGTTTATCCAAGACAATCAAACATAAGAAGTAGCGTGCACAGAAAGAAAAAGTAAGGCAGTGCAAAATTTCTACTGTATATTCCCAAAGCGGAGATGAAAAAGGATCACAGAGTTCTAACATAAACAAAATTCCGTATTGTGAGCAGAGACAAAGGAGATTAAGGAGACTCACTTTAGGGATGACAGAATGAAAAAGCTTACACTACTAATTATCACCTAGACCTGCTGGTTAATCCAGTCTTATCTAGCAAGAGAAAAGTACTTCTCCATACATCATCTTTCAGTACATGCTACTTAAATTTCACAAGAAATTTTGACATGGCATTGCCTCCCTTCAAGAATATTCTCAGATCACTAAAGACAAGGAAAGGAAAAAACCGCTCAGTTTATAGTACTAGCTAGAAAGACTTTTTAGCAACTCTGACAGATCAGTAATAAATTACTATTATCTAGCTGTATATTCCCACCTTCTGTCTCACGTAATGTGGAAGGAATGAAAAAAGAAGAATACAGGCAGAAAGGAGCAGCATATAAAAACAGCTCCTTCAAGTCTCCAGAGAGGAAAAATAAAATGCCTTAAGAGTTTTTTTGCATGAGCACACGACCACATTAAATGTACAATTACATCACCATAACAGGCACTGTAAAGCTTATATAGCTTCAAAATATTGAAAGACTAAATATACTACCTTAGACAAGAAGTCTCGGAATACATATACAAAGCACACATTTCCTTCACTTTGTCAGGGAGCAACAAGGGTCAGTTACTCCACAGAGCACAGTCAGGAGCAAAAGGCAACAGGGCCAGATACAGATCTGGAAGCAAGGCTACAACATAGACACAAAGTCCATCCAAGATACAAAGCCAAAGACAGGACCGGAGACAAATTATGATATACATAAAAAGAGTCCTGCTAGTAGATGACCAACTTACCTCCATATGTCCAAAACCTATTGAAGACGTAGGGCCAAAGGAAGGGCTAAAGACACACATATCTATAATATAGCTCTAGGAGATACGAAGGTCCAGGCCTGAGCTTAAATGGGTTTTCTTGGCCTGGGCAGAGTGTTGGTAGGGGTTCCAGGTGAGGCTGATCAGGACTATTAAGACCTAGTGGTAGACTCAGGGCCCTGACACACACATCACAGCTCTGCCAGTATTTTTCTTCCTCTAGATTTTGTTTCTGCGCACCCTAACGGCATACACAGACAACATGGTTTAACATGAACACAGGTGTTCTGAGTACAAATAAATAAAGTTATTTAAGACACCTCTGACTGCAACCTCACTTTATTTTTTACTTCAATCTTCAGATATGAGACTATCCATAGTTAGCCCCTCTGCCAAATCACAGCAGTCCAGAGTTAACATCATTATGCTACTTGACACTCCTGCTTCCTTTTAATCCTTTCTCTCTTAGACAGGCAAAAAAGTCATCTTGATGAGAGCCCAACTACTTCTGCAGGAAGATACAGCCAAGGCCTGTCCCAGTAGTCCCCACTGAAGCAGAAAATCCTCTTCTTTTCTTCCAGCCTATCCTCTCAGCCAACAGTACTTTCTAGACAGAAGGCCATTCCACACCTCCAGGATAATAAAACACAAAAAACAAATAGATGCACTTCTACAAGGTATAGGCTAAAACATGCCACCATCAACTGCAGCTAGCCAAATTCATAATCATCATTTTAGCCTACAGGGAGAGAGTACCATAACATAGTTTTTCTCGGACTTTGGCAGTAAACCTGCTTACCACAAACCACCAGGCAGCTCTCCTACTCCCTTTTAAGCTAAGTTTTGCCTCTACTGGCAAAACAAAAGGGGAAAACCCTAGCTTGCCTCTGATATTATTGACTGAGGCCTATTAGCCCTTTTAATGAGCTTGTTAACCCTTTCCTCACCTATGTAGGTTTCGTCTAGTAAAGGAGGCGAAGTGGCTAGAGTACTTAGAAAGAGTCAAGACTTTAGATCTTCAGCTGTGAACTTGCCATATCATCTGTTAACTTAAAGAAGGGTCTAATGATTGCAAGGCTTTTCAGGGAAAACTGTCCTATGCTAGGTGTTGTATGGATACATAACAAGGGAACTTTTGTCAGTGTATTGCAAACAGTTTTAAAGAAAAATATAAATAGCAAGCTGGACTATAAGCAAATTAAAATTCACCAAATAAATACTGTACAACAGTCTCACTAACAAAATCAAAGTGAAAGATCAAAGCAATATTTCTCAGCTCCTATATGAGTGGGAAAGATGTTAAAATTTTGTATACTGAAAATCTGCCTATCCCACAACTTATACATAAATGGAATCACACACATGCAAACTTAATGCACTTATGTTTTTAGATTCCAAATCAGTGTCAGTCTCTGATGCCTACTGGAGCACAATGTTTCAGAAATATCAGGAAAAAAAAAAAGAAAAAAAAATGTGAAAAAGCATGGATGGGTTTAACATACTGCAAATATTGCCAATCTGAAGATTCTAAAAATCATAAGGCTGTTGTGAAAACAAAAAAGAGTGCTTACTTTCTGTTTTGGTAACTCTGCCTTTCAGATGCACTCAGACAACACATTTGATTTTTCTTCCAGATGCACAAAGGATGGGGAAACGCAGATTCATGGTAACAGCAGCTGAAGTTCTCATGCTGCTTGTCAGGTCTGGGAGCTGGAGCACTGTGAAAAAAACACAAATCCTGAGATGTTCACGCTTGTATCACAGCTGTTAGCAGAAAATCCCTGTTGGGGCCAGGAGAGCACTAACGACCCTGACTGGCCCCACCTGACCACAGCCATGGCAGGGTTGTATTTAAGTCCAGAGGGGAGGAACAAGCCCTCTTTGGGCTGTGTGTGGGGTTGGTTTTAGTGTTGTTAGGGCTGTATGATGCTTTGTTCCTCTAGATTCTGTCCTGCAAACTCACCTGGGTGGACCCTGAGCTTCTTCTGCGCTGTGGGATCTGGTCTGGCCCTGCTGCCTTGCCCAGGTATGGTGGGATAGGCACTGCCTGGTGAGGCCCCTGCCCTGTTGGCCATGTTATCCTGCTGAGCTCCTCTCCAGCACTCTGGGTCCCCAGAGGGACCAACCTGTCCCAGGGCTCTGGCCTTCCCCACAGCACCCATCTCTTGCCTGGCGCCAGGTTCCTCAGAGACCCTTGGCTTCCCCATGGGTGGTTGCATCCCCTGCTGAGTACTGAGTGTCCCTGTCCTAGCTCTGTCCCCTGAGGTAGCCCCTAACACCCCACAGCCGTTAAACTGCTCTGGGGCCCATGCCTCTGTGGGGTTTGGGGCCCACCCCGTGGGGGAGGCCCTGAGGGCACCAACAGGCCTTATCAGCCCTGACCAGCCACCCTGGGCCTCCCAGACCCTTCCAGCCTGGAGCCCTCTCTCCTTCCCTGGCAATGCTGTAGGGTGCTGGTCTCCAGCTCTGCCACAGGCCTGCTGGGCCCAACCTGGGCCCTGCGACCATTCTGGGCTGTCTCTGATCCTGCTGCCACCCTGGCCTGGGCTGGCAAGGCCCCTGTCCCCCAGGGAGCCCTTGTCCCTTGCGATGCTCTCATAGAAATGCTGAAAGCTGCACCTCAGAAAAATCCCCACCTCAATATTCACAGTCCTCCTCTTGTATATTCACAGTGGGAGAGTGGACATAGCACCTCAGGCGGAAATGGCTTAGCAGGCTCCATCCTCTTCCTTCGCTGTATCTATCACGCTGTGTGCAAGCACAAGGTTGTCTTCTGTTTCTTACAGGTAAGGGACATTTTGTGGGCTGCTCGTCACTGCCAGCTCTGGGTTAAAAGTCTGCATCCTTTCCTGGGGCCTGCTGGCAGCAGGTGCTGGGAGCACCATCACTTTCTCAGTTAGAAATAGCAGGAGCCTCCAGGCTCCTAAATCACTGTCCTAAACACGAGCTTTCCAGAAAAGCACATAAATCAGGTTGTAATCAGCAGAGGTACAAAAGATGATGTGGAATGATTTTTTAGGTATAGTATAACTGAAGAAGGGAGAGAAGAAAAGTCATCTTAGTTTTTTTCAATTGAAGCTCAAAGGGAGAGGAAAGATAAGAAAACTAAATAGTCTTTTTTGTGTTTTCGTCCTACCAGCTCAAGAAAATTCACTTTGCATCAATCTATAACTGTTCTCTTGGACTTGAATCCTTTTGTTTCTTTTAGTTATTTAATCTTTGGAATAGAGAAAAAATACCTAAAGCCTTGCTTTTGAGTCAATATATATTAATTTTCAAACCAGAAGATACAGAAAATGTAATTTAGAAAACAAAGCAAATCAGGGTGAAAACATCACGTGACAGCACTTTGATCTTTTCAAAGGCTTTTCCCTAACTACTCTGGCCAAAACTACCTGTTAAATTCAAGGTACATTGGCAAAGAACTTCAGCATCTCCTGAAACTTCTTTTCTTCTTTTTTACTATTGGTCTCCTCATTTAACTGACTTCAAAGAGCATATTCCACATCAGCCATTGCAAATAGAAATTTCAAACTCTCTCAAAGCATTTTCCTCCTAAATCACTAATTAAAAGGGAAGACAGTAAAAAACCTATTGAATTTATGACTAGCAAAAGATAGCAAGAAAAAAGTTTTCTTGTTATCTGAAAAATCATTTATCTGAGTGATTATGGAAATGTCATTTGTACTGGAAACCTCTCCACACTGTAACTGTGTCAACATAATTATTACTGCATTTTTTCCCTTGCTAGCTGGGGGACCCTTTATGGTGCTGCCAAGTGTCCTTGTCCTAGCCAGATATAAACCCTGCACTGTTTTTCTTGCTAAAGGATTTCCTGTAACTTTTCCCTCGATCCTTCATAAGTTTTAAGTAAGAACTGTGTGGCAGAATGGGTGTGACAGGTTATTACTAAACCACTAAATAAGCAGTCAAACTTCTGGACATGTGGCATGAATGATATTCTAAAGTTCATCATTTAACTTGTTTTTTCTTCTACCAACTGAATTCATCTAAGTTCCTCGCTCTAATGATTTATCATACATTGAATATTTGAGTTTTGCTGTACAGGCATGACTTTTGGAGTATGGTGTATTTGAACATCAATGTCTCTTTTCTTCCCTGATTTTAGTCATTATAGATGTAGAGAAAATCTTGAACATGTGAATCCTAAAATTTCAGAAACTAAAAGAAAAAAAATATCTAGTGACTTAAGGCAGTCTTGTGATTAACTTTTTTTAATGCTTTGGCAAAGCAGCACTGACTCACTGTAGCCATGTCTAATATCTCCAAACACCCCTGACAAAGCTATTGCCTGGCCAAGATTTGTGCTTAAAAGTTCCAGCTGTTTACGAGGTATTTGTGTGGGGGAAGTATGTGGCAATAATTGTGTTTCTTCTAACTGAAAAATGGTTGAAGGGATTTTCCTACAAATTCCTCAAAATAAGTGAGCAAAACCAACTGTGGGCAGGAACTAAACAAGTCCTAATCATAACAAAAATGCTGGTTAGAACTAAAATCTTTCTGCATCTTCAGCCATGGATGCAGCTCCCCTGTGTTTTCTAGGGGTAGCCTAAGGAAACAGGGGTAGTATTAGGTTTTCATCACAAAGATGCCTCTGTGGACCATCTATTAAATTCACTGTTCTGTAATTGTAGACTAGCAGGACTCTGCAGAATTTTCACTTGTGCTCTACTTAAAACACTAAGACCGAGAGTAAAACATCCGAGAAAAGAAAATGTGTTATAGATTTTGGCAGATTTGGGGCATGCCACTTCTATGCTGTTTGCGTATCACTTTCAGCCAGGTCTTGGCAAGACCGTTATGCAAAGTGAGCTGCCTGACTCCTGTGACTTAAAGACTGACACCAGATTATCTCTGGCATAGGATTCTACAGAATACCCTTTTCAATCAGTGGTTGTACTTTAAAAGCTGAAGCCTACAAATACTTCCCAGGCACTGTGTCTCATCTGTCCCTGTTCTTAAAACCCATCTGTCTACACGGTTGTCTTGGTACTCATTGGGGAAGATCAAGAGGAGATGCTATAAAATGGAATTTCCCATTGTATTTCATGAGGCCCAAATGCCTCTTTCCTTCTCTTTCAGCTCAAGATAAGGTTTTATCTCATTTATTCCCCTTATAAAGTCATATATAGTATACAGGAAAGTAGAGAAATTAAGACAAGCACAATTATTGTAATCATTAAAAAATTGTTGCCCCTCTGTATTTTTTTTTAATTCTCCAAAATATGTTCATGGATATTTTTGAAAAATTTGGTGATATCTTTGGAATTTGTTCTAGGTTTGCTCCTTCATGCCTTTGCATGTTCATTTGGTTTACACTAGTTTTGTATCTTGCACAAGCTGTGCATCTCACCTCAGTCCGAGATAGGTTCTCTACAAATACTTAAGCCCTGAACTGCACAAATTTGGTACACGAGATAGGATTAACCTCCATTTGTTGTCTAGAAGTTAGGTATTTAGTCTATGTGGAATGTCTGTCTTGTGTTACAGTCAATGAAGAAACAAGCGCTTTAAAAGTGATCTATTACATTGAACTTGCACAACTGCTTTGGTGAGGATCTTATTGGGTAGAGAGGGCATTCAGAGAACCATGGAGTGATGCAAAAAGCAGATTTCTGCCATAGCTTATCCAGCACTAAGAAATAATTGGGAGGTGGGCAGCACGGTGTGTACAGTGGTTTAATTTGCCCTTCCCAAATTTACAGATAAAGATAAACCCCTCTTTAAGGATCATTGTTTGATACTGTTGGATGTGCATCTTTAGCGTACATCTGGGTTTAAGAATCCCAGTGTGCAAATAAAGCAGCTTGGCTCAAGAGGCAAGCAGGCAGAAAGCCCACAGCATGTTTATAGCAACATTTTTTTGGCTTGTATGTAGCTGAAGGGTCCCACTTTTAGTTTAATTACATTCTGTATAAATCATAAGTAAAGTTATATTTAAAAGTGGAGAGTTCTCCTAATGTAGAACTTTTTCAAGGGTGCTGCAGTTTGTAGAGGAAGAGCATCAACCAGCCAGGGGAGATGAAGACAAACAAAAACCTGAGGAATAACCTAGAACTATGTGTGGATGAAACTCATGCCAGGTGCCATTGGCTGCACAAAAGGCCCAGAATCAAACACTTGGGAGTTCCCCAGGGAAATGTAAATGCTGATTAAGTCTGTAATTTCTGGAGGTACGTATCTTGCCTGTAAGATGTGCTGTCCTAGGAGCTCTAGCAGTATTTTCACAGCTGAAGTGATTTCAGGGCTAGTGTGACACTCTTACCTAAGACTGTCTTATCTCTGCACGTGATTTCTCTGTGAGAAATGTGCATGCATGCACAGATGGCCTGCATATGTGCTATAAATTTTATATGCCAGGGACACGTACAAATGACTAGGCACGTGTTAAAGAACTGATATACAGCAGACTGCTGAGGGAAATAAAGAGAATCCTCAAATTCTTGTATTTTGGAAGATGAAAGGCAAAATACAGGAGTAGTATGGGAAAAAGTCCGTTGGGGTGCCTTCACAAGGCTTGCTTTCCTTAGAGCTTCTACCTCAGCATTCGCATCACAGGCTCCATTTGACTCCATGACTTGAAACACCTTAAGAGATGAATCCAAGTGTCTCTTTCTTTCCCAGAAGGTACATATGAGGGACATTTTTTCTCCTGCCTCTTCCAAAATCCCTTTCCCAACTACTCTAAGCAGTGAGGGTGACTTGGGTAAATCCTTATTCCTGAGGCTTTCCCTGACCTCCTGCTCCCTTGTATACAGCATTTTAATATCCATGCATGATAAGCATAACTTTAGCTTAATCAAAACACGAAAGCTGGATCCAGATTCAAATGCCAGCGTCACCTGGTGTTACCCCACTCCCCATGGAGTGAGCACCCTTGGGAGTGGGCAGGATCCCCATGTGGGGCTATCAGGATGTGTGGGAGCATCATGGAGAGCTGCTGCAGGAGGATGGGTGGGCAGGATGACAGGCAGGCTTTTTGTGCGAAGCTAGCAGCGGAGAACACTATGGAGCCCCTTATTTGATGCTTTGTCCATGTACAGGGGTGCTTTGCCTTGCTGTTGCTGTGCCATGGAGTGGGTGGGGGATTCCCGCAGGGGTTCCCCTGGGGCTGATGAGGTGCAGGCTGTGCCTTGCTTGGGTGCTGCCTCAGGGCTGGGCTGCTCTGCTTTTGGATTGTCCTCCTTGGAACTGAACTGCTGTTTTCTCTGGGAGGAGGAAAAAGCAGAGCAGGTTCCCCTGGATGGGGTGCAGGGGGAGTTTTTGTATGTGTTTTGCTGTATTATTGCGCTTGGAATGATTCACTGTGCAAAGACGTGTTTTTCCTTCACCCAAGTTTCAGTAACACACAGTGTTGTTGAAATGGAGCTCCCTCTGTATTGATGATGCACAGCTAAAAATGATAAATGGTAATGATGATACTGTAGAAGGAAGAGGTGAGAGCTATTTCTTTCTAGTGGGAATTACTGCTGCTTTCATTTTTGTGTAAATGCCATCTCATTTGGAACTGATGAATCCCCTCCTATTTCCATCAAACATTTTATAGTAGCTAGTCCTCTTTTACTGTGATTGTTCAGCATCTCGTTATTGACAATTGAATTTTTCTAATGTGTGTGTTACAAACATGCATAGGAATAACACATAATTGCTTCATTTTCTACTACCTGGTACCCATTTACTTTTTCCTATGCAAAAGAAAGTGCAAATGGATGTGAAACATTACCATATCAGTGTATAAGTCTCTGTAAGGTCTAATTAGATAATCCACATGCAAATGAACCTAATTTTTCCTTGCACAATACAATTGTATGTTGACTGACTCTAATATAAAATGTAAATCCCTAGTACAGGGGGAAGTTAGGGAAGGTGCTATGCAAAACTACTGCCTGCCATGCTCAGGCACAAGGGCTGGCAAATCATGACTCTTTCCTGACCTGTCTTTCAGCTAGCTCAGAAAAAGCTGAAATGCAATTTGTCACTTTGAAAAGCTGAAGGAGGGGGGGAAAAAGAAAGTCTGTTGCTAAATTAGGCTGGCCTTTTTGTTCAACAGCTTAAGCAAACAGAGACACAGGGAGAAAAAGCATAGCACTTTGAGTGACCGAGCCCTGGCTTGAGGATATGAACAGGAGCCTGGTAAAACTAGCATTAAGTATGCTCAGGAGAAAAGCTTGGAAAGGACTTCTGTGGTCAGGGTGCACGCACAGAGAAGGAAAAAAAAAAAAAAAAGTGACTCAACTACCTAGTTTGAAGGCAAGTTTCACTCTGACTCAGAAAAAGAACTGAAAACAGTTCTTGCAGTTCTTGTCAATATATCAACATTTTGGAAACTGTGAATGGAAACTTAGAAATAAGGAGTGGTGCAGAGGGAGATCAGATAACTCAGACTGGTGGAGATGGATGTGCTTAGGCTGCTTGGTTAGTTAAGGTGAATGACTAGACCACCAGAACCTGCGTAACTGTTTATATTGTTGCTCCTCTTTAAATAACTTTCCTCCAGGAGTGTGTATGCACACATACACCCCACTTAACAGTCATAGTCACGTTAAAAAATTGTTACGTTAAAAAACAAACAAAATTGGATCTATGTGTGTGAATGATGCCTCTGTGAATGGCTTTAGCAGAAGGAAAGCAGAACTTGATGTGAAAAGTATGTTTTTGTGTCCCCTCTTCCTCTTCTTTCATGGTGCAAGCTCAGTATGATTGATGTGATGCTTAAATGTAACAGGGCTTGCTCTCCAGCATGCCTGGAGAGGATGGTAGCCATGTGGTAATGTCATCCAATTTGACCAATCTTTCTCATGTGAATGGATAAGTCTCTGGTGTGAAATGATGCCTACAATTTCCTCACCCTTAAACAAGATTTAATTTTCCATTGTCTAGTCTTTGTCTGCCTCCTTGGAGGAAGAATGATTTATTTTCAGAAGATGAACAAAGAGGAAGTAATGAGAGGAAACCCATTCTGTGGTCAAAGTGGAGTCCCTTAGCGTTTTGTTTCTTCTCTGGAATCTGGTGATATTGGCTTTAGATATATATATAGTGGTTTTTTTGACCTTGTAGCTTTTCTAGGTTGTCTAAAACTCATAAAAGGGAGTAAAAAAAAACACCCCAAAACAACAGAAGATCACATCACTTGCCCTATACTTGTTCCATGTTCCTTTCTATTTGGGTCTCATCTTTGTCACTCATGGGCATCCAACTTGCTTATAACTCCTGATGCTATGTTGTGCATCATTTCTTGCCTCCCCTGGGCCCCTCCCCATATTATAGCAAAGAACATCTGTGATGTCTGCTCTCATCATCTACTTGTTTAAGGAAAGAGAAATCAGGAAAGACTAATTGCATTTTTAAAACCTTAAAAGTGGAGAGGAAGCGATAACGGGACAGACTTGCCTCCAAAAGCAAAAGTTTGATTTAGCCACGCCTCATTTGCTGTTGACTTTAAAGAATATAAACTCACAGAGCTGGACTCTGGCTAGAGAAGCTTTGATTCAATGCTAAGAATGTGCAAACATATTCAGATAAGATAAGCACCCTGAGCTTTTACTTCATAATACTGAGTTTTTGAAGTTGTACTAGAATAAGTAGTACTGTGAGCAAACATCCTCCTGATCCCAGGTTTTATTTGTCCCATTGCTCCCTGTCTTCAGATCTCCTATATCCTGGGCTTCTTGCTTCCTGGTGGTCAGGACTTCACAAATGGCAATGCACTTAAGGAAAGATGAAGAGCAATTGCAGGAACTCTGGAGGAGAAAAACAAGAATGATCAAAGGTTTAAAAACAACCATGCCCTTTGGTGTATGACTGAAATAATGGGGTTTATTAAATGAGGAGAGGAGAACTGAAGGAGACATAATGTTCTTCAAATACATAAAAGTTAGCTGCAAAAGATTAAACTGTTCTCCATGTGCAGTATAAATAAGAATAGTAGTGAAAGGCTTAAATCACAGGAAAGGAAATTTCAGCGAATATGTTATAAAAGATGTTCTAAGTAGACTGAGGCACTGAATTGCCTAGGGGATGTGTGGAATTGCTGTCGTTGGAGAGTTTTAAGAACAGAAGAGTCCCACAGTTCTTGGAAATGTGGTTAATTAATGCCAGTACCAAATCTGTAGGGGAGAAAATCTGATCTTTTCAAATCAGTGGGATATTACGAAGAACATCTTTACGTGGGTTTCCTTTCCAGCATATCCCTCTTAAACAAAAGAATTTACTATAATAAAAACATTTTTAACAGCAAAAAGGCCTTTAAAATATTGACATATCATATCCCATATTTTGCAAAGACAGCGTTTTGTGTTTTCTTCAGCTTTTGGTGAAAATGGAATTGCTTTTTTTTCTTGAAATAGATGATGGTCGTGTATCCCAAGGGGAAGCATGTGAGTGTTTTCTTTCCAGTTCTCTTCATGCTTAGAACAGCGTTAGAATCTAAACAAGTCTTGTGTGGTTTTTTCATGCTGGTGATTAAAAAAGTGTTTTACTGAAGAGACACAAACTAGAGCTTCATCCTATGACATGCTGGTCATCTTCATGCAGCAAATCCAACCTCAGGCCTTAAGGGGACTTTGCTTATACATGCAGCTCCAAAGGCTGAGGTTTTGATCTTGCAGGATGAACTACAGTCAAAGTTCCACCAAAATATCAGTTTGCTTTGAATGATCTGAAGCCCTCCAGGATCAAGAGAAAAGGCAAGAGAACTCCTTTTCCTTCTTCCATGCATAACTGGCGACTGGCCTCACAGTAGCTTTGGCTAAAAACAGCAGTGAGAGGCTTAGGAAGAACAGACTTGGGGAGTGGTGTGGACTGAGCTACAGCAGATTCAGCCCCGTCTATGCATGATCCACCTGAAATGCATGGAAGAGGAAATGCCCTACCCTGAGCTGCAGGAGTGCTCGAGCTGTAAATCTCTGAGACTGGTGGGTTTTAGGACTGAGCTGTCTGATGGGCCAGATCCGAGAATGGGCCCAGGCCCAAACTGCCTGTGCAGTGTGAGCAGAGCTGTTAAGTGTTCTGGGTCATAAAAAAGGATTATGGTCATGGCTGGTTGATGATTTTATGCAAAACACTGTTTTGTATCTTTTGATTGCTTTTCAGTCCTTCTTAGCTGAGGCTTACCAATGTATTTGAAACAGTCATCTGGTAGCTCTCTGCCACAGGAGCTCGGTGCTGTAGTGAAGTTACTCATTTGTTCATGTTCGCAAAATCAGAGACTTACCGAGTTGTTCTTGTGTAAGTTCTTTGAAGCAAATAAGGAAATTTTGCAAAGTATTCTTCATCATGAACAAGACCAGAGAGAACAAGCTCACTTGTGCAGCACTGGGAATATACAAAAAATGGCATGAGCTCAAATAGCCATCTTCCTTTAATGTTTAATATTCGCTCAGAGGACACTGCGTCTGAATCCTTGCCCTTAAGACTCTTTTGGGTACACCCCACTTTTGTGTTGGGACAAGTGAGTGTGTTGTTTATGCTTGCCCTAGGCAACAGCTCAGCAAAGGAGAAATTTTCACCCATGGAGAGTAAGGATGGTGAGCAGCTGGCAGGATGCTATTATCCCTCCCCTTCCTGTCGGCTCCCATGTATCTCAGAAAGCCCAGATGCAGTTTACTTTGTTGCATGTCACTGTGGTAGAAAGTCTGGCTACTGGCTTAGCCACAATGTAAATAAATGATATATGCCTGACCGGTGTTTGTGTCATGAAGTATTAACTACAGGGCCCTGCTAGGAGCTGAAATCTGGTGCTCTTCATTAACTCTTTGATGAGAGCAGAGTGCTAGCAGAGAAAAACATCTAAAATATTTACAATTTACCCAACTAAGACAAAACAAATTCTCTGCCTGCTCATGGTAAAGACACTCTATAAAAGCAAGGTTTGTTTATGCGTGGTCTTGATGAGGCACTTAGCTTCCACTAGAGTCCTTTTGGGGAATGTTGGAGCCCAAAGGGGTATATGAATCCAAATTTTATAAATCATCCTAGTTTCCGGGATGGGCAGGAGCAAGGCTGTGAAAACTAAACATTTCTGACCTTTTCAGAAAAAGGCAATTGAAATCTAGCTGTGGAAACAGTGTAACATCTGAAACTCGGCCCTTCCTTTCAGTGAAACCTTTCCAAAATGTTGCTGAAGTTTGTTTTATTGAAGGTTTCAAACATAAGCCGCACTGGCTGCTGGATTATAGGCCTTTAGATATTGCAGTCCAAACATGAAAGAAGGGCTGGTGTATTTCCTGTAAATATGATTTTGCTTTTTATTCAGCTGGTGGATATGAAATTCATGGAATCATAGAGCCTTCATGGTTGGAAAGGACCTTTGGGATCGAGTCCAACCATACACAAAAAGAGCCCCTGCAATCTCTGCCACTAGAGCATGCCCTGAAGTGCCAAATCTACATGTTTCTTAAATACCTCTAGGGATGGTGACTTAACCACCTCCCTGGGCAGGCTGCTCCAGTGCCTGACCACCCTTTCAGTAAAGGAATTCTTCCCAATATCTAATCTAAACCTCCCCTGCCGCAACTCCGGACCATTTCCTCTGGTCCTGTCATTATTCACTTGGGAGAAGAGGCCAACACCCACCCCTCTACAGCCTCCTTTCAGGTAGTTGTAAAGGGCAATGAGGTGTCCCCTCAGCCTCCTCTTCAAACTAAACATGTCCAGTTCCCTCAGCCTCTCCTCATATGACTTGGTCTCCAGACCCCTCACCAGCTTGGTAGCTCTCCTCTGGAAGCTCCAGCACATCGATGTCTGGGGAATTGGAAAGAATGCAGTGCAGCCCCATGCTAAAGCGAACATAGACATCGACTGACAGATATGATGCTGTTGGAGGAACTAGGAAAAAGGGCTGGAAAGGTCTGTCAAGGTCATGTCCAGTCTCTGGCTCTGTCAGGCATCCGTATCATAATGGCATTCATAAATGTACCAATATGGATTTTCAAAGTCCCACTACTCCTGTGGGCAGGATGCTTCAAAACCTTATGATGGTTAAAATCCTTCTTATTTCCAACCTTAGCATATTACTGCTCAGCTTATTGTCATTGATTAATGAAAGCTTTGAGCAAGGCTGCTGAAACTCAGTTCATCAAGATTAAGTTCTTGTGCCAACAGCCTTTTTTTACCTAGGTCTCTCACTTCCTAACATTTATACTCATGAATGCCACTCCAAATATTATAGCCAAATGACATGCTATGCTAGAGAATTGGATTAATAGAAAAACAACCCCCTTCCCTCTGCCTTTTCACCTGAAACAGTTGTTTAACCATCTCCTAGAATTTCCTAAAACTTAAGTTTATTCTTCCTCATTTACTATATCCATGTTTTCCTCATCTGTTTGTGTTCTGTTCCAGTCCATTCTTTCTGGAACATGAAGCATCCCTATCACATTCTTTTAGTTCTTACTTTGCCAGACCAAACTCCCCCTGGTTCTGAGTCACTTGTTTGCACCCGTTTTGGGATTCATCTCCAGGAGTCCTCTGGGATTGGTAAATGCCTTTCCACTGTAAAATGGTCTCCTGCTCAGTAAAGATTTTTTGGGGATTGGAAATATTGCTAGAAGGGATGCATCTTTTACAAAATCCAGCAGATTTTTCCAATCTGCATGTTTCATTAACTATAATATTCCTTTGGCACCAAAGGTAGGATTTTGTGATGTTTTCTGCCAGCATCTTGGCTCTTGGAAAATTCTAGATTTCCCCTGCCATAGATTTACTTCTAGAGCCTTTTCCTGGAGTACTTTATTTTCCTCTAGGCCAAACAGACAATTGCTCCATCACTTCTAGTTTCAAATCTTATCTATAATTCACAGAATATCCTATGGATATCCTGTAGTTTCTCTGGATAAAGTGTTTTCTTTTTGATGATATTTTTGAAACATGCGCTTTCTCACTTTTTCTCCAAAGTATTGCCTCCAATATTTGATTATTCAGGCAAAGGTGGGCAACATGCCTCCATCCCTGGAGGTGTTCAAGGCCAGGCTGGACGGGGCTTTGAGCAACCTGGTCTAGTGCGAGGTTGGAAATAGGTGATCTTTAAGGTCCCTTCCAACTCAAACTTTCTATGAATATGGGCCTTTAATTAACAAAGATATATTATTAACAAGGAGAAATTCCAAACACCAGAGCTCTTCTATATGTCAGAAGATCCCTTTGGTTTTATCTGCACTTTGCATTTTTCAGAGAAAGAAATTGAGAAGAATCTGAATGTAATCTATACTCATGGAGTGGCAGTGAGATCTGGGAGGTTTATCTTCTCTTATTGCACCACATGGTAGGAGAAGCCTCTCTATACCACCACATCTGTCACTTCCTTGTGAGCCTGCACGCAGGGAAGCTCTGCTCTGCACCGCTCCAGAGAGGGAGACATGTCCCTGGGGAAGGAATAGGAGAGAATGGTTTGTTTCCATCTGCCCCCTCACCCTGCTGCCATGGTATAGAGGAGATATGGGTAGGGCAGCAGGACCTGGTGGTAAAAGACTGGTATCAGACTATGATGCTGTAGTACTACTAGCACGTAGATGCTTGGTATGGCATACAGCCAGAATCCTGGTACTGCTGAGGCATCCTTGTATCACTGTTACTGTATATTCTGTGCCTCAGGGTCACAGAACTTAGGGTTCAAAATACCCATTAAGGTTCATGAGCAATCAGCCTTGGGAGCCCCTTGACTGCTGGCTAAACGGTGCGCACTCGTTACTTAATCTCTGTTGTAAGATTCAAGGACATACTGTCTCACTTGTTCTGATTCTGGCCTGGATTGGTTTGTGCAAATATTAGCATTGGCTTTTCCTTTTCTCAGCCTGTCGCCTCATACGGTAAGAGACCACATGTATGAATAATGTGACAAGCACTTATTTTGGTGGGGTTGGAAAACACAACTTTCCTAGAGTTAGATCCGGAATTGGCAATAGTCACGGCTGCCACTCAGTTTTTGGACTTAGCAGAAGACACAGCAACCCCTTTTCATTAGCAGGCATCTGGGGCAGATAAAAGGCCTGCTGAAGTCAATGGGCACCAGAGAAGTGTGTTTGAGAGTGTTTACTTCAAAGCCACAAGGCACTCATGCTGCTGAACGAGAGGTTCCCTCTGTGGGAAGAGGGTTCTGCTGCTCTTGATCTCTGTGATGCCCAGGCAGCCCCAGGGTGGCTCCTCAGAGATGGCTAAACTTCATGGCTAACTGTGGGAGGAAGGACATAAGCAGGAGTCCTCCGCTAAGTTGGGAGTCTAAAATTTGTTTGTGGATATTATCCTGACAAGAGGGGACTACCTTGGCCATACTGGTTAAAAACTTTGCTGGTAAATGGAAACATGGCTTATTAATAAGAAAAAAATGTCAAAAAAGCATGTGAGGATTATGGAACAAATCTTGACATATCAACCTAAATCTAATTGCAGCCCTCTTTTTACAGGCTGGTTAGTGCATATTGAAAATAAAATTAAAGCAGCTTTGATTTTGGCCCAAACATAAAGCTGAAATACTGAAATAGCATGAAAAGACATTTTTCTTATAGTAATTTCTGACCACATGAAAATAAGGAAGTACTACAAATCTTTCAAGAAAGCTTGACTTTATGAGATTTCCAGCATCATTTCCAGATTAAACAGATTTGGCTCAATCTTGAAGCTTCTTTAGGCTCATCCGAACCAAACACATTTTCTGAGATTTATGTCAGCCTGGGCTTTTTGCCTTATATAAGTCTTATTGCAGACTTTTGAAAGATCATTTTATGGGTATATTTAGGGGATCTGTGCAAATCATTCAGCCTGAATCTCAAAAGCCTGGATTCTGCTTTCAGCAGCAAACCTGGGATCACTAACCAGAGTGATCAGTGAGAACCTAACAAACTCTAGACAAAGTTCCGTGAAAGGGAGTCCAGGTTGGATTTTAATTGTGACTTTACTCAGTTAGAGAAGAGAGAATATTGAGGAATAGGAACACTGGTATAATTTCTCGCTGTCCCACAGGCTTCTTTGATTTTTAAGCTGGCTGTGTAACTTGTATTACCTAAGCCATTTAGGTATCCAGTTGCTGGTGATTTAAAACAGAGGTAAGGAAAACCTGGTGAGGGGTTTGCTCATTACTTTTTGAGCCGATGTCATTAATGATTTCATGGTAGTGCCTGAGCTGAAGCTCAGTTTTGCAGAGTGCAGCTGCTGAGCCTGCTGGGACCATCCTACAAGAGTGTCTGCAGTCTGCATTATTGCTTCTCTGCCCAGAGACACAGGTAGCATATTTCAGATTTCAGCTGGTCAAAAAGGTTGTGAGGTGGTTGGTTCTCGCGTGTAGGAATAAGGATAAGGGAACTCAAGTCTGAGTAAGATATCACCTCTCCGCTTCAGGTCTGCGTGCAGTTGGGATCACTTTGGTGCACTAGAGTAGTGTTAAAGACTGTGAAGTGCCTCCTTTCCCCTGGGATTAGTAGGACCGTTTCAGGATTTTTTTAGATTGTTCTGAAGAAAAAACTGTTGAATGTAGGCTAGCTGTTACAGGGAGATTTTTACATGTATTTGAATATCAGCAATATGCAGGGTCAGAATCATTATGTTTCATCTAAGAAATCAAAATACTATTTCTTTTGATGTCTGTTGCACTTTTATGCATATAAGCTCTCTCCAGATTCATTTGAGTGTAAATGCAATGTTCAGCAGCTGTTTTGTTCTTAGAGCAACTTTCTGCACTGTAAGAAAGGAGATGAAAACACTAGGTTTTCTTATGACTACTGAACTTTCTCAGCTTTCTTCCATGCTACTCTTTACAAGAGTCAGATGAAGCTGGACAGTAAGTTTTGTTCATTCTGTAGGGAAAAAGATAAAGTAACAGAAAGTCTCTAGCAACTCAAAACAACAAATCATTGCAAAAATGAAACTGCCCTAATTCAGGAAAAAAAGGCTTTCACCATAGTGCTCGTCTTTCTGAAACCAATGACGTTTATCAGATTGGTATTTTTGGCTTTTGTTTATCATTAAAAACAAAATAAGATTTATAAAGGAGATTTGGCAAAGATGTTACCAGTAACATAATCTAATCACTTGAGATATTTTTAGTATAATGAGATCCATGCTTCTTTCAAAAAGATCTTTGCACTCCCAATGGGGAGGATGTTTACAGCTCTGGACCTTCAAGATTTTAACTTGATTATTTGCAGGCAATGTAGTCTGCCTACTTTATATAAGAGAACAGCAATTGTGTAATCCACCACTGTTCAGTGAAAAGTCACATGACTTGAGTTTTGTTTAAACTCAGCTGGTTCTTGTTTCTTAATGAGTTGCCATTCTCTTGTACGCACCCTCAAGGAGAGTGAATTTGCTAATTTGAAACACCATTTCATCTTTGTCTCTTCATGCTTTATAACTTTGTTATGGCTTTCAAAACCACCCCAAATGCCGGGGAAATAGCTTCCAGTATTAGTTATCTGGACTAATTACATGTTTCTGCATGGAACTGGTCTGGCGTTCATTGTTCAACAAGACTTTTCCTACTGAGCAGGTTTGCCCTTATTCATGAGCAGCTTCCCACAGATCAGTTTGCAGACTTCAGCTTTTAATGGGCCACAGAGGATTGGATTGCTCTCAAAAACATGGCGGATGTAACAGAGGACTGGAAGGATGGAGGATCAGAGGCAGCAGTCACAAGCAAACACATGTACATGTGTGTCTGTGACAAAAAATAGATTTCCTGGAAAAAACAATTCTGAATGATGTTCCTGAGGAATTGGGAATACAATAGTTTGCACCCCAGGATCAGAGGATTTGAACTGAGCACATGGTTAACCATTCAGACCCCGCAGTATTTTAATGCCCATTTTTTGTGTCATGCCAGTTCCAATATTCTATAAGCTGTTCTTTCAGACTGCAGGTCCTCTGGAAATAAAATAACAGGGGTAAAAAAAAAAAATCTAATTTGTCCTGGACAAGAAATGGTATAGAATAAAATAACTAGATTTCCTGTAGTATTCCATTTGATGACCCTTCATAGTTGTAGTAAAAAAAACATTGTTGGGAGATAAATTGAGAGTGGCAGTAAACAAAAAAAGGATAATGGAATACATGATTTCTGGCTTATCTGTTGGAAGGGAGAAAACATGAGAGGTTTTGGTGTTTGGAATTCACGAGTATTTCTGTTATCTACCCTGTGTCTCCTTTTTTCTTTCTCTCCTAGATCTAAGATTCTCTTCTTCCTTTCCTGTTTCTTCATCATCCCTTTTTTACTACTTCCACTGTACCCCTCATGGCCTAGAAAAGCTCCCTTGTCCCACACCCCAACTCCCCTGTTCAAGTGCCAGCAAGTCCTCTAGTTTTTTCTGCTCAGTCTTGTACTTCTAGTGGCCTTTCTGGTAGATCTGTTAGAATGTATTTAAGACTTCTTTTTTGTTCAGGAAATGCTAAACTATATGAGGAGAGCTAAGCAAGTATGGAAAACTGTCTTACTATGGCTGTGACACTGCAGTAGTTCCTCTCGGATGTCTGTTGATAGTAAATGAGAGCAGAGGTGATTTATTAGTACAGGCTTTGTCTCCTGTAAAATACGATTCCCCATTTGAAGAATGTGAAACTCCTGAGCTTGGTTCTCTTCCTAGAGACAGGTTTAGCCCGGAAAGGCTAAGGGACACGGTATCTCAGTGTGGCAGAAGTACTACATCCCACAAACACATCCTTCCCTTTGCTACATGACTAGAACTGCAAATATTTTCCATGGTTACTCTGCCATTCTCCATGTGACTGTTACGTTTTGTTGAGTGGCTGTGATAGGTACGTGCGTGAGCAAGATGTCTATTCTTTAACATCTGCTATAAGCTGGTTTTGATTTTCCTTAATATAAAGCAAGCAGAGGACAATGGATCATATTGTGCCTGATTAAATTTTCTGAGTAAATGGTTTAATGTCCCCTGTGCGCTATTTTAGCCAGGGTTACTTCACTATAACCACAAGAGAAAGCTGCATCAGCCAGCAGATTGAGCCACAGGTAGTGTCTCAATCCAGCTGCTGATGGGAAAGGCATTTTTCCCCTTTTCCCAAGTCTTTTTCTGTAGTATAGTGTCCACTGGGATGGCTGTGGAGGCAGTATTACATTGCAAGGACGTGTGTCTCATTCTCTGACAGTCTTCCATGACTTCATAATTTATAGCATAATAAAGTGAAAATCATATGTTGCAGTTGTTCTTCCTGGAGTGGGCAAGGCAACCCAGCTGCTGCCCTGGGAGGCAGGACATCATCTCTGATTTCAGAAGCCATTTTGAAAAGAAAGAGGGGATTATTGAGTGTTGTTTATATGGAAAGAAGTAAAGTCACTATCAAAATGAGGAAAAGCAATCTATAAGTGCAAAAATGCTAAACACAGACTGCTATTTGGAGTATATGTTTGAGAGAGACTTTATCCCTCTATTCTTTGTTTCTAATGTCTGAGGAATGGCATTTAATGGAATGGGGCAGACAGGGTCAAGCTGAGACATGGATTTAATTCCTTACCTCTATAAACAAAACCACATTTCTTGCTGAACTTTGCATGATGAGAGGGAAGAGATGGGGACACGGATTTAAGCATTACTCTCTGTTTACAAAAAAAAAGGGAAGGAAAATGTTCACAAAGATGATACTATTTGCAGGCACTCCTGCTTTTGCCTGGGCACTAATGTATATTTGCACTATTACACTTTGCTCACAGCATAGGCATAACACAGAAACAGCGCAATGGGGATTATCCTCAGATCTAACTGCTTCCCCTTGGATATGGCCAAACTGCCAGTCACAAGGCAGATCTGTCAAATACAGTAGCACATGCAAAAGTGGGACATGATGGGAAGCTGCTCTGGAGGCACAGGGGGAGAGACGTGGTGGAAAAAGCAGCATGGGGTTGAAGACAGTGGGTGACAAGGAGTGGCATTTGGTCACTTACAAAGCTGGAACTCAGAAGAGATTTCATATTTGGCATACCAATTGCTCTTGGCAAACAGACTAATGCCCCTGTAAGTAAAAGGGCAAATAGTCAGTAACCTCAGACTCAAGAGAAGCCCACAATTTGGTGTTCGAATGTTTGTGGACCTGTTGGATACTCTTGTTCCACCAGCTTTGATTTTTGTGGTTCCCCATAGTGTTATCAGCCCAGGGGACTGAAGATGCCACAGTGCTTTGGTGTGTCTGGGGTTTTATTATTTACCAGCATCCTGCTCTATAAGCTTTTGTTATATGACAGTATATATTGTCATGCATCTTCGTGCACAGATTTGTGCCAAATATTCCAGTACATCATACACCAATACCAGGGAGCAAATGAAGAGAACTCTTTCAGTATCAGACAGCACCAGTGCCTTAAATTATACCTGGTGACTAAGAAATAAGGTGTTCAGATTTGATTGACGCAGGTATGTAACCTATATCCCAACCATACTTGACAGTTATTTTTATCTGACTTGGGGGCGTGGAAAATAGCTATATTTTTAATGTTGAATAGTCTGTACTGATAGTCAATCTGTACTTAGATAATTTTTTTCTTTTTAACCCTTGGCTAATCTCTGAATACAGACCCATTTCATGTCACACTTTAGGAAGTTAGAAGGACTCCCTGAGAACTGTGGAGTTTGAGCCACCTCAGGATTTCTTCAGTGCAGGGAGCTTTCCATTATGGAGCTTGCTTGGCTGCCGTGCTCTCTCCAGATATATTCCAGCTGCTTCCCACTTCTCAGCTGATGCAGGCTCTTGATATTTTCATAGCTAGGTAAAAGAAGCCAGCTAATCCTTATCCCTTTTGCCTCCCCTTTCCTCACACACACGTCCGACAGGAAAATAAGCACTAATATTTCATCTTTAAAATAAGAGGGGGACATGGTTTCCCTATGAAGTAGTGGAAACACTGACATCATGTTTGGAACAGCTTTTTTCGCCTTTCCCCTTCTAATTGCAGTAAGGTTTTAAAGCCAGGGAATAAATTCTTCCCCTCTGGAGTGGGAGAAGGTTCCCCCATAGGCTGCTGTTTGTCTGGGCTTGGTATGACTCACACTGCTCCTTTTGCAGTTCATTGACAAATTACTAGAATCAGGAGCTGGGAACTTAGGTGGCAAAGAGAGAAAGCAAGGAGTGCAAGGCAATTGGTGAGAGAAAATGAGGAGGAAATATTATTTATGGAAAGTTCAGTGACTGGTTCCTTATTTCTGTATTATATTTTTTTTCTTTCCACTTTAAAGGAAATGGCTCCTATAGCAAGAATGACTCACTCATCAGATGTTGCCAGTGATGTGGGTTTGCCAGCTACTTATTATGTTAACCTTTTATCACAGCATGGTGCAAGTGCAGGGTTCCAGATAAGACCACAGATGTGAAGACAGAGGAGGGAAACAGCAGGGGGGTGGAAAAACCATCAGTCCTGTGTGTCTGCAATGAGAAGCTGCTCTTTGATGGCTGAGCTGACCTGAAATAGTATTGAGAGGTTTTTCCTCTGTAGCTCTGTGTCCACACAACATGTGCTGAATTTCATAGGGTTTTGGAGTTCTATATCTTGACAAAGCAGAGGAAACTCGACCAGGCACAGTAACAAGCCAGGTACAGCACTATGTCAGCTCTCTCCACTAAACGTTTTCCTTGCTGCAACACAGTCTGGTTGTGATGGCACCTGCTTCCTAGCTCTGCAGAGCTCCTCACAGATCCCCAAGGGGTCCCTAACTCTTCACTGGGGAGAAATAAGCCTTATGCTAAGAGGCAAGGGAAGGAGAGAAACAGAGGAGACTGCAAGTAATGTAAGGAAGTGATCTTTCTAGTTTCCCTTCTTTCCTCTTTCTGTCTCTCCACCTCCACTAGATACAAAATGACAGTGAAATACAGGAAAGAACAGATAAATGGATCAAGGTATGATGTCTGATCATTCAGTCTGTGAGGGAAGCCCAAAAGTTTGCTCAGCAAAGAAAGCAAGCAGGACACTGTTCTCTTCAGGAGAAGATTTCAAACCCAACTAATTTTGCTTTGTGTCTGTGTTGCCTGTTCTGAAATACTTGAGCTTTTAAGTAATACTTGGATTTTCACTGTTCTGAAATACTTGCAGACAGCATGTTTTAGACTCATCAGTAACAAGACTAAGCATAAGATGGCTAGTGCTGGAGATTTGATGTTAGCACTCTCCTGGTCAAATCATTCCAAATAAAACCTTCCAGCAGTGTATGGAAGCTGTTCTGCAAGAAGAGCTGGCTGCTGACTGATGGTTCAGTAACACGCCTGAAAAGGTCTAAGTACTATTGGTACATCTGTACTGCTAAATAAAGGAGGTCTGAGAAATGGAGGGCAATCAAGCAAGGACTCTTGCTTGTCAGTGCTGCCTTGTTAAATCTCTTTTGGGCTCTGTTTTGGACCGCTTCAGCAGGCTCTGAGATAAGTCTGCTTTACAGGGGGCTGGCTGTAGGTAGTGTGGGTATGATCCAGTAAGGAAAATCTGATGTTGGATGCTTCCTGGTCCTCCCTCTTCAGCAGTATAAATACAGTCTCTGGAGTGACTTAAAATCCATTGGCAAATCAGTTGACACAAGCTTTTTTTACAGTTTTCTTGATGTCATCCCCACTTCCTAGATGCATGCCCTGGAAGGTGCAGCATAAGACAAGACTGACTCCCTTTTAATTCAAGTTGGCAGTTCTTATTGCTACTTATATCATCTAATATCTTAGGACCATCAGAATAACTCTGATAAAAGTTTGGTCACACTTTCCAGGTAGAGTTGGACTGCACTGAGTTTAAACAGAGGCATCGCAAGAGCAGTAGTGCTCTGCTCTCCAAAGAAACTAGAGTTATTCAGGAACCTTTGTGTTTATTTTTATAACTATCTCCAACATCTACAGGTGTATCAGCTCAAAGATTGAAGTTCAGAGTTTGCCACCTCTCAGGTGTGCTGTTGCTACAGGATATGGGAGAAGTTCTCTAAAGTGGATCAGGGAAGTGATCAAACTTTAAATAAAAGGTATTAAAAATGCTCTTATCCCAGATAATTTCATTTATTTGCTTTAGAAGACATGACTGCCATAACCTAACTGTTAGTGCGACAACTGGGAGGAGGAGGAATAAGCACAGCTGGGGGGTTCTAAGAGCATCATAACCTCTTAAAACATTGTTAATGCTGTAGGAGATGAATGTATGCACCTTGAACATTTGTGCAAAGAAGGTACAAAATTATTCTTTTGGTGCATTAGCCTTACTAAGTGGCTTACACCATAATCAGAAAGGAGCAGAGGATGTAAGGGCAGTGCCATGATTGCAGTTAAATATCCTACAGAAAAACACCCTTGATAAACTTTTCTCAGCATGCTATAATGCTGTTACTCCTACTTTACAGTTTAGATATTACACATGGCAGAATAATGCACGAACCACCCCCTTTGTTTTAGACAAAACAACTAGGAGACATGTAAGCAGTACAGAGTTTTAATCCCTGTAACCAATATCTCCAAAGTTTGGGGTTGTTTTTCTTTGAGTTGATGAAATGGAAATTCAAATATTACTTTGACTCGGCCATAGGAAAGTCTAGAGTGAGGGACTGAAAATAGTACTTGAGCTGACATTTCAACTTGGAAGTGAGGGGAAGGAATGAAGTGAAGCAGCCAGCATGAATGCTTGCTTGAATCTTAAGGGAAAACGTAACATTTAAGAGACTTCTTTTTTCTACTGATATTGTAATTTGTAAAGCCATATCTGAGGGTTTTGGTTTTGTACTCAAGATACCAATTTGAAACACATTCTTATTTAACACAAAACTACTCGCCATCCTCTTACCCCATCTCTCCCTTCCCTCCCTGTCTTTGAATTCTCTGCAGTAATTCCTAAATTGAATACAGGTTGGAAATGAAGCTATTTACCAGCCTAGAAAGATGAAAACATTTGGTAACAAAGCTTGAACGTGCCGAACTTGGTGTCTGCAGTTGGAAGCATTCCTCATTGCTGTTTCGTGTGCAAGCCTGGAGTTTTGAATTAAATCTGATATAGTGGTCACTCGCAGCAGCCCTGTTGTGCTGGGCAGTATGACATATTCAGAAGCAGCATGGGCAGTTGCTCTGCTTTTTAGTGTAGCATCCTGAACAGCCTCTGCAGAAGATTTTTATTATAAGAACCTGTAAAGCAAAGCACTCTGAGGTGAATGAGACGCAGGATGCGTGTCTGAGAAAATTCACTAGGACTGGAAAGTGGGAGAGTTGCCCATGGATCTTTACCTTTGCATTCCCTTTTACCATAGTATTAGAAACCATTATTAATATGTTTAGGCATGTGGTAGTTCTAGGAGATATTATGAGGTATTATCCTCATTTTGTGCATAAGGTCTTGGATGATCCTTCTGTCTAGAGAGGTACTGTTTTATGCTGGGAAACATTTGATCAAACCAGGCTAGCAAAGAAGTGCCTTTGGGAAGTTTGTAAAGTTGGCAGCCAAATAAAAGGCAATGTTTCATTATGTGTCTTTAGGAAATCACCCTGCTTTTTCTGGTCTTTGTGCTCTTGCAGTTTTGTGTTCCAGAGCACTGTGTGTGAGCCCAGCTTAGTGCTCGCTTCGGGTTGCTTCAGACTGCTATAACAAACTCCCTGTGTGCTCTTGCTTTACTACGTTCTTGTTCCGTTCTTTTCTTCTTTTAATTCTTGTTATAAGCAGCCCATTTTCAATGGAAAGTGACATTTTTATGGCCAAAGCTTTATAAGTCTCTTCTGCTTCTGCAGTCATGAAGCCGGTGTAATTTCAGTTGTATGACCCGGCAGCTGGGAGATCCAACTGCAGCATGAACAGACAAATGTAATTAACCTAGCTGTAATCCACTTAGGTAGCGGTATCCAAGCTAAAAAGCTGTAACAGTGACAGGTATATATTCAACAACTGAAATCTATATCACGGTGAGTTTTATTTACAGTATGTCTCTGTGCTGTTTTCACACTCGGTAGATGTACCCCTCAGAACAGCCCATGCTGCTTTTCAGAGCATCATCTTGAACAGCCTCTGAAGGTGACGTTTATTGTGCTCTAGGTGGCAACACCTTCAAAAAGTCCTGAAGGATCTGTTACCTGCTAAAACAATTACTAAAATTACGCACTCATTAACTCTGTTCCATCATGTCTTCTCCACTGGGAATAAGCTTGTCATTCAAAGCTGTAAAGGAAGTGGGAGATTTCTATTGGGCTATAGCATACTCAGATCATGCATTCTGCTGCCAGTTTTCCCTTTATATTGGTGAATGCAAATGCATATAACTTTCAAGCGAAATTCTGGCTCAGAGGAAAAAGCAATGTAAAAAATTCTATTGACATGAGTGGAGCCAGGATTTCAAGTATTTTCACCTCATTTTCATTTATTAAACCCAGGTAGTATGTCAGGAGCTCCCTGAAGTCAGAGGAGCTGTGATCGCTTATGCTTGAGAGCAAACGATTCACATTTTCTGCTGCTTAAAACCCTCTATAAAGTTTATATGGAGATATTTCCTTACATTTTTTTCCCCTTAGGCTGTGTCCTTCTCATGTCTTTTCTTATCCAACACTTTATTGACAATTTTTCTCTTTTGACTTTTTTCCCAGTAAATTCAAAGCCGCCTTCGTTCCCAAGCCTTCATTCCAGTTACCATGACTTTTGGCCTTGCAATACAAGGCTTTTTAGCCTTCATAATACATTTGACTTTTTTTTATCAAAGAAAATAAGGATAGGCTCAATGCATTGATGGGGCTTGAAAAAATGCTGTGACATAATTCCATATCTGAATGCTTTTGGCATACACACCTTTATTTCAGGTGATTCTAAACTCTAAAATAACAAATAGTTCTTTCTCAGGATGTTGCTATGCAATGCACTGATATGCTCCACGATGGCTTCCTCTTGAATTTTAATGATGTGCTGTTTGTAAGTCTTTCAGTGTCAGAGTTTGGTGCTGTCCTAACAGCTCATCTATCATAGACTGCGAATTCAGTGAGGGGTTTGATCTTCTAGCTTATTTCAGCAAACAAATGTTACTATATCTTTCATGAAATAGAAACATACTGAGCACTCGCAGCCCAGTGCGTAGTCATTGCATCCTGCCTTAAGTATCCCAGTTTAAAGTAAAACATGCTCCATCTGGGGTTTTTTTTAGAGATGAGTGAGTTTATTGTTTTATACTCCTGGGACATGTTTCTGCTGTCCTGGAAATAAGTTGTTTTCCCTGTTTCCGCAGGTTGTCTTGGTAAAATCTTTTAGAATAGCAGGGAGCCTGGCATCACCTGGGAACAAGGCTGATAGAAAATAAGTCATTAACTCTGGTATCTAAGCTGTTATTCCTGTTAGGAAGAGGATGATTTATATTGACCAGACAGACACAGCAAAGTCTTTATTCAATACTAAATAGGAATGATGCGTTTGTTTGTAAACAACAGCTGTTGGTTTTGGCAGACCTCTGTGGAATATTGTACCTGGAATATGCTTGTACAGAGTGAGACGTTCAGCTGTAAAATTATTACGCCTGTGTTCCTTAGGAGGAAGTGCTGTAGGCTAGATGGATCATCCTGACTTACAAACCACCATAAAAATGACAATGACTTTGATTTTTGAAGTCAAAACCCTCAAAAGTCTCCCACGGTTGCCCAGTTTAGAGAAGACAAACCATAAAAAGTAAAACAAATCTGCAGCATACTGGAAACTCTCTGCAGATGTATCTGCGCTGCACAGCATAGTGCAAAGGAGTGGCAACTGGGCTGGCTCTGGTCAAGCTTGCTCAGAACCAGCAGCAGGCTCGGCCATGGCTTTCTTCCCAGCGCATTCCTCGGTCCCATACAGCAACCCAGCTCCCAGTACCTGACCCACTTGGGTCAGTGCCACGTATGGATCATTGTGTTGATTGCCTTAATCACAATAATATTTCATAAATGATGGCTTCATCTTCACAAGTCTTGATGACCCTAATACAGTTAATGGCCTTAACTGTATGCATGGGGAGTGGTGCTACAGAAAAATTGAATTTATTAATTTAAAAACCTCAGCTAAAAGAATAGAATTGAGCTCTTAGAGCACAAAAAGAGATTGTAGGGGGGTTGACAGCTACCTGACAGGGATAAATTAATAAGACTTTTGTATTCAAAAACACACAGGCACCTACATGAAGAAATTGTCCATCAGGTTCTAGACACTTCTGTCCAGCTGAAATCAGGTTCTAGACACTTCTGGGGAAGGGGAAAAAAAAAAAANGAAACAAAAACAAACCAGCTGCTTATTTAAGATGACCAAGCGGAAAAACTTCGGCCTATAGAAAGCATAAACCTAGCTGGATATTTTCTGCACGAGAGAAAACTGGATGGATACTACTAAGAGGTCCTGAGAACACGGCTCCGTCTGTGACCTGACTTGCTCTCTGGACACTATAGGGTGTTTTGAAATGCCATAAATATAAGAAATATCTGAAAAAAAAAAAGTCCTGTATGTAAAATAATGCAAATCCTGGATGCTGGCTAATTCAAAAGGGATATGTAAATTCTCAGGCATTTGTTGGAGAGCTATGACTCTATTTAGTGTACTCTACTGGGAAATTCTCAGGATCTTGACAACATTTTTTTAATTAAAAAGTACTTTTTGGAAACTTCAACCTCACACATCTCACCACAGCTGACGTGCATTCTCTCATATGAAAATAAGTATCTTTCCAGAATCCAAAAGATTAACAACCTGAAATCAAGTTACATCAACAGTGAGCCTCATTCTGCTCATTTGCCCTGGGGAGATATCAAAAGCTAATGAAATTAGCCTGGAGATTATAGACTTTCCTGTGTCATACTCATAGCCATAGTATCCAGTGTATTAACCAACTCAACTAACATCTGTTGTGCGGTGTTCTCTCATCCTTTTGTTTCTTCTTTCCAAAGTCAATTTTTACAATTTTCAGAGAATAAAACCAAATTGTAGTCCTTCTAGTAGATATTGCTTTAAATTTTTTTTTTTCATAGAATCATAGGATGGTTTGGGTTGGAAGGGATCTTAAAGATCATCTAGTTCTAACCCTGCTGCCATGGGCAGGGACACCTCCCACTAGACCAAGTTACTCAAAGCCCCATCCAACCTGGCCTTGAATATTTCCAGGCACACTTTCTGTCTTCCAGAGGCATCCACAGCCTCTCTGGGCAACCTGTTCCAGCGTTTCACCACCCTGACAATGAAGAATTTCTTCCTAATATCTAATCTAAATCTTCTCTCTTTTAGTTTAAAACCGTTAGCCCTCGCCCTATTGCCTCATAGATAAAGAGTCGATCTTTCCTGTAGGCCCCTTTTAGATACTGGAAGGCTGCTGTAAGGTCTCCCCCGGAGCCTTCTCTTCTCCAGGCTGAACAACTCCCAACTCTCTCAGCCTGTCTTCATAGGTGCTCCAGCCTTCTGATTATCTTCATGGCCCTCCTCTGGTCCAACAGTTCCATGTCCTTCTTATGTTGGGAACTCCAGAGCTGGACACAGTACTCCAGGTGGGGTCTCACCAGAGTGGAGTAGAGGGGGAGAATCACTGCCCTCTACCTGCTGGACACACTGCTTTTGATACAGACCAGAATGCGGTTGGCTTTCTGGGCTGCACGCACACATTGCTGGGTCATGTTGAACTTCTCATCCGCCAACACCCCCAAGTCCTCCTCAGTGCTGCTCTCAAACCATTCTCCACCCAGCCTGTATTTCTGCTTGGGATTGCCCCAACCCACATGCAGGACCTTGCACTTGGCCTTGTTGATCTTCATGAGGTTTGCACAGGCCCACCTCTCAAGCCTGTTCAGGTCCCTCTGGATGCCATCCCTTTCCTCCAGCATGTTGACTGCGCCACACAGCTTGGTGTTGTTGGCAGACTTGCTGAGGGTGCATTCAATCCCACTGTGGATGTCACCAACAGAGGTGTTAAATAGCACCAGTGCCAATACAGACCCCTGAAGAACACCACTCGTCACTGGTCTCCTCTTGGATGTTGAGCCATTGCCTGCAACTCTTTGAGTGTGACAATTCAGCCAGTTTTGTAAATGAAAGCACAATAACAGCAAAACAGAACAGCAATGGCCAAAGTGCAGCTCTTCTTCTCTATCTCTTCCTATTAAATATTTCGTTCCTATTCTGGCTCATTCACAGAGTAGCAAAACTTACTTAAAACATTCTTCCTTTTCCATCCACAGCTGCCTATGGAGCTGTGCTGGGAACCAGAGCAGGCAACCAATCGTGTTGAATCAGTCTGCCTTGCAGCACAGGCATGGCCACAGTTATTCTGAAATGTCCAGGAGGTGAAGAAGGAACAATAATTGAAATTTCCACTGTCTTCTCTCTCTCTCTCTCTCTAAAATATTTTCGTGTTTGGGATCATGAGAAAGATGTTTTCCTAATATTCCATATAGAGAAACAGCCTTCTGGCTACACCTTGCAATCAGTGTATGCTTGAAGCACAGTCATTGTCCTCGTACTATGCAAGTTTTGTACATTCAGAACTGCACGGATTTCACTTCTGCTGGCCACATGCCCATGAAAACTATTCACTGCCAGCACAGGCAGATTTATAGTTAAGGGCTGAGTTTCTGCCTAAAAGACAAGGATTTAAAATCCTTGTGTCACCAGCTGTTTGTTAAAATATCAGTGATCTAAGGGCTTTAACAGGAGTTATATCTTTGCATCTGAATGAAGTGTTTGCACCAGTGTCTGTTGTAGGTCATGGGCTAAATTCATTCATGGAATAGCCTGACTGAATTCAAGTCATAGCAGGAATGAGCTGTCTTGGTTTTAACTTTTTCTAGATGAATGAACCGATGAGAGGAATGTGGATGTTAATGTAACATAAGCTTGAGTGTGTCTTTGCACCCTGCCAGATCCCCTCTGATCACTCTGTGATCCCCTCTGCCAGATCCCCTCTGATCACTGTGTCTCAGTACTTCAGGCTACACTATAGCATGAAGCTGTGTGGGTACGGAATCATGGAATTTCAGAG
>VYZM01002775.1:14434-32519 GCA_013398915.1 Dromas ardeola
GGGGAAAAGAAGAGGAGAAAAAAAATTAAAATCCTTCGTTCGAATTCCATGGACACTTCTATGCCCAAGTTCTCATTGCAGGAGTGTATTCTGGTTGGCCTGTATATTTGTTTTGCTAGGACTGAACGCTTTCCTGAACTACTACTAGCATTAACTCAGGCAACTAACATGGTCTTACAAGGACTTCTAATTTTTCCCCCATGCTCACATTTTAAAAAACAAATTCTTCAGAGTTTATCCAATTCTATTGCAGAATTTCTTACTGCGTAATTGATAATAAAAGTAAATGTAAGTTATAGAAAAGTTAATTTCCCTTTGTGTTTTCATCTTTTCAGTCAGTTTTTTTTCCCCTCCTTAAAAGCTATTAAAAATGTCATACACACTTTTGCGAGCAACAGCCAAATGCATGTATTTGCTAAACTCCAATATGCCACTACACCTTGGTTTTCAAGAAGAAAATAAAAATAAAAATCACACACCAGATTCTGATGCATTGCCAGGGCTTAACAGCATCTGGATTCTTTGGATGTACGCACAGGCCACATGTTCCCGCAACCGCAGGGCACAAAGTTCTCACAGGCCGCCTGACCCTAATGCGGAGCCGAGATTCCTACACAGGCCTTTGAGCGCAACAGGTGCAGCCCACAAAAAACCCCTAACTTTCAGTAAAATTCAGGCTTGAAAGTCTGCTTTAAAGAAAAGCCTCATAAAAAAAAAAACAAAAAAAAAAAAACACCCAAAAAAAAAAACCCAACACAAAACCGCCGAGTAATACCTTGGGGGAGGCGGGAGATTTGTGCTCCCAGGCAGAAAAGCGCCTGTTCTCCCCCTTGCCTGGCTGCGGGGCAGCAGGAGGAGCGCCCGAAGGTCCCATTTAACAGGGCCACGATGATTCACCCAGTAAGAAGTAAACCTTTGGAGAAGCCCAGCTCAGCCCAGGCTGCCTCAGGAGGAGCCTCGAGCCCGGCGGGCCCGGGCCGGCGCAGAGCCAAACCGCGCGGAGCCGCCCGGGCCTTGCGGTGAGCCCCGCCGCCTCACGACGCCTCTCAGAGGGGGGCGTCTGCGGCGCGACCTCAGGCCCGGCCCCGCCGCGGCACTTACCGAGCCCCAGCACCGGGATGCTCCGGCCGTTGGCCAGCTGCACCACGGGGCAGCCGCGCGTCCCGCCCCCCTCCGCCGCGGCCATGCTTAACGGCTGCGGCGCGCACCCGCCCCGCCGCCGGAGGGGGACGACGACACGGGACTACAACTCCCGGCAGCCCCTGCGGCCGCCCGGCGCCACAAAGCGCGGAGGGCGGCGCGGCCGGCGGGAGGCAGGTGGGAGAGGGGTCGTTGGCGGTGGATGGGCGCGCCCGGCCGGCTGCGGGGAGGGAGGAAGCCAAGGGGCGAGTGACGGGAGCGGGGAGACGCGGGGCGAGGCCTCGGCGGCGTGGTGGGGCGTGAGGCGCCCCGGCTGATCCCCGTTTCCCTCCCGTCATAGGTGGTGGTGGCGGCGGCGTCTGTAACGGCCGCCCCGAGGATGCTGTATCTGGTCGGGCTGGGCCTGGGCGATGCCAAGGACATCACGGTGAAGGGGTTGGAGGCGGTGAGGCGGTGCCGCAGGGTGTACCTGGAGGCCTACACGTCCGTCCTCACGGTGGGGAAGGAAGCGCTGGTAGGTCCGGGCTCTGGTGTGGGGCAGAGCCCTGAGGCCTCTCCTGCAAAGCCTGAGGAGGGTGCTGGGGCTGGCGGGCCGCTGTGACGCCCGCAGCAGAAACTGACGGTGCATGTTCTCGGGAAAAGTGTGTACGTGACCTTCACGTACTGAGGAAGTCGTTTCACTACCTTGTGAGGAGACTGGAACGAAAAATAAATTTTCCTTCCCCCACTAGTTTTCATCTCAAACTCTAACAGCTTGGCAATCCTGAGATCTTGGAGAACTGGGTCAGAAAAATGCCTGATCAGATTTAAAAATAAATAAACAAAAGACATACTAGAAAAGTACATCTTTTGGGGCCTTGAACCTCTGTATCAGCCTGAGGTGTTGTGGTGCCTGCTGGGAATAATAATTGGAGCGTCTCAGGTTTCCCTGTTTCCTTGTGGGCCAGGCTGTCCCACCATGGCTTCCAGAAAATAGAGAGTTTAGTCAGAGATGGGCTGTTGAACAACATGGAGATAAGCTTTTTGTTGGTAAACACGCCTTGTGGAAGAAGACAGTAGTAAAAATGTACAAATTATAACTCCGATGGGTTCACCAGTCATAGAAAAAGTTCAATCTTGAAATAATATCAAAAAATGGGCTAACCTGCCCAAAAAACAGGGATCTCACCTCCAAATAAGCTGTGTAGTACTATACAGAGATGCTCTCTGGCTCTTGGATCCTGTATAGCCCTAATGTATTGTATGCGTATCTGTATGTACATACAGTACATGAGACTTTTAGCTTGTAGTCAGCATTTTGTGGTTTCCACATACAATTCCCATAGAATATTTGGGGCCATCTTGGGTATATCTCCTGTGTTTTAAAATGAAGATATACTCCATGTTTTTCTTTTTCAATATGCTGAAGCAATCTGAATTGAAATCAATCCGTTCAAAACAAAATGTTATTCTTTAATTGTTGGATAGTTGGAAAATTGCAAAATAGAAATGATTACTTGGATATTTTTACTTTGCATTTGCTATAAATACTTGGATATTTTTACTCTGCATTTGCTATAAAAAAAATGATGGATTCCTAGCCAGCTGAAAATAAAACAGCTAGAAAAATGCTGAATATTTTTGGTGTGGTTATTCTTGGGGGTTCATTTGTTTTGGTTTTTTACTGTTTTAAGTCTTTTGAAAACCTTGAAGTCCCAAAGATGAGGTAATTTGGGGAAAATGATGAATAAAAACCGAGTAAATGTTGCTATCTTGCCTAAGAGGGAATATAGGAATAAATCACCGAGTGTTGATAATACAGCCCGTTTCACATACAAGTGACAATGCTGAATGGTTTATTTAGTAATCTGAAGGTCAGTCTCACCTAATCAACACGAAAAGTTATGGAAAAGCTCTCGAGATAAAGAACAGATTCTTTCCTGGAGGGATTTTCTAGAAATCGTCCTGTGCTGATGCACCTGACATGCTCTGTAGTGTGCATTCACTTACAGTAGTGGACTAAAGTTACTCTGGTCCAATGGTAAACCCACCAAAATGTATGTAGCATTGTTTCTGCGTTCTCAGCACCAAGTGCTTTGCTTTATAGATCAGCTCCTGTTGCTGCTCTACTTGCTAATGTGCATCTAGTGTAAGACACCTAATAAAAACAAGTGGGGTGTCTTGGAGTTTGTTTAGTATAGACCTCAGCAGTACTCCAGGGTGGCCATCAACCGTTCTGAATCACAGATACAAGATTTGCTTATACATTTATTTGGTCCCCTTTCTGTCGCATCTGTACAGGTTGCAGTCTGTTTCTCGAGGAAAATAATATCCTCATTTTACAGAGGTGGAGAAACTTATCCAAAAATAGTGAGGAAGTCATCTTTAGAAAAGGGAACTGAACCCAGTGAGTACTCTAGCTATTGGATGCATTTTTTTATGGAAGCACTACTACGCTTCTGAACAAGTATGATGGTTGTCTTGTCAATTCACTATTCTTTGTGGACAAAGATGAAGCTATCACTGAAGTCACAGAAGAAGTCAGAGAAAAATCTTTCTGGATCATAACTGATTAATAGATTTATCAATTTGTTAATATTTGTAATACCACCCACATTTTCTGAATACTATTTAGAACAAAACCACCTTTTTTCCATCTATGCCCTGAGGAAAAAAAACCTTTATCTAATCATGTAAAGACCATGTGAAATAGATGGTAAAACATGACTTACAGAGACAGGTATGTTCAAGATGGTCAGATAACGTGTTTCTAGAACTAACTGAAGTTTATTACACATGTGAAGTTGATTCTGGAAATAACGGCATTTAAAACATACAAAGAGACACAATAATTACTGAGCTGCTGAAGAAAAGCAAAGGGCGCAATCAAATACATGTTTACCTGTATACATGGTAAAGTATTTCTTATCGAGAACTGAAGATGAAAGATTAATATTAAATCATTCCTTAGATGTTGTTAGTTACAATGTATGAAGGAAAAAATCTAAACAACTAGGTTGTGGTATAGCTAGTGTTGTATTTGTATCTGGTTTGATGTCAGTATTATAACTAACCTAAGCAGTTCGGCTCAGACTTGTGAGAGGGGATGCCTTATAGTAGGATGACCAGTTAAATTAACTATACCTAGAGTCCACCCAGGTATCTTCAGTACGCAGGTGTGACGGAGCTGCTTCTGGAACAGCTCCTCAACTGACACAGAAGGTATAAAAAACCCAAGTCAGTATTACAGTAATATGCTTGACTAATTTTTGTCAACTCAGGAGCTGCTTTATGGGAATCTTTTGCAAGGGGAGGCAGGGTTCTTCAAGACATGGGTCAGACTACTCGGTGAATACTAAAGTTGGCCTCTCCAGTGTCCGTTGTCTGTGTTCCTGAGTGAGCACCCAGAGAGATATGAAAACACTTTCAAGTATTTTATTTTGGTGTTTCTTATTAATTTCAATTTCTAGGAAGAGTTTTATGGAAGAGAATTGATTTTGGCTGACCGAGAAACAGTGGAACAAGAAGCAGATAGCATTTTAAAAGAAGCTGGTATTTGTGATGTCGCATTTCTTGTAGTTGGTGATCCCTTTGGGTAAGACAAAGCAACATTTTAATTATTGCTCTAGCTTGATCACTCTCTTTTTTCAATAGGAAGAAGCCAAACTCCATAACTGTAATGTTTTATGAAGAAGCTGATTTTCAGACCGGAAGCACTTTTTATGTCACTGTGTATTTTTTATCGCATTAAAAATATACATGCAATTGTTTACACTTTATCTTGCTTTGGAGCTTTCTTGCCCAGATATCCCCTATAGGAATGTGGACCCTCCAGGATGGTTAAATCTTTCCTTCAGCAGTCACTTATCATTTCATTCTCCATGCTAGCTTTTATAGCGAATATTTTGTTTCAGGTTTTATCTGCTGACAGAAGAAATTCTAGGATATCACATAATTAAGACATGTGCTATGTTTTGAGAGAGTATTCTTTTAGTTGCTATCTGTGCTTATAAACTGCAGCTTTTATGCTCAGTTGTTTTACAGTGAATACTGATTGTTGGTTGTACAGTGCTTCTGCTTTGATATATGCTAGTTTTTAAAACCACTTAGGCCGTTATAAATGTCCTCTCATTTTGGTTTATTAAGCCTTTTGTTTCCACTTTTTATTCCTACTGAAAAGTATAGTCTTTTTCTATCACCAGAAGGATCTCCTTCTGTCTTTTCAGTCAGGCATCATCAATCTGTGATGTCAAGCCATAGAGAAGAGCTTTTAGTCTCCAGCTGGTGATTCAAGATTTATACCACAGTGTTAAGGGGCACAAGAAAAATCAAATCACTGAGCACCCTATTTGTGAGTGAAAAAATAGAGTTTATGAAAAAGAGGAGCAATGTGCACATCTTTCAAAAGCAGATAATTTATGTAAATACAGGTTGAAGGGAATTGGCAAGAGAATATTATATTAAGCTAGTAGATGATGATTCAGAAATATTAATTGGACTCTCAGTGCATCTTAACATTAATATTAGGATTCACGCAGAGCATAGAGCCACATTACCTGTACCCTTGTGCTCTGATAGAAGTACAAAATGAAAAAAAAAACCTATGATGTATTGAATTGTAATTTCTACTTGTAAGCAGTATTCTGATCTGCCTCAGTTATCATTAGTTTCAGTGTTTTAATTCTGATTAACATACTACATCATTGTAGAAAACCACACTTTTTTTGAACGAGTTGCTTCTCTCGTTTACGTTTACGTTCTTAGCTCTTAATATTGCAGCTAGAACTGCTCCTATGCCCACACAGAGCCCTAAGGATTTAGGGGTTCATGAGTTTACTAGGGAAGAGTACTGGATGTTTCTGTCCTAAGGGAAGCCATATGGGAGGAAGATAGAAGCCATATGACTGCAGCTGATCGTAGAGTTTCAAGTATATTTGCAGGTCAGAAGTGTACTTGGCAGCCTTAAGAAATCTCAGGTGTTGGTGGTTAATGGTTAAAGTGATAAGCTGTGCCTGTATCATTCTCCTCAGAGTTGTTCACTGCAAGTTTTTATCTGCATTTGTGGTAACAGCTATGGATGTGCTAGCAGGAACCTGACAATTTTAGTAGCATACTGGAAGACCCACCTTCATCTAGCCTGGTGCTAACATTCATGTTATTACTACCCATAAAGCTCAAAATCTGCATCAGTGACAGAAAATACTAGTATAGCTCTGGGTGCAGAGGGCTGACTCCATGAAGCCTTTGCTGGTATTGGCTGAGTGCTCATGAGGGCACTTCTGCTTTTAAATACAGTCATTATGGACAGATCTATTGGGAGAAAATACTGTCTGAGCAGATTTCAGTGAATAAAGCCAGCTGATCCCTTGGTAAATATTAGCATAACCACAAAACCCTCCAGTGCTCCTTGTCCTGTGTATGTGAAGGGCGTAATACAAGGCCGTAAAACTAGTCCCATCTTCTCTTCGAGCAGGCATTCTTAATACACCTTTGCTTATGGAAGTCAGGAGCGTAGTTTGTTTAGTAACCTAAGTAGTGGTTTAGATCACTTTCCTGCTTTTTCCTAGTTCTGGGAGCCTGTTTGTATCAGGGACTCTGATTTCCCAAATTCAGATTCCTCTATTATTTTTTTTTCCTCCAGTGAAATTGATTTCTTTTTTAAATGATTGATCCTTACAGCCTTGCCAGCTGCTGCCACATTTGTGTTCCAGTCTTAAGCACCTGATCTGCTGATTGCTGCTAGTCAGACATGCAGTGTCAAAATTATCAGACTGAAAATCAGGAGAATCCTGTTAGGGTAATTAAACCAGGCTAGGGTGAAAGCAGTCTTCCCATTTGAGTGTTCTGATCCGCATATACTATTTCTTTTTTTGCTTCCTTCTTTGGAATGGCCACACAGAAATGTGTGGTATGTCTTGGGAATGAGATGTTTAAGGCCGTTGTTCAGGTTTGATAAATTTAGGCAAGGGGTAGGGTAGGTGCATTTTCATATTTCACGTGGAAAATGGAGTGTGCCTAGCATGTATGTAAGCATACATAGCACGTATGTAAGTGTACATGCAAGCAAGATACATATGTAAACATTGCTGCAGTTCAAAGGTTTGCTGGGTCTATATATACTTACCATTTTAGAAGGACTCTGATCCCAATTGCGTTAACTGCAAGCCCAGTAATACTTGCATCAGTCACTGCAAGGTGTTTATTGAGCATTAGATCTGGAGCCAAATTTAGCTCAGTTCTAAGCTTAACTAGAATTTTCTTAGTTATTTCAGAATAAACTTGATCACTCAAATTTAGGCAGCATTAATTTGAATAATTTGGTTTAAATATTATAAAAGTTGATTTAGTCTAAGGATGTTTTTTTCTAAGTACTGCATGCAGTTTACCTCAGTCTGTTCAAAGTTCTTGCTGGAGTGTGTTGCTTTCCTAGGGTGCACTGGTGCAAATGTAACAATTAGTCAAGTTATTGTTGCCCTTTTGGCACCTCTGCATTGCCCTAGTTGTGAAGGGTTTCATTTTACTTTCAAAACGAAACTATAATGCTAATGACACTTGGTCACTTTATCTTTTCAACCTGTAATTCCTTTCTCTTCCAAACACAGGGCCACAACACACAGTGATTTAGTACTACGTGCAGTAAAATTGGGGATTCCATACACGGTCATTCATAATGCTTCGATAATGAATGCAGTGGGCTGCTGTGGTTTACAGGTAATATTTTTGTATATATGCTATTGCACAACTGCTAAACTTAGAACTGGGGAGCTCTTCTACTGCTGTAGCAGTGCATGTGGCAATCTGAAGTTTGAAGATCTGTAGCAACTGTACACTTCTGTTGTCAGAATTTGTTAACACTTCCTTTTCAGCATGTTCCATGTCAGCAAAAGTCCCTTTTGATGAGTGCATGGTAAATGAATAGTAACACTTCTGTTCTCCTCTGCTGTTTAACTTCCCTCTGCCCCAGGAGACTTTGATGTTTAAGTTATTTTACAGATAAAGCTTTGCTCATGTTGGCTTCCTTCTACTACTGATGGTCACCTGATAAGTTTATTCTTAAATTAGGTTGTTATCCTGTGGATAAATATGCTGGTCTTGTCATAAAAGGAATACATGCACAAGCCTATCTACATGCCCAATTTAGATCATAACTAATTCCAAAATCTTGTATACGTTGCATTCTTTCTCTCCGACGTTGACCTGTCTTCACTTTCTGCGCATCTGCTGAGAGAGGAGGGATTTGCCTAGCCAAGGACTAGAAGAACAAATGACAGTTTTTGTGCTTCTTGAATGGCTAAAGTAGAAGAGGTCTAGTGTCCCCCAAGAAAATACTTCACTACTTCCATTTACACATGTATAGGTTCATTACTACTTTTCCTGCATGAAAATTGTTACAGCTGTGTCTGTAACGTAACTTATCACATATAAATTAGTTGAAGCTTTCCCCTCTTGTTTTCATTCATTACTTTTACACAGAACCTGCCCTCTCAAGGTTCAGAATGGTTCCCTGTGTATGGGAACCGCTAAACCAAGCTCCCAGTTTACCAAAACAGAAAGCAAGGACAGGAATGTAAGTGCACTACAGACAAGAATTGAGAGTTTGAACAGTAAGTTATCACTGAAGGAGGAAACTTTCCTTCCTAGCTTAGCATAAAAGAACACCATTTTAGAGTTTCAAAAAAGAAGTGACACCTTCAAATTTGCACAGACAAACTCCCGTAGCCTTATTTCAATGCTGCCCAGCAGCAGAAAATCTGTTGCAGTAAGTTGGGCATTATCTCTGTCTTTGATCACATCTGAATGGTTTAGAAATGTGAGAGCCCTGTCTGAGCTGGCAGTTCAGCAACACTGCATTGACACCTGTTCGGAGATGTGAATGCTAATGGGAATGCAGCATAGGATTCACATTCTTTATAATTCTTCCTGCGAGCCCTTTCTTAGTGATGCCTGCCTATTGCTGTTAAGAGTTGCGCAAAATTATCTTTTAGGAAGGAAATAGGCTCCTTGGTGTCTAAAATCTACATGTACAGCAGACAGATGGCAGCTGTCGCATGACTGCACTTACTGGGGCGGGTAACACAAGAGCCGAGGCTGGGGTTCACCCTTTCCCTTTTTGGCTTCATGGTGGTGCAAAGTTTGCTTCTGCTGTCAAACTGTTGACAAGTAGTTTCTACTACCCACTATCTTTTCACTGTTATTTTACATTCATTAGGAAGGAAGATGCAAGACTTATAATCCCAAAGAGAACAGATGACTAAGCTTTCTGAAAGCTTGCTTCCCCCACAACTCCAGCTAGGCATAGGAAGGAGAAGTATAGAACTTCTAGGTCAACTGAAAAAAGAGCAGAAAACTAACTGGGAATATGTTATAAACAGTCCATAACTTTTTTCACATATGCAGAGTTTTGGAGATGAGTTTACTATTCCCTTATCCCATGCTGAAGGGATCATGAAGGAAATGTGATGTTATTCACTCTGGCGTTAGTCCCCTTTTCCATTCTGGCTTGGGAGGGGCTGCCTTCTCATAAGTCAACATTCCTGTTGTTGTATAAAGCATTATAGGAAATAGTGATCATATTGTATTACCGGACAGACTATAACCAGCTGTGTGTTTAACTCTTCGTTGCTCCTTACAGGCATAAACAGCAAGTGAGAGATATCTTACAAAAAAGCAGCCTCTGATATAATTAGAGTTGTGGTGGAAGTTTATAATTTCTTTCAACAGTCTTTACTTTCATGGCTGTCTCCTGCCATCAATTTAATTTTGGAGTTACTGTGTTTCAAATTGAAAAGTTGCTGTCAAGTATGGCAGGGATTCCTCTTTTGCTTCACCACAGAAAAGGCTTGGCTTTTTTTTTCTTGTTTTAATCTGATTGTGATACAAAACCTCTTTCTTTCTTACTAGAGAAAAACAGGAAACACCTTTATACGCTGTTCTGAAAGCCATGTGCGTAGTGAGCTGTAACTGCTGATTAGGCCCTCAGTAAAACGCAGCTACAGCCCAGTCTGTTCACAAAAGAACATGTCTCCTGTCATCAGAGCAATGTTTCTGTACAGCCAACAACACTCTGGTAGTTGTGCAGTTTCCCTGTACAGCAGTGAGTTACTGAAATCAATAGAGCATTAGTGACAGTTTGTCACCCTCGATTCATAGATAAATTTCTTGCCAAATTGTAAAGAAGGGTTAATATCTATTTTCAATTATTTTTTTTTTCCCTACTATCTTGACCATTTAACAGAGTCAGTGCAGCTGTTTTGAAGGCTGCACAGGTGAAGATTGCATTTGTATAAAGAACAGGGGGTATTTTAGTTTTGAGAATTAAACTTTTTGAACTTCTAGGAAGCTCTCACAGATTGATACAATGAGCTATAGCTATTGAAAGCAAGGGGTAGTATAATTTAACAAAGTATTAGTCTGGGCATAAGACTCTATGACTTGCTGTGGCTCCCTCTTTTATGCTGTTCTTGCTATGCTTCACTGTGTCAGATTTATTATTNAAAGGTTCTTTCACTTATTCCCCCCCCCCCCCCCCCCCCCCAAAGCTGAAGAACCTCTTTTCCCTCAAAAACAAACAAATACAGTGGGAGGGGAGAAGCCAGGAAAAGTGTGCGAGTGCCTCTTAGCACATTCTCTGCAGGTTCACCTCTTTTGTCTGGAATCTGACACATAGGTATGTTGATCACTCTGACTCTGTTGTAGTGGGGGACAACCACCAGTGAAGAAATTAATGCAGTTTGGTATCTATGCACACTGCCCGGGAAGTCAGGGAGAGGGGACAGAGGTCCCCAGGGAAAGGCCAGAATTCTCAGAGAGCACTTCTAGTAGGCGGTAACTAGTGAGGCAGTTCAGCTTTCTTCAGCATCAGCTTCACTGTAGTTCCATACCCTTGGAAAGCTTAGGGTCTTAGGTAACAGGCTTACCTCTGTTCTACCACAGCTCAGCTACCCTGTGAGCAAGACTTTGCCTTGGCTCTTCCCGACTAGGTTTCAGCACTGCAAGCTGAGAGCAAAGGGAGAGCCTAGCCTGACTTCCATGGCTTTATCCATACCCACACTCAGTTTTTCAGAATAGGGCTGTTTGATTGCTAAGGCTTTTACCCTAGAATAAAGAGGCAGAAACCTCAGGATCTCTAATTTACACCTTTTTTTCCTTCCTTCCTAATCTGTATGACATCTGAGTTAGTTTGAGAAGGTCAGTGGCCACAGGGGTGCTCTCAGGACAGAATTCTCTTAGATCCAGTTCCGGTAGTGTGTCTTTGAGATAGCAGTGTGGATGGTCAAACACATGAGGAAGACTGCATCATACTGACCTGTGATGCACATGAAGGAATGATGCAACTTGAAATGGCTTCAGATAATGGCATTACCATAAAAAGTGAGGGCTGAGAACTAAAGTGCAAAGCTAGAGGCAAGCCACAGGAGTGGCGTTGCTAGTTTTGAAAGCGGTTACTTGGTATTTTGGTAGGGTAGCTAGAAAAAAACATGTCATGGCAAAGACCTGCCTTTCTTTTGAGACATACCTACTTTCCACCTGAATAGCTTCAGAACAAACATCTGCATGTCCCCTTGTTTCTTTCAGTGACTCATATTGATTTTTTTTTTGTTTGCAGTCCAGTTAATTCTTTTAAGATAATTACAGTTATAAAATAGTTTCGTCTTTTCACTACTAGCCAATCACTTAAATGCAAAAGCAGTGCTTACTATGTTATTTTTGAGTCTTTACTGAACAGATGAGTACATTTTCAGTGTCAAGTAGAAAAATACTACTTATAGATAAGGAAGCTGAAGGATGCTATCATTACTCGTTGTGCTCATAGTCAAATAGAAAACCTGTGGTAGCTGCAGGAGCAGAACCTCTGTGTTCCACCCTCTCTCTGTGCCCTAATCTTCAAAAATACTCTCTGCTCTAACAGGAGGGGCTCTACACAAAATGTTTTTTAATCACTGACAGTTAGAACAAACTGTTTTCCATCACTGGTTGGTTTTCTTACTTACTACCAGCTTCTGACCCTTTTAGAAGGTGGCATTTGTGTCTCAAACCAATTAAGCTTAAATCAGTGCTAGTCACACTACTTTATTACTCACAACTGCTGTTAACTGAGTGCCGCTTGTCACTAGCAAACACGACCCAGAAACGTCCATTTAATCAGAATAGATTTTTTTCTCCATTTAGATATCTTCATTTCAGATTAGTAACCCAAGTGACCAGGGTGGGAAGGAATCATTGTTTGATATTGCTGGGAAGAGTCTTAGGAGGTTATTAAAGATAAGGTGCCATTACCTTGGAGGGAAAAATCCTGTCCTGTTCAAGTTTGCTTGGAGTTTCTGAGTCTTTTGGTAGCTGAATTTTATTCTGCTTGAGGAGTGGCTATTTCCTGGATCAGCACTTAGGAAATAGCCAAGACACAAATGTGTTCTTCCCTTCAGCTGCTTTTATGTTATTTGTCTCAGCTGCCTCCTGAAGACTGCAATCATGTGGAGTGGGCATCCCTCAGCCAAACATCCTTTTCTTCACAGTTCCTTTCTCTCACATGTGCTAAGGGGACTGGAGGTTTTTGGGACAGCTGAGCCAACCTGTTGGCTTGCAGTACAAAAACGAGCCATAGCCCCATGTGTGTGAATGGTAAAGGCTTTCAATTTCATGTGAAGGTTCTCATGAGAGAAATTCAGTTGCTAAAGGTCTGTGGTACTAAATAAGATAGTGTAAAGGGCTAGAGCTAGGCTTGTGGTTGGTTCATATGACCAATTACAAGCAAAAATGAAGCTTGACTGATTCTTGCTGCCTCTTTGTTGATGATTGTCCTGCCTTCTAATCTGTTCTCTGGCAACAGTATATAATATAAAGAACAGCAGGAGCCCTTTAATCTGATGTATATGGTCTGAAGGGTTGTTAACGTGTTACAGAGGATGGGGGAAAACCTGACTTGTTAGGTTCCTTCTTTGAGGATGAACGTTGCGTAGCATCATGTCAAAACTCTTGTGACAAAGATAAACAAAACATGCCTTAGCTTTTCTGTTCGTTGGGATTTGCCAAGAAGCAACCTGGGATAATGCAAGGTGCTCTACAGTCTCCATTTCGGAGAAAAAGCCTCTTGGTGTCTGTCAGTGGATGTGATCAGGCTATGCAGTGTCTTCATTTGCAGAACACACCGGTCCTGTGAGAACTATCTGCAGTGTAACCTGTGACCATCTCAATACAGAACATGGCTGAGCAGTGTTTCAGTCCTGCAGGGTTTACAGGCATTTGTGTATGTATACAGGTGCCAGGTCTGAAAAACATAATAAAATTCCTTTTTACCTTCTTCCCCTGACATGTATCCAGTTCTGAAGCTGTTTGAAATTTTAGGAGAGGAGGCAGGCGAAGAATTGCTTTGTCACCATTGCAGCTGATACAGCAATAATTCTGGGAAGGCTGCTGTAAAAATAAACATTTGCATTTTGAAATGTTTACTTCTTGGTTTCTCTGCAGCTGTTCCCCTATTGACCTTTAATATTATCTTGCATCTTCTCTCCTGCTTGCTCTAGTATTTTTTAGAGGGGATGGGGGATCTTCCTTTTTTAATTTCCCTATTTAGTCCCAACTTGTTCCTTCTTTTTATGCCCTATATTTTTGTGGTGATTACCCACACCAGTATTTTAAGTGAGGACTGTTGATCTGGACAGCTTGAGGTGTCTGGTGTCATTCCGACTGGCCATTAACGAAGTTGCTCAGCAGTTTCATTGAAATTTCAGTTGCATGCAGGCTTTCCAGGCTGAGATCACGGTGCAGCACTTTGTCTCTCATAGTTTATTCCAGCCTCTCAACTAGCAATCAATTCTGCTTATATAGAAAACAAGTGAAATAAGAAATATCATTAATAGAAGGGTTAAAAATACTAACTGAAAACAGGCACCTCAGTACCAAAAATTGTCAGACGTTCTTTCATATTATGTGTGAAGTTATAGCTTGTTCTGAGGTGATGAAAGTGTGAGTTGAAGAACAGCTTTTTGCAGTATTTTGTGAGAGGCAGAAAACTCTAGCAGACAGGGCATTGCCTCGCAGTAGAGAGTTCTGGCTTCCTTTCCTGACTTCAGCTATTGCATTGCAAAATTCAAGTGCACAAAGCTTTGCTTAAGCCAATTACTACTTGGGCCGGGGCCGGGGCTGGGGGGGGGAGGGGTATTTCCAAAGACTGAGGTCTTTCAAAATGACCTTTTGAAATTTTTCTGTGAAGTTTTTGAGCATTAGGGAGAAGGTAAGAAGGTTAGTTTCCAAGCTGAGAGCATGAAATGTGTGTCCAACCGTTTCACTGAGCCCCTTTGAAATTCTGTCCCTTTTGTGCCTGAGCAGAATGTAGGCACTCCAACAAATCTGATCATTAGTGCAAGTGTGATGCTGGAGATGTTTTAGCTTGTATGGAACAGATCTTGCCCATTCCTAAACCCCAGCTGCTTAATGTAGAGTGCAGCACACAGAAGACCGCTGGGAAACTTCATTTACTGCTGCCTCTCTTTAAAGCTGTGCCAGCAACTGTACAGCATGATCATTTCACTGACAATATACAGAGCTCTTCATTGTCTTATTACACTTCTTGACAATCTCAAAGCATGACATTAATCCTTAGTTGTGTTGCAATACACCTTGGTTAACAAACGTGTCACAATTTTATTCCAACAACAAGCATGATTTCTGGAATTTTGGGCCCCTATTCAGTCTTTTATGGTTGATGGAGAGAATCTTTTTTAATTTCAGTGAGCTCTGGCTCTAGTGGACCTGCTGTCCTCTGTAACTGCTGAATCCTTAGGATAGTAGTGGAATTTTTGGTATTTACTGCTCTATCTGCAGCAAGGCTTTTCTTAAAAGTCTGATACTTCATGCTAGATTTCAAGAGGTAGAAATTAGAGCATAGCACAGGAAACTGTATTAGGAACAAATTGAATCTGCCTGAGATACAGGGAGAGAGTTAAAAATGTAAGTTCTGATACCGTTATGTGTTGCTTTAATGCAGGCTTGCTCTGGTGGAAGAGCAGTGCCTGGGTTTGCATATATGTCACACGTCTGCAGAGATCAATTGCTAGATGAGAAAGAAATATTTGTTTGTGTCTGTAGAAGTGCTTGTAAGGTAATTGGTTACAAGAAGTCAAGCACAACAGGGGTATCCATTTATTGCTTCAGTTCCACAGCATTCATAGATTGTTGGTGTACCAGAAAGCTTCCAAATTGGTATTTTAATTTCAAGTTAAAATATGCATGCATTAATGCTAGGAAATCTATTCTTTAGCAGTTTAGTTAGTAGAGGGGTGTAAGTTGCAAAGGCGTTTCTAGGCAGCTAGTAAAATACGCCCCGTTCCATCTTGTGGGTGTAGAAGCTACTTCTGTGCTGTCCACGTGCTGAGAAAACAAGGGTATTTTTTTGAGACTGTAAGTAGAGTTTTCTATGACACCAATACTTTGTGACGATATTCTGAAGTTATTTCTACTGAATGGACAGGCCATTTCTGACAAATTTTTTTTTTTTTTGACATTCAGACGTAAGTTTTCATGCAAAACCTGGTAAACAAAGGACACATTCAGTGAATCTGACAGGCAGTGCTTGCACAAAAAGGTTAACTTGCTTAACTTCTCGTTGGCAGAGATGATGGAGAATCTTTGTAATGATCCATGGAAAAGAGAAAAATAACAATCAGAAGTGCTGTAGGGTATAAAGTTGAATGCCCAACTTGTTTTTAATATGTCATTTAAAAGATCTGATTTCCAACAAAATACTTATCAGATAGTAACATTTCACCCATTTCTGCACATCATTTTCTTTGCTAAAAGACAGAAGTCGAAGTTTCTCTCTTCCAGGTTATCAAAATGCCAAAGGGACTGGGATAAGGACTGAGGTTAATTGAGGCCACTTTGTGTACTGAAGGAGGGCTGCTGCTCTCTGGGAAGCGACTGCGGTGGCTTTCAGGTGGCTGGTTAGTTAGGCTGGGACCGGACATTTCAGCAGTTGTTGGTGACTGGAAGTGTACTACCAATGAGATTAAAGGTTAACTTGTTCCCAGGTGCTCTAACGGTGAAGGGGTGAAAGAGAAACTCCTTGTTCTAATAGTTTTTCTTCAGATTTGGTACAAAATGGAAAAAGTTCTAGCTAGCCACATGAAAAACAGGCAAAACATAGCTTGTGGTTTTTTTTTTCTTTTTCTAGAACACAGCCTTGAAATAGTTAAGAAGTTACATCAGGAGCAATTCATTTGGTTCAACCTATATTTAGCTTACTGGAAGAACCTTTAGGTTGTGAAATGTACGCTGTGTGTTCTTGTCCTTGTGCTAGAATGAAATATTTAAAAGAGGAAATGTTTTCAGTAATATTCCAGGAATCTTTGAATAAACGCTGTTCTTATTAGCATGAATGGTTAAAATTTGGGCTTTTGGTCCCTTGAAAACATGTTTCTGCTTTGATACAAATTCTGCTCTGCCAGCGTAAAGGAGTTAAAACCTCAACCTAATGCCGCAGTAAAATAAGTACGTGTAGGGGAATCCCCAGATGGCACAGAGCTGCCAGAGCTGCTTCTACATCGTGTCCTCTTCTCTGCCATCAGAGCACACACAGTGCCTCCTGGAGCGAACTTGGAAAACCAGCTTTTCCTTCCAGGTTTACAGAGAAAGTGGGGAGGTCAGTTCATATAGCCATCAATGCTTATCAATATGTAAAGGGCGGGTGTCAGGAGGATGGGGCCAGACTCTTCAGTGGTGCCCAGTGACAGGACAAGGCACAATGGGCACAAACTGGAAGACAGAAAATTCTGTCTGAACATAAGGGAAAACTTCTTTACTTTGTGGGTGGCAGAGCACTGGAACAGGCTGCCCAGAGAGGTGGTGGAGTCTCCTCTGGAGATATTCAAAACCCTGGACGCAATCCTGTGCAACATGCTCTGGATGAACCTGCTTTGGCAGGGGCGTTGGACTCGATGATCTCATAGAATCACAGCATGGTTCGGGTTGGAAGGGACCTCAAAGGTCATCTAGTTCCACCCCCCTGCCCTGGGCAGGGACGCCTCCCACTAGACCAGGCTGCTCAAAGCCCCATCCAGCCTGGTCTTGTCCCAGTGTCTCACCACCCTCACAGGAAAGAATTTCTTCCTAATATCTAATCTAAATCTCCCCTCTTTCAGTTCAAAAATTTTTCAGTTTAAAATCTCCAGAGGTCCTTTCCAACCTCTACCATTCTGTGATTCTGTGAATGCAAAGATAGGTAAAAACTTTACAGGTAGTTCATTAGTTGTTCTTTAACATGCTTTACTGTTTGGAGAGTAAAAGAACCGCAGCAGAAAGGGAGTGTAATGACAGGACACGGGGCAACGGTTTCAAGCTGAAAGAGGGTAGATTTAGATTGGATCTCAGGAAGAAATTCTTTACTGTGAGGGTGGTGTTGTGTGAAAGGGGCAGAGCAGTTTTGGCAGAAAATAAACCCCCTTGCGTTCTAACACACCTCACTGGAGTGGGAGGCTAGGTGCAGCTAGGCTTAAATTCTGAGTGATGCCCAATTCGCCACTATCAGTCCAATCGCGTTTAACAGGCATTAAACTAGTACGATTTGGATACACTAAATAGTGGAATACACCTTTAGTCCAGTCGTGCTTACGAACTAGCACAGCCACCCTCGAGTCTGTGGTCGCGTTCAGTGAGGAACCGGAGCGACTAGCTACTTAAAAAGTGCAGTTTATTAGAGCAACAGATTTACAGGTTCTTAGGATTGTCGGTGATAAGTGCGCTGTCTGCAAAGCACATGCAAGTAAAGGTAATACTAGTTACAGAACGCGCGACGAAGTTATAAATGATACAGCCTGGCTATGAATGTGGAAAAGAGATTCTCTAGAGAAAATTCTAAGTTTCCCGAAGAAGCGCTTGGTATAGTTTAAGTCTCACCCAAAGGCGTCCCGATGAGGGGGAAGAAAGGCTCAGTCCGTCGACTGGTCCTGGGATTCAAAGGCAGTCTGTGATG
>VYZM01002776.1:0-22445 GCA_013398915.1 Dromas ardeola
AGCTGTCCCACCACATCTCAGTATCTTAAATATGGTTTTGGTGTCTCTTCTTTAAAAATTATAACATAGATCAATCTTCTTTACCCTTCAGCTAAAAACTGAAATAGAACTAAAAGTCTTGCAGCATAAGAATGAACAATATTAAGGGTCTGAAGACACGTATGCCCCTTAACTTGATAACTTCAGTCACAGCTGAAACGCACACGGCCAGGTTACACAAAACCTTTCATAGAAAATCATAATTTTGTCAGAAATGAAGAGGAATGCACATTGCATGTATGCAAAATAGTTAGATAGCAAGACCATAAGAATTGGACCTGGTCTCTGATGTCAAGAATGGAAGTCCTCACTGCTAGTTTACAGCTCGTTTCAGCTGTTTGAAAAACCCTTATAGACCTGATTATCTTTGCTTGATAAGTTATTTGAAGTTGAGCAGTGCTGATCAAGAACTTCTAAGCTCTTGATAAAGAATTTCAAAATTCTTCTTATATATTTTCAGTATGTATTATTTCCTAAGGATTGTTCTCTCTTATTAGGTTCATTTCTCCTTTATAAAGAGAAAAAAATTAAGCTGTCATACTTATAAAATCTATTAACGTTTGAATTACTAGTAAGCTCTTTGTTCTCAATTGCAACCCTGCAATTACTCAGAACATCAGAAAAAGGAAAAGATGCTATATAGTGTTTACAGAAATCAAATCCAACAAGCAAAAATAGCATGAAGTTTGGAAACACACTCTGAAAGATAGTCTTTCACTACCGAAGACACCATTGCTTTCAATAAGAATTGGCACAAGATTTTCCAAAGAAGAATTCAAATTTTCACCCCAAGGCTTACAGATTTCAAAGTGTCAGAGATTTCTGTATTTTTTCTTTTAATGCCAGAACATCTAATTTACCTTTTCTTCTTCCATGTTAGATCCAGAGCTACCTGTAAGGAAGCTTTCTAGAAAAGATAAATTTTGAATATGAAGTTCAGCATGCAGGATTTCAGGCCAAGTGAAACAATAAAGAACTTAAAAAACTCAAGTAACAGGGTCTTATGGGGAAATATCAAGAAACATTAATAACTGCTGGCACAGTTATTTGGTCTTTACTATAGTAAAATCTCTTAAGTAGTGGCTGTTCCTAGGAATGTATTTGTACAGTGTTTGCACAATAGAACCCTTTCATTATTGGAGTCTGAATAAATTTCTGTAATACAATAAACAAAGAAATAATAACAAATGAGGAGTGTGCAGGGAGAAAAATATAAAGTCTCGTGATGTTATTTTTAATCCTATGATATCTAAAATTGCTTTTTAAACAATGCTATAACATTCAGGAAATGTACAAAAATCATTTAAAGGCTGATGAGATTCTCAAGGGTAAATTGTACGCAAGTATTCTGTTTGCTGTGGGAGAATCTATCAAAGACTATGCATGCATATTTAAACTTGCAAGGTGAAAAATAACAATATTCTGTGCAAATGAGCTTACAATCCTTAAATTCAGTTTTAACGGGAAGATGTAATTGAACTCTATTTTCTATATTTTAGCTGCACTGCTGATGATCCTCAATGACCACTTCTGGCATAGATCAGGTTTCCTGTAAAAGATGAGCATCTGAAATTAAGTCAGCAATATCAAATGCTGTAATTTAGTTTTATCCCATTATTAAAGATATAACAAGGATTATATTACATGCTATTACTGCTTTATGTCATGTTATAGAACATTATGTTCCATCAATGCACGAGTAATCTCTATCAGGAAAGGACATAGTAATGGTAATGTACAGCTGGGCAAGCGACCAGCTTTGGGAATTTCTTGGAAGGCCAAAACTGTATGAAGAAATTTTGAACATCTGGAAAAATACAACAGAAATGTTCATATATATATATATATATAATGGCAAAAAATTTTCCTTGTTTTCCTCAGGTTCTGAAAGGGAAACAAAAGACAGCTTTCACAGATTCAAACCTTGGATTTGTTTTTACCCTACAAAACATTTTATAGAGGCACAGAATGCAGAACTGAGCTAATGAAATGTTTTAACTGACTCCTCAATTGGATCCTTCTCACACTTTTTGAAATATGCTCTTACCAACACCCTGTCATGCCAGGATACTATTAAATCACTGAAAGAAACCACACATACTGGGAAAAGAGAAATGGAAGGGAAAAGAAAAGGGAAATTTAAGGTAAGATGAATGAAAATAAAGATGGGTTTGTAGATGCACATTATCAAAACAACTCATTTTGTAACTGAATCCTCCAATGGAAATGCAGTCAAAGGATGAACTCTGACAAGGAAATACTTGACAATTTCCTACATGTATGGTTTTATAAGTGGTGTTTGTATTTAGGGACATAAAGTTAGAAAATACTTTGATGAGAGTTATCCATGTTAGTAATCAAACAATAGATCTTTAATCTGAAAAATATGAATACTTCCATTATCACAAACCCTGTGAATAACTATACAGCTAGTCACACAAGTTTTAGGTTCGTAGTGATTAAGCTTTCATTTGATAAGAGACAACTTAACCTTAACAGTTTATAGAGCTTTTTCTCAATGGAGATATTCAAAATTAATATAAAGAAAACAGATTACATGTATTAATAAACTACCAGTCTTCAGATCTCTCTGAAGTATAACTAGGAACTAGGAATAACAATTACTGTAGGCACCAGCCCCAGGGACAAAGAGTCAGCATTTAATATAACTGAGCTTAAACAGGATCTAGTATTTTAACCTTTCTCATATGTATGCTTACAACAAAAGTTTGAAGAATTATTGGACAAGACTTGACACAACAGGCAGGGGCTGCAGTAATCCCCACTTGTATGTCAAATGGCATTGGTTGGACACGTATATTTTGCCCCTTCTATAGTGTACTGGGCTTGATTTACTGACTAAAATTAGGTATTTAGTGCCATTTTGGACTTGCTGCAATATCTAAGTTTTTTTCACGCGACTGACAGCTATGACTCAGGTCCTTCAGGAGACACACTTGAGGAGTGGCAGCCAAAGGCCAGATGGAGTATGCCGTATTTAGATAGCTGAGCAAATACGCCTGTTGCAAATAGAACCCTGCAACCGGCTACAACCTGTAACTGAATTTCACCCTTACTGGTCTTCCTGTCTCTTACAGCTACTAGGAGATTACTAAAGATAAACCCTAAGAAACATGCCTGCAGTTAAAGGGTTATCAAGAACTCTATTGCTCTAAAAATGTTCAGAAACTGGGATTTTTCTACTGATATAACTGAAACATAGCTTACACTGAAAGTAAAATTATGAAAGAGTATAAGTAAGTTATATAAATTTTAAGACAAAAGATGTGGAAGAGAAGGATCAGGAAGTCACTTTGAGCAAAAAATTTCAAAAGATAACAAAAGAGGGTGCTAGTTCACAGGGGTCTCTGAGAGGCCATAATATCAGCAAAATTGAGGTCCATAGAGAAAATTAAAATTCAGGTAGATTGTTGCTATAGAAAAAGGAGCAAGGGAGGAAAAGGTAAAGCAAACTACATGATTGAAGCTATTCAGCAATCGTCCCACCAGGCAGACCTGCCCCAGCTCAAAGTGGTCTGGAGCAGCAAAATAAACTTGTTGTTTCAGCCATACTAAATCATGCCAGACTTGCCTTGGTGTCGTCAAGGGGACATCTTGAAGGAGGCAGTGGACAGATTAAACTTTCTATACCACTTACCTTTCTAAAGCCTCCTCTTTTTTTTTTTTAATCCTTCGAGAAAAGGATCAAAGGGATAAAATTACTAGATTTGTAAAGACTGTCAGTTTAAATACAACCACTGACAGATTACTAAAAGAAAGAAAAGTTGAATACAACCAGTATACCCAAATTTAAAAAAAAGATTCATCTTTCTGTGTGAGAAAAGTAAGGGAAGAGGGCTGCTGCTTGAGAGGTTTCATTCAGAGACCTGAGGAAGTTCGCAGGTGCAAATATCTCTGTAACTATGACAACGGTCAGAAGCTCATTTGGGGAAGTAGGAAGCCAGGAGCCTGGCTACCTATCACTGCCTCCAGCAAAATTAGTCTCAAAGCTGAGAGAAGAACTGATTTTTGTTAAAATTTATTTGTTGCACATCCAAAAGTATTTCAAGACAATTCAAAGCTAAAATTAATCAAAATTTCAGTGAAAAGACTAGAGAAAAATGCTTTTGGTCAATATTTTTTTTTTCTCTTTTTTCATTTTTACATCAAAGGAAACACTTCCTCTTGATCCTGACTATTTGGATGTTCTTGAAAATAAAAAAAAGATGAAAAATAATAAAAATAATGCTCATACACAAAAATTCTAAAGGTTGGGTGTGTTTGTTTTTCTGCTTTTCCTGGTATAAATAAGTCTATATGCATTCAGGAAGAGTTAGTTTTCATTTTGTAAAAGCTACATTTTTCAGGAGATAAAAAGTTTTTTTCAGAGGTTTCCATGGACTTCTAGCCTGCAGTGTACTTGTAGCTCACAAAACCACAAAAAGAAATTATGCCTGCCACTCCCCAATAAAAAATACTGATTTTTAATCATTATTTGTCCACTTTCAGCTGATGCAGCCTAAACTGGATTTAGTGATAATCAGACAAAAGATTAAAAAATAATGCAACTTACTTCTGACTTCATAGTTTTGCAACTGGAAAGTAACAACTACGTATGTACATTAAAATAGCCTGATTCATCATCTTCAAAGAGACTAGTTGCAAAGAGAGACAGAGTAAATTGTAAGTTTCATTATAAATATGATTTTATGTTTCCTAAGTTGTGCATTAGATTTTGCTGTTATGTTAACATTTCTGCTTTGTAGGTCTGTGATGAATATGCATCTGTTGTCAAATTTTAAAAAGCTGGTATTCAATCTCATTACAATTGAAAGCTGTGAAAAAGGACTGTTTTCCTAATACCACAGATAACCTGTTTTATAATAATTTATTAATTTAAGGGGTTTTTTTAGTCTTTTATTTTAAGCCAAAAGAAAAAAATGTTTGCTTAATGAAAAGTTCACTGGGAATTCAATGAAAATGCCTTTTGGTCTATGTAAAGAAAATTGTATGAGTCATGATATGAATATCTGCATGCACACATAACATAAAAGCTATAATAATTACCAAAACCTTCCATCAAGAAATGTATTTTGCTATTTTAACAATAACAATAATTTTCAAAAAACCCACATAACTGGTGTTTTTTGAAAAAAAATTCTTCCTATTTAGAAACCTTTCATGAACAAAGACAGTCAAATTGTGTAGCTTGCTTGGGGTAAATAATTGACATTGCTGTGTGTACTCAATAAGCAAGATAATAATCAATATGCCTCAACATCACAAAAGTTATTTCACTATTAGGGTTAAGGTTATGAGCTCCTCTTGCTTGAACTCAAGGCCTAGGCCCAGTAATTTGCAGGATTAAAAGTCTCTGATTAAATTTGCAGCCCAGTCAGTTGGTGGGGATGGGAACTCAGTCCCTAGAGATGAGAGTCTCAAAGCAAAACAAAGTCTCTGAAGAATTTAAATATCACTGCAATCAATGCACAAAAAGGCAAGTACCCATATATTTCGTAATACTTTTCTGTATGGAGGAATAGGCAAATTTTTCAGTAACTGCAAAGTTTGTTTCAAAGCACGTCCCAATTAGATTAATACTGAATCATATGCCTAGTCCTTCATTCCCCCTTTTTCCCTCCTTCTTCTACCCCTAACTCTGAGACAGGGTTTAAAAGACAGATAATTGATCCTGTAGAAACCAAATGTTTTTAGTAGTACTGTATGTTCTTTCAGTAATAGTCACTTCCAAATAGTTGTTTGTTTCAAAAGACAGAGTTTTCAACTCTGAACTCTTAGTTTTTCACTCTTTCATGGGTTTTTCTTTTCTCCTGAATGTAGAATTCCTCTCTTTTGAGGCACGCTGCCACTCGTTTGCCTGTTTTTAGCACTCAGATAATTTGAAGAGCCATACAATACAGAGGTATTCATACTTTTCAATTCATATTTTCTTTTCATTCTACTTACATTTCACATTTTTCAGTTCAAATCTAATATGATTCATGCCTCAGTACATGCTCCCTTCGTTCACTGTACTGGTAATGATCTCCTTTTACAGTTCGCACAGGTAGGGCTGTTTTATGGGTCTGGTTCTCAAGGTGCATTTCTCAAAGTCTGCTACCTCAAGGTGTATTCGCAAAAGTGGTACACTGTGAAAGGAGAGATTTTATTTTAATTTTGTGAAACTGGCAGTACAATTCTAGATGTAGCAGATATAACATGTAAAATGTATATAAAGTGTATATAAAGTTTGAAGATATTCCTCTGCACATGCAGGACTTTGCATTTCTTGAACTGCATGAGGTTCCTGTCAGCCCATTTCTGCAGCCTGTCCAGGTCCCTCTGGATGGCAGCATGACCCTCTGGTGTATCAGCCGCTCCTCCCAGTTCTGTGTCATCAGCAGGCTTGCTAAACTGGACTCTGCCCCTTCACCCAGACCATGTAGCAATGTGTTTGATAAAGTTTTCAACCATTTGAACAACCATTTTCAACCATTTTCAACCATTTGAACATTTTTCTTTATATTTCCCGACAAATAAAATGTTTTTTGATATTTGGTTTTAGACATATAAAAGACATTTTGAAAAGAAAAGAAACTGAAGGCAGGGAGAGTCATATTAGTTTATTTGACAGTATTACAAACTCACTCAAAAGACACAGAGATTATTGTCCTTGCCATGCAGAAATCAATGATGTGAGGTAAAAGTCATGTGGTTCCATGATGACATGATGTTTTCATTGTTCAACTTCAGGATAGTGGATAACCCACCATCCAGAACAAAGGTGTGAGTAATTTTCTTCATAACACACCCTTTCTCTACATATACCTTGAGACCACGTTGTTGAAAGCATCCATGAGAAAAAAAAAAGGAAATAGGATCTGATGATTTTACATGTCTTTTTGATGTATATTAAGGTGTTTACCATTATTATAGGCAATGAAAAGCTGGAAAGCACACAAGACTGTTAGAAGGAAAGAAATAGTGGGAAGTGAGACCTAACTAAAAATAATTTAAGGGGGGATAATGGGTACTGCTTTTAGAGAAAAATAGGCTTGGAAAAAGGGATGAAAGAGGTGAGCAGAAACAGAAAGTGTTATGAAAAGGGATGATGTATTAGCAGCAAGAAAGAAAAACAGGTATGTGATGGTTAGTTTCTGATCCCAAATGAAGATGGAAAAGGAAAGTCTCAAGACCTTTGTTCCCTGTAAGGGCACCTAATGGAATTCTGGAAACTTGTTCTCCAAAATCAAAACTAGATCTTAATTTGATTTGATTTGTTTTGATTTGATGTGATTTGATTTGATTTGATGTGACTTTCCTCAGAGGCCAAATTCACTATTACATTCCGGCTTTGCTTCTTGATGGGTAAAATTGGATATATGGATACTTTTCATTGTCATTGTAAGGCAGGCTAGTCAAAAAATACCACTGGCAGCTTCATTATGTTCATTCATTTTGTGCAAAGGTGTACTGAAACCAATTTATTTAAATATTCAACCTTCTTACCTTTTTCAAACTGAATATTAAACAATAGGACAAATTTAACACTCATCTACTCTCCTTATATAGCTCTATTAATCTTACCATCTTCAATGGGATATGCAGAATGCAAATCAGATATGATTTTGGCTTAATGGAGAAAGTCCTATAATTCTTCAGAGAAAGTTCCAGTCCTTCATGTGGAAATGTTCTTTGCAAGCTGGTGCCTCTTTAACTGTTTATAGTAAGAATGAAATGAGGAGTGCAAACCTTATAATCTGTAAGAGTTAAATTATTACATTTAAGTATGTGCTAAGTATACATTTATTGTATGTGCTTTACGTTTTGTTAAAGAATCCCTTAGAATCTTCTACCAAGGGGAGAATCTCTTTTTCCTTCTAGATATTACAGAAATGCAGAGGAATAATCAATCCTCTAGGAAGTCTGCAGTCACAATAAACCCGCATACAGACAACGAGAAAAGAAATGTCTTAAATGCAAGACATTTTGTGTCTGATTTGTTTTCATTCTTTCTTTAAATTTTTCTACAAACTATTTCCTGGCATTACTTTCAGTATGAGTACTTCACAGATGTAAAGAAAGCATCAGCTCTGAGATAATCCTAAAAGAAATCTTTCAAGGCACTGAAAATTTTACCATATTATTGGCAGGTCTTTTTGCTTTGAAAAACTATTTGAACTCCTTTCTTATTTTTGCATCATTCAAATAATCCGGTGATTATTTTAGATTGCATATTGTCATTTTATTCCTTTCTATTGAGGTTTACAGGGATTTTAAAAATCTTTAATAACATTTAATTAAAATGATAAAGGTTAATTTTATTAGCATAAAGTTTAAAGTTCATGTATCAAAGGGATATTAAAAATACCACATTTTAGCCTGAGCATTTACATTTAAATAAGAAGGTCAAATCCAAATGTCCTGTGCTTCTCTCAGGTTGAAATATAGGCAGAGCTGGGATCCCAAGACCTCAGGTAGAAATTCAGACTTCCTGCCCGACAATGAAGGCATTCAAAAATCAAGAGGCCTTTCCTTTGGTAAGTTAAAATGTTCTTCAAGACCACTAAAGATATGTACTATTGCATTTTTTTTTCCTTCTGAGGAGTGTATCTCACTCTCACACTCGATTACAATCTATATTTAGTCAGAGACTTTCTTAGACATTGATTGCATCTCCAGTATAGCCTGAATCACTAGTCTTATTCTAAGCATGATGAACGCAAATATGATTGCACTGAAACTCATTAAAAGTAGAGATGGCCACTTTTTTTTTTTTGCATAATAAGCTCATGATTAAAGCATTTGCCCCTCAGTCAGAGAAGTGAATGCCTGTAGAACGTAATATCCACCACACCGCAGGACATACCGGAAAGAAATATTTTCCTGCTGAAGTTATGTCTCTGTTCGACCAGGACTCCAGTACCCATAAAGCCAGAAGGAGAAAAGGCAATAAGTCAGGGTCGTGAGACAAAAAAGACAGGAAAGTTCTTCCGTTCTGATTCCTCTTCTAGAATGTCTTCAGGTGTTTGAAATACGATATGAATGCTCAACAAATTAAAGAATGAGATGGGAGTGAAGTACTCTGTTCCTGTTGCACTAGTTTTTTCCATTTTTCCCATCTTTCTGTTTCTGTCACGCATATAAACATATAAAGCTGTTTACTCAGTTGTTGCACAAAGTCTGTAAGATATAACCCCCGCAACTCTAGAACAGAAGTTCTAGAAAAAAACCCCTAGAACAGCTAGAACAAAAACCCCAGATGATGTAACTGTGAAATAAAAGGTAATATTTTCCTCCTACTGTCATCTTGCTTACTTTCTGTAAGTGGTGACTGCCTTCTGTTAAATTGATGGAAGGTCTGATTATATATGATGCTGAGGCCCAACAAAACATGTTTAGTTGCAGAAGTTTATTAGAGCATGTTCAATGACTTACTGTGATTATATCTAAAGGTACAGATCACACCCAAAGCATTACTAAAAATATCTAAAGGCACAAATTATATTGCAGGTTTTGAAAGTCATTGTATATGATCCATGACCCCTGAAGAAATTTATTTTTAGGTAGTTTTTACTGTTTAATTTTGTTCTTTTTCTCTGGCTTTTTTTTTTTTTTCTTCTCCTTATTTTCCCCATCAACATGCTTGTCTCCATGGAAAACCAAACAGTTAATGTTTAAGTCAGAGTCTGTACACTGCTAACACTGATTTAAAGATCAAGCTTCTTAGATTCACTGAAGGGAACACCTAGTTTTATGTCTGAAATCAATTAATAAATGTTTAGGTTATTTAGCTTTCTGAAATTATGTATCTTCTTTTTTCCTTTTTTCTGAACTGAACTGCACAGTTGTGTAAAGACTGCAAAGCATGCCCATGTTTTATGTGCAGTTTCTGAAAGACTTTCTGTTCTGATGTGTGGACTAGACTAAAAATGTATTAAATCCTTCTTAATGGGGACAAAACCATTGTAGGGACCAACATGCACAGTTTATTAGGTGAAAATCAGTGGTATTTCATGAGAATCTAATAGCTTTTCATGAAAGGTTAGGAATTTCTGAACCATACAAAAAGTTCACGCACTGGGATAAAATTCCAGCAGGAAATTAGTTTTTATTAAATGTAATGGTATTTATGTGTTTCATGGTACACATGTACAAGCTAGGGGTATATTATGGGCTTGGGCACAAGTGATACTAATTAGGTAGGAATCTTTTTTTATGACATCTTATTTCAAATACCAGATATTAGAGGTTGCTGCTGTAGCTCACTATACTTGAATGCTTTCTGAGAAATGCAAAACTCCAGGAAAACTAAATATAAGGTAACATTCTATTCTACTGATTGTTGTAACTGAATACATGTCTGTGTTTTACACAAATTAAGGAACTAGAGATCACTGTGACGAGAATCTTTAGAAGACTGACAAGTCAGGCCAGTTTTAAAATTTAAAACAGTACTAAATTCATTCACTAACAACACACTCCATGCTAATAATTAATTCTTATGTGTCATTAATAATTATTACTATGCAGATGAAATTATTAGTCTTTAACATCTCAAATTACCTGTAAATACCAAATGATGCTGCATAACTGGTGTTGATGACTGCAGTCTTTGGTGGTCCTTGGTCACCAAAGTTAGGGTGATCAGACTTGAGAACTCTTTGATGAGAGAAGCAAGAACTGAAGTGGCCTTGTCTTCTTTCTTCTCTGCTTTTCCTTCCTTATGCCTGTTGGTTTTATACTCTTCCTCCTCCCAACCATGCCAAAAAAATAAAGGGAGGACTCATCTCCTGATCCTGCTTACCCTGTTTGTGGTTTTGTGAGTCAATATCCTAATGTATTTGGAAGGATGTTCAGCTCATTCTCAGTCCTTTGTACTCATCTTGTCCTTTGTCTGACAATGTTTTAACACTTGGGAGGGAACATTTTAACACTTGGCAGTCTCTTTCATATGACCACACACATCTTTCTTTGCCCTTTGAGCAGTCAAATTGCTCACATGCTTCTGCCAAATGCTAATATGTTGTATCTGAGTCTGCCATCACAGTTATTACAAAATACGTATGCACTGTTGTTAGTTACACTATTCTAGTACATTTATATATAGGTTCAAGATAAACTAATATTAATTAGGCCTTGATTAACACATTTAAAATGTATAACTGCCACTGCCTCTTATCTGGTTACATGATGGGTTTGGATCTGTCCAACTTCCTTCTCAAAGTTCATCCAGGATGCAGCAACATCAACTTTTTAATCCAAATCAGGTGTATGTCGCTGAAATGAGTATTCAAATTACTTATGTTTTTTTTCTCATTTGGTTCACACAATAGAGCAGTCTAACATGCATGAACAGGATTGTTTTCAGACAAAACTGAACATGAAAGTACATTCCAGGAGCACTCCAAATACACTGCAGTAAGAAATGGTCATTCAGTCCCTCTAGCATACTAGTATGATAAAAGTTGGAGGGGACCTCTGGATGCCATCTGGTCCAGACCCCTGCTCAAAGCAGGAGCAACTTAGATCAGGTTGCTCAGTGCCTTCTCCGGTGCATATCTCCAAGAATGGATATTCCAATCTGTTTCAGTGTAGGACTACCCTCGTTATGTGTAACTAATCACAATTACCCTTGTTGCGTTTTGTGCCTGCTGCCTGCTGCCCTATCACTATTAATCTCTTTGAAGGATTTGACTCTGTCTTTTCTACACACTACCATTAAATATTTGAAAACAGCAATGAGATTTACCCTAGTCTTCTTTTCTTAAGAATAAACAAGTTCAGTTCTCTCAGCTTTTCCTTGCGTGCACTAGAGCTAATCAAACTGATACACTTGAATTTTATATCATTTGCACCAAAAGTTTTGCTCTGCAGATCTTCACCTTTTTGGTCTACAGTGCCTGTTTCAAGAACCCAGTCTGGACCTAGACTTTAGGATTTTTGAAGGGTGTAGATCTTGCACTAAATGGTTTTAGATTTTGAATTCCAAAATAACAAATGGAGTAGAGAAAGATCATTAACAACTTTCTACTACTAAACCTTGACTAAAATTAGAAGGGCCTTCCTCCATCCATACCTAATTCTGAAGGAGTCAGAGTAATATCAGAGCTCTTTAAGAATATATTACGACTGCTCAAAATTCTGTAATTCATTAGTGTTTGAGTTCTTTTTCACCTATTTGCAACTATTTTTTCTTCAACTGAGTAAAATGATATTATTTGAAGAAAAATATTTATATATTGATTATTGCTGCAGGATACAACCCCAGTTAGTTAAATGTTTTCTATTCAGTTTTTGGTTCTACTGAAAATAGATCAGAGCTACGGGAATGACCACAGAAAAAGAGAAACCTTCAACAGCCTCTTATGTTCAGCCTTCCTTCCTGTGCCTCTGATTTTTAAGATGGCTAAATTAATAAGTGCAATATGATTAACATTATTTATTACAATTCATGAATAATAAATAACTAGAAGGATTTGTCATTCATTTGGATATGTTAAGAAATCTGGTGCACCAACGAGTGTCTTCTAAAGCATGAGTAATAAAGCCAAAGGCCAGCTTGTAACCACTCCAAGATGAACAGGTAATGAATTAGCATATAAGCAAAATCTTTCCCATGTCCTGACCTGTGAAGCTAAGTGCAGTACTGCCACAGTTAAAGTCAATTCATCAGCACAATAAAATATTTTTAATTTTAAAGGTAGTTAAATGGCTCATCTTTCAAAAAGATGTGATAAATTTAGCACGCCTTAAAATCTCTGAATCACAAATAGATGCATTTCTATAAGACTGCCTAAGAAGCAGATTGTCACTGGTTAAATGTTCACAAGAAATGATCTTTCTGTCAGTTTTAAATTGTAGGATTTGGAGGTTTTATGGTTTTTTGTTATGTTTGTTTCCATATCCCCAAAATAGCTGTTTCAGTACTGTGAATAAAATCTTGTTCCCAACACACTGACTCTGTTTTCACTTTGGGAAAGAGAATACATGAGACTTAATTGTAGTTTTAAATTAAAACACAAAATTTAGTTTTCCTGTAAAAATATTCGATGTAAAGAATTTACAAAGGGATACAGACTTCTTCAAGTTAAAGATCAACATCAAGCATGAAGGATGGACATTGAATTGAATGACTAAATTATTAAAGGAATGAAAAAGTTACCATACTTACTAGATTACTGTATATTAAAGTATTATTATATTATAATATGAATGCGATCAGTTCCTAACAGATATCACATGAGGTATCACATGCACACCAGAAGCAGTGTTTTTTGCCTTTTGCCACTGTACAAAAGCTTTGCAAGCACTGATACCACTACATTTACCAATGTGCCATTTTCTTGTGCCCCAGTCTGTCAGCTAACCCCAATCTGCATTCATGCAGAACAGGAATGATTTCACTGGGACTGTTAGAGCATTCAGCATCCTGCTTACAGTAAATTTTTTTACAAGATCAGGACCTCACCAAAGACAGTGATAGATATTATTGGCCATATTGCTGAAGGATATGCATGAACCATTGAAATCAGGGGGGAAGGATTTAGTACCTTTAGAAATTTTACTCTTTAAAATTATCTAGGAAAAAGGAATTAGCCAAGACATATAAATCTTGATCACTGACAAAAAACAACAATTAGCCTATAAGCTAAACCCTCAGTTGTAGTACTTTTTTACAGTATTTATATCCCAACTTTCAAGAAGTAAGTTATTTTATAAGGTGGCAAGATTCTTTAATGAATGATTATTTAAACAAGATATTCAAGAGTTTTAATAAGCTTGTCAAACTTGGTCCTTTTCTCTGTTTCTCCTACATAATGAAGTCTTTCCTGTAACTGCAGCACACACAAGCAGAATTTTTAAATGAGAGACCTAATTTTGGCAGGTCTAGGTCTAAGTCCCCTGGTTCTCAAGAGTCTTCTATATTTCAGGTTCTATTAGCAATGTACAATGCTAACTCATGTCCAAGCATATCCCAGAAATCCCTCCTGAGATATTTAGCCATGTCACTTTGAAGAATACTGAAATGAGCAAGAACGGGGCCTTTCTCTATTTTTTCTTTGATTCTTTTAAATTCATTGCTCTGACATAACCTTTGAAATAGATACAGCCATAAGAAGGGACTGAAGAAAAAAACAGGCAAGTTTTACAAAAAAATGAAAGCAATGCTAATTATATTCAAATCCTGCTAAGAATGAAAACCCACTGAATTTAATGGGATCAGAATTGGACTCCACACCTCATCTAGTTAAGCCTCAACATTGCAACAAAGAATGGTCATTGTTTTGAGACCAGTTTAATACTTGAAGTGGGGTCATGCATGCATAGCATGATGAGCTTCATTCTAAGCTCTGAATTTCTTTGCATTAAGTCAGGTAATTTACAGTATTTGAACAGCTTCTCCAGTTGAAATGAATCTGTCTTTTTAACATTTAAATGAACAGTAGGAATAGAAATAGCTGGGTACTGAAGAATGTACGGTAAACTGTTGAGCAAAGCATAGAAATAAGAGAATAAATGGGTTTTGCAAACTGATCTTTTAGTCTAATGAAGGATTTAAAAATATAAAATAAAGGAACATTTCCCATGTATTCACACTGCTTATAATCTCTGACTGAATTCCACTTCACATTCCTTCCACATTGCTCTGTAGAAAAAAATACCATCACTGGAGTTGCATCAGAAACGAGTGGCTGGGGCTAGCAGGTGAGATGGGGAAGTAGAACTCGATAAAGAAGCAGTAAAATTCTCTTGGTGTACCAGAGACGTCTCACTAAGTAGTAGGGTTGCATACAGACGTGCCGTCTGCCTCCCGAGAAGACAGGTGTTGCTCCAGCATCTTTTATTTTGGATTTCACAAACACCACTTGAAAGAAGAGCTCTACAGATAAACTTGATTTATTCCCTTGTGTTCTCATATGTGAGATTAAACCAGGCTGGGCAGATGGATATTGAGCAAGAGTCTTCTAATTTAGTCTCATCTGAACATGTCCCTTAATAAACTTCATATTCACCAAGGCTGGGGGGGAAAAAGCACATAGACACACAATTTTGGCTCTGCCAGTCTAGACTGTGAATGATAACGGTGCTATGGAGCTGACGAGACCTCTATAAGAAAATGGGGAAATGATGTATGTAGAGATCAGCTGTGAACGTGGAAATAAGAGTGATGATGTGTATCAGTGTTTTTGACTTAAACTGTTTCATGTTCTACTCCCACACAGAAACACCGTTGTTTAGGATAGAGTTGCCTAAAACAAGTGGCAGGGGAGAAAGAAAGAGATAAAATAAAAAAGGAAGCCAAAAGGTTCTTCCAGAGATTTGCAAAGGCAAATGGAGTGTTTAATTATTCAAGGTAAAGCCATTGTGTTATTTTGTCTTGATGCTGCCATCAAGGAGGCATTCTGTCTTGAAATATGCTTAGAGAGGCTGCCATAATTTACACATTACCTTTATCTTCAGGTAGTAGATGTTTTTTTTATCTTGCATGAGGAGTAACAATAATTTTAAGCCATTTTTATGATGATATTTAGCAACTTCTATTTTAGCGCTCTAAAGAAATATATTCTAATGAAAATTAACTTAAGGGAACTCATAATATAAGATGGAAAGGGATAGCCATTGTCATTGTGGATAACTTCGCTCATGTTTATTCTTCATGAAATCAATAGCGTAAAGTTACTAGCATGCATAACTATTTGCTAGACAGAAGTTGTAGTTAGCAACCTTGATGTTAAAAAGAAGTATTGCTATCACGGGAATATTTGTGTGAGTTAGAATGAAATTTCATAGCATTGAAAATTGCCTTACAAATACATTTTCTAATATTACCCTTCTTCCAAAGCCCTACAATGTTAGTGATTTTAACTTTAATCGAATATATGAGACTGGAAATACTAACTGGATAAAGTGACTCACATACACAGTCAATAACAAAATAAAACTTCTAGGAGTGCTTCAACTCCTAATGGACATCTTAGGTCTTATCAAGATCAAGATAAATAGAGGAGGTTAGAATGTGCATCCAAACACGTTTTAATAGTTCACTTTTCATTCGTCTTATCCATCACATAGATTTACACATTTGCTAGTACAGAGTTTTTATAGCCAATAAATAATAACAGTTCAAAAGGCTTTATTTCAGAGGTTTTAATGTGTTATTGACAAAGAAAAAACTTTTAAGTGTTTTCTGTAGAGCTCAGTCTTCTAAGACAGTGGACACTAGAATATTAATGGTCTATATTTTTTGAAGCAGGAAGTTACACATTTTGTTCCCCGTGATAAATTAGGGTTGTTCAAAAGATCACTGTGAGGGATGCATACATGTTGCCATGGATCATTACAGCAGTCTATCATGTGAATGTGGGTTTAAATAAGTTTTACAACACTTTATTTAGCAGGTTATAGCAACTAATGAACCTTACAGACCTTGTATGAGATATTACACTACTAATGACTTATATTTATAGAAAACTGGAACCTATGTAGATAAAAGCTCAATTCAATATTTTTAAGGTTCTAGTTTCTAAACTACAAATATTACTTAATGACTTTCTATTAATAACAGAATTTGGTGATTCATCTGAAATTTATTTATTTTTAGTTTCTTCTTATTTTTACTACATAAAAGTACTATTTACGCTCTAGAATATGAAAATCGAAGGATTTCTCTACTAACTCTTTTCTATTTCAGCCATTAATATGAAATTGTTATGCTAACTGTGGTCTTGATATTACCTGTTGAATACAGTTGCTGCCGCACTAGCAATTTTTCTGTTAAGTTAGTAAGAATAGATTGGTTTTCCTATTGTTTGCTCCTCCACCCCACTTTTTCAAGGTTTAATTTAAATTAGTAACATATATCTATAAAAGGTGTGTCCCTTTCTTTTCGTAATTGCACATTTTAACAGAGTTAGACTTAGATAAGCAAAAATCCAGTGCAGTTTTTGAGGAATATCCACTCGGAACAAAAACACATCTAGAAATGCATAAATATTATTTAATTACTATTTTTATTTATATCATAATATCTTTCAAATACTTTACTGCCAAAATCCTATAATGATTTCAAGTACATCCCAAATGAATGTTCATCATGTTCCACCCATAAGGTCTCAGCTTTCTTCTATCTTTTATTTTGTCTTTAAAACTACAAATTAATCTATATTGTTTATAATATAATGTGTATTTGTAATATAACACTGATAGTTGTTTTTAGGGAAAAAAACAAGATAATGTAGTGTTGTGATGAGTGCTGCCTAGGTAGAGCCCCAGAGAAGTCATCAGGGTTCAGGGTGACTAAATGAACATGCTCATATACAGCCTCAGGGCTCTGGAAGATTATTTGCTAAGTATATTATATTAAAATTCTGGCAAGTATCAGTTCTTTAACATATCAGCATCAGAGTTCCATAAAAGTTCATAATTTATCTCTTGAGGGGGAGTCATTTTAGGCTATAGTAATGTATTTCATCATCATTATCATAAATGAATATTTCATTCCCCCCAAATTATTGTATAATTTATGAGAGTAAGATACCACCAAGTGCACATCTACATGTACTAACCCATACTTCAAAGTGTCCCATTTATTACATTGCGTTCTAAGTCTGTCAAGACAAATAAAAATAGTATGATTTAACCTCACAGATACTGCTCTGTCTATATCCCAAGTAAAGAAGAAAAAAAAAAATAACGTATTTATTTTTATCATTTTATTTTTTGCACATAGTAAGTAATGAAATCCTTTCATACACCATAAATGACACGAGCCTCACCGGCTCATCCAAGACAAGCTGATTTTTTTCAGTTGTAAATTACCAAGGCTGCTCCCATTTTTAGGTAAAAAACACACAAGTCGTCTTTGTGTTCTGCTTACACTTACATTAGTGCTGCCCAGTTATTCATACTGAGGTGACACACGAAAAGTTAAATTAGCCTTCGGCTGGAATTTTATGCCACTTCTGCTGCTAGAGACAGAGCTCTCAATATGACCGGAATGATTTCTTACCTTGATCAGGGACGACAATATTTAAAACATATTTACAAATATATGTTCGTATCTTTCAACATTGAGAAAAAAACATTTAAAAAAATGTATTAAGCCTAGGTTTGATCCCACTGGAAACTGATAGACGTTGTTAACAGAAAGGAGAATAAATGTTATCACAGTTTCTCAGTGCTCCGCAGATACTAAAAACCTAAGGATAGAAAATGCAGCTGGCTTGTGGGCTGACGAGAACGTTGTGCCCAGTTTACATTATAGAGCATTTGTTAACTTTTAAATGATAGCAATATAGCACTGACAGTTGGCTAAATAACACAAACAACTTCTTCCACACATAGCAACAATACGTAATGAGGTAGTTGGAAAAACACTCAATTTTTTTGCTTTGTTTTTCTTACAGCTTTTGGAAATAGAATGTTAAATTTAATCTATTCCACAAGTCAATGCAATTGAGTAATTAATTTGTTCTTTATCAATCTTTTCTTATAGCAGCACAGGATTCATGTTTTGGGGAATATTTTTAATCCTTTTCCATATCACTATTGAGGAGAATATTTATTATGGATAAGGTTTGGAAATGATTGATGCTGAACCTACCAGATCTGGGATTCTGTTTTGCTTCTCTTTCTGTTGTCTCTTTGTTTTAACAACAACAACATCTCTCTATTATTCAGCCATTGATATTTTTTAGCATTTATTTGGCACTCATGGAATTCTAAGCACATCAGTCTCTATAATATCACAAATAATTCACTTAACAGTAATAGCCAGCTTTTCTACACATATTTTCAAAATCATTAGACAATTTAACACACATCTTAGACATTCCCTTGGAAGTCTGGTTAGAGATGGAATTTATTTCATTTGGGCAACACTCATTATCTAACGTCCTCTATTTTTATTCACTTTATTTTGGATCCTTTGAGAGCACTAAAAAATATCCAACATCTTTACTATTTCTTAACAATGGGGGTGGAAATGTCACTAATAGTAATGTAATATTTCAGTGTTTGAATAATTTCTTGTCTTTTTTACTACTTGTAGTTTTCTAATTTCTAAGCCATTCCTTTATTTTCCTGCCAGAGGCTTGAATACAAAAATATGCAGAAGCATAGACAAGGGACATCCATGTTCTTTATGTCATACGAAGGTATTAGTGTATGTAACTTCTCTGAAATTGCCTGTGTGTGGTAACTCTATCCAGCACACTAAAAAGACAAACCTGCCTCATAACTTTGTAAAAGTTTTTCACAACCCTATAGATGCATGACAAACAACCAGAAAATAATCCAGGCCTCCATGAGATGGTTGCACAGCATTTGAATATTTAATATTCCTATTAACATGGTTTAAAAGCACTGTACATGACAGCCAAAGTATAGCTTAAATTTATACAGTGATAGTTCTGAAATGTGTTTAAACTATTATAACTAAAATCTGGGTTTGATTATTTAAGCTACTTTATATTTGCAATTGTTATAAGTTTTGTTAGCTTAGCTCTGTATATTTGTGGCTGTGCTTTTCTTTCTGTTTCTGCACAAATTTTCTAAAGTATAAATTTGCTATTCCATAAATAAAAGTTTATTTGCTATTTAGAAACTATTACATACACATAATGTTATACGGTACTGGATAGATTTTTAAAGGACATGACCATATCCAACCTAGGAAAATGTAAAGTAAACAGAACATTTTTGGAGACTTTATGGTGAATTATTTCAACATGATTTTCTATTCTAGGAAAGAATAAGGAATATTTTTCAAACATTTTTAAAACGTGTCCCCCATTTCTTGCTTATCTCTTTTCATGCCACTTTATGAGGCCATGAAAAATGAGTTGGGTTTTGTTCGGCTTTTTTTTACCCTAAGTGTTTCTTATTCTAACTTAACACTTTGTGGCTTATGTTGGAGAACTTGCACATCTTCATGACCTTCAATGTAGGGGATAAGAGTATACATTAGGGAGCACTGTACAGAAGGAAGATAGCATTGTTTCTATTTAACAAACACTGTACTGCAAAACAAAGTTTTCAAAATAAACTGAAAAAGGATGCAATATTATTTTTCTCTTAAATGCTATTTGAATTTATAATACAATAATGATATGCAATGTAAAATCTACTCCTGACATCCTTTAGAGTACGTGAAATAAAATTTTTAAAAAGGTGAATTGAGGGTCTTTCTATGATGATTGAGTAACTTTTTTAACTTTAAGCACATGAATTTCTCAGTTGGGATTTAAGATAAGCCCATGAATAAGTCTTTTTACAGAAAGAGTATTAAGTCACTCTGTGAAATAAGTAAGCATTGCTATGCCTGTATTACTGCTAGAGAGACTCATATAGAAATTGAATAAATGACCTGTCTGAGGAGGTTCCTGAAATAGAGCCCTCTTTCCACTTCAAGTTTTGTATTCCACCTATCTTACCTCTGCAGGAAAGAAAACACTATTCTGAGCAAAATATAGTTAACTTGTGAAATTCACTGCTGTAGAATACTGACCCAAATAGCTTACTGAAAGTCAGAATGAGACTGGACACTAACAAGACAGAGGCCATCAGCATTGATCCTCTTGTTCCGTCTTCTTCTAGCAGAATACCAGGGGGTAGTGCCTTAGGTGCCTAAACCTCCTCATGAGTTTTCCAGAGCAACTCAAGCTTCTTACTTTCTAACACTGTTTCACCCTCAAAGTAATTAAAATTTTTGAGGGTGGTATTTAGATTGACATTAAGAAATGACATTCAGCTGCCCATAGTGCCTTTTGAGAAAGTCTAGAGCATCCTAAATATCCTAGCTGGGCTGACAGATATGACAAAAAGTGTATAGGAGATCTGTGTCTTTCAGGAGTGTTCTTTAGGGTCGTCTTGGCCATTTTTGGTATTTCAAATGGCAATAGACCTCAGTGCATTAGGTGTCTAAATGTAGAGGTTTACTGTATGTAAGTGTTTACTATATTTCAGTGACTTCATGTAAATGAGGTGTCTAAATTTCTCCTGTAATCAGTGTAAATCTAGAGCTCAAAGAGAATTTGTTCCAGGAAGTTATGAGATCCTCATAAGTCTCCTGTCATGTCTTCCTGCTCTGTGTGGATGGTCTGACAGTGTAGGTTGCTTCAAATTACATGATGTGCCACAGTACAGGAACCCAGATGAAGTCCTGGAAGTTTTCTCTGATTGTCTGAAAGTCTCCTGTGTAACTTCAGTAATCTATACTTCTATGATTCTATACAGGTACAGGCACTTGTCTTCTACCAAGAACTTTTTTGCCACTGAGTTTAAGTTTCTTTCTCCTTGCTCCCTTTATAGCTACTCTTGCATTCCTCCTTTTACAGTAGTGTCCAGCTTCAAAGATACCCTAGAGCACATAGGTTCAGACCATTTTAGGATGTGAGAGACCTGGAACTCCCATATTACATGAATAGACAAGTGTTCAAATCACCTCTGTATTGCACAAACAATCTTAAGGATGCTGTTTAAGTTATCTCCTGTTTCAGTAGGTTTCTGTCCTCCAAAAAAATGTGGGAAAACTGGTTTTGAGTGGAAGTTGGTAGAGAGAGATGAATATATACCGAATATATGAATACATACTGTGCATGGTTTTCTGCCCATAGAGGTATTTCTCTCCATTTTCTTTACTGCAAAAGTAGGAGTTTCTAACCCATTAAAACAGGTATAATTTCTCTACTGTTAGCTAGTTAATGTAGGTGTGTCTGTGTATTCTTTTAAAGCTGGCATGGTAAGTCCCATACTAGTTTTTTATATTTCATCAGCTATAATTAGCATAGAAAAAAGTGATAGGTGCATGGTTGGTTCATTCTAACGTGCAGGTCAGCTTTAAAAACTGAAAAAAAACCCAACCATCCTTACCTTACTTAACAGCTAGATTACTGTATTGTACAGATGACACCAGTTACCCTGGACTGCATTATTTCAATGACATGACCTTTAGATTCTTCATCCTCTTTAAAGAGCAATGAAACATATTACTGTCTACTGCTCTGTCTCCGAGGGAAAAAACGAGTTTCTTTAATTTATTGAGATCATTTTCCCTGTGAAGCTCTCATGGTAAGTTTCTGGTCCTTTGTAAAAATGCATTTGTTCTTGATTAATTGCAATTTGGGGAATAAAGTCATGTACTCTGTTCTGTTAGCTTTAAATTCTGATTCTGCTACTTAAATCCACAGATGCATTGTATCTAGATGGACACTAGGATTCTTCATTTTTCTCTGTGTGTAGAGATTTTTCCATCTTTTTTTTTTCTATATAATAAAATAGTGATGTGATTTTCTTAGAATTATTTTTTAAAATATTACACTTGACATTTTTTTACCCTAAGACTATGTATGGTAAGCATGACTGATGACTAAAGATGTTATATGGGTATATACTGCTGTGAC
>VYZM01002776.1:22775-33206 GCA_013398915.1 Dromas ardeola
TTTATATGTAGAGTTATAATGATTTTTTTATTTAAACTGGAAATAGCATGTTCTTAATTTTAATTTGTTTGCTTTTCTATCTATATTTTATCAAAACTGATTTTCCTATAAACATAGCTAAAGCAGATAAATAGGAATGGAGAAAAGAGGTAAAGTATGTCTGCAATTACATGTAGGAGTATTCCTTTCCCATGTCTGGTCTTATGATGGGGGTGTACCTTCAAGATAGATTACATGAAAAGACATTGAACATTAATTAGAAAAAAGATTCATTGTCCAGCCACAAAGTATAGCTAAAGCTTCTTCAAATCCTTAATCTGAAATTCAGAGTTGAAAATTAATTAAAAAAAAAAAAAACCCAAACCAAAACCAACACCAATCCAAGCCAAACAAAACCAATCAAACAAATAACAAAAACCCCACCAACCAATCAAAACCAACAACCAACTCCCAAACCATTGTTCTTTTCTAGGAGTACGTAGAATTTGGTACTGGAAAAAAAAGAATGTGGAAAGGCAAATCTTTGGAAAAAAAAAAAAAAAAAGCAAAATGGAAAAAAAAATGTCCCTAACAGTGACTAAAGTTGTTCCACCTGTTTGTTTTTGTGTAATTGAAAGTTGTAGAAGATATTGTTTGAGTATAAACAAAGGTGTTTTTCTGAGGCCGTCTGGAATAGTAATTTTGATCTACTGACACAAACTGTGACACTTTTCTTTGTACAGGGGTGACTGTATGATAATTTAATTTATATTTCAAAGGTAAAAATTCAGTCTCTTTTGAGTTAAGATTTATTTACTGATTACTGATTGAATAACGTGAACAGTTCTTTTTGGTTTTGTTTGTTTTATCCAGTTCTTTCCTCACCAAAAAATGAGAAATTTGAACTTTGCGATTCCTTATCCTTCCTAATTTTTTGTAACGTGTCCTTTTTAATTACATGTCCTTGTTTAAGGGAATAGTTGTCAAGAAAATGTCTAAAATTTCAGTCTTACTTCAAAAATATTTTCTTTTCCTGTCCATCATACCATTGTCTCTGAGAACTGGTACACCTTTCATAAAATACATCTGACTAGTGCCTCAAAATCCTGCAAAATAAATAAATAAATACATACATAAAACAACTCAAGCAAAAGAAATAATAAATATGTCAAGCCTCTTGCTGCCACAGAAAAGAAGTGTTGTGTTATTATCATACTATTTCAGTCATTGGCTAGTGGAGCTGAATAATGCCAGCAGTCTACATGTAACGTATCAGATTTTAGACTTGATTTTAAGGCTAGCAAGAGACATTGATGTATAGTAGAGAATAAAGTCTTGAGTGAGAGGGAATAATATACAGCTCAAAGAAGGTTTAGAAAGATCAAAGGGGCCATTACTGGGCCAGCATTCATACAGCAGGAAGGGAAATATGGTGTTCGTAATTCTCCCACATATGGTGGAAAAAGCCAGTGAAGGGATTTATAATGCAAAGCAAAAAATCTTGAAATCAATAGGATGCTTTACTGGTATTCACAGTAGCGCCTGTAAAGTATGGGGTGGAGAGGTTAATTAATCCATTTAAGAGTCTGTATTTTGAATTCATTTGAGGTTTTCTGCAGTAAGCTAGAAGACCAGTTTACAAATCTCTCTTTGGGAGATAAGAGAAGTAGGTATCAATACCTTTGAACTGGTACATAAGTGGATCAATTGCTATCTGGAAATCTGCTTTTAATGACAGTCATGAAACTTTGGTGGTGATGTTATTTAAATGTTTTTGAGTGGCACAATAGATTCGGATATGTTTTATCAAACTAATATAACACTTCAGAATTACATTGATTTGAAACAAAATAAAAACTGAAAGAAAATATTTAGAAAATACTTTCATGCTCATTTTAAACATTTCAGCCACCTCTTAAATACAAGAAGGTATTTTAAAATTTATAAATCTGCCATAGCATATTTACTGTATATTTGTATAATGGACTGGCATGTTATATATGTTTATTTGTATTTTTTCACTAAATAAAATATTTTTTATCTGAAATTCTTAAAAAACTAAAAATATACCAACAAAGGCGATATTCAGATAGCCACCAAGAAACCTTCACATTAATCACAGACACTCAAGGGAGCAATAATCATAGCTTGATAATAATAACACTATTTAATTACTGTTTGCATTCTGTCTAAAAAGATCAAAGATTAAATTTGTCAATTGTCTAGGTGATTAAAAATATTCTAAGCCTGGTTTTACCACAATGGAGAGATGGATTTTCTCTCATGAGTAAACATCTTCCTGGACAGCCTTTTCCATTTTTGAGAAAGGGACTCCTGTTCATATAAATCAGCCTTTCAGAAAGGGAGATGCTGCAGCTTAAGTCTGCTGTTGTGCACTAAGAGACATGATGAGATACAGAATCTGTCTTTTTATTTGTTTGTGAGTCTGTACACTCTTAGAAAAGCAGGAGGTGATTGAGATAGCTTGCCTTCCTGACAGCATCAAGAGGTAGGGGGTGTCCAGCACTGCTGCTCAACACACACCAGAAAATCATGAAATAAGGTAAGAAAACAAAAGAGATTGCAAATTAAAAATAAAAATAAAAAACAGTGGATGAAAGACTGTCTTTGCCTTTAGGGGTCAAACATTTTCGACCCAAATGATTCACATTTTCAACCTTTTCTTTGCAGTTCTTGAGGGTGAGGAAATCTGTTCTGTTTCAGGAAAAGCTAAGTTTTCACTGGAGATTTCAGCAAAATATTTTTGAAAAATCGCCCAGACTCTGAGATTCACCAAACAATATATGGCAACAGTTGGTTAGGGAGCAATGAGTACAAGGAGAAAATGTATCTTTTTTCTATTTTATAGGCTAAACCCTGACCGTGCCATTTCAAAAATTTCTTCAGCCCTTAATCATATTCTTAATCATATTGAGAAGCACCCAGCAGGAATCTAAAAGACCCTATAAAAACCTTAGCTTGTTCTTTTCTTTTCTGTTTGTGTGTATAAATGTTAATAATATTTTGCTATATTAGTGCTAGCTTACCTCCCTTCCCTTCCTTCTCATTCTCTGCTATCTGAAATATCTAAATGATGTCAGCTCCTTCAAGATTTTGTTAAACTTCTACTTACTCTTTCCATTATGCCAGGCTGCTCTTTAAGGAAATAAAAATTTATTTCTACTTTCCTCATAAATTACAGATCTGAGTGAATTTAATTACTGCGTGAATAAGGAAACGTGTGTTATGAATTTGATTTTTTCAGACAGAGAAGAACAAGCTGAGGTTTGTGCAGGGTCTTTTGCCTGTACTAGAAGTAGTAGGATACATTCTTTCAAACGGAACAATTCTCCCTTCTTGCATAAAATCACATTAAAATGCTTTGGGAAGAATTTCTCTGTAGAGGGCAAAATAGATGGATTCTTCCATGCTGAAGCTGTGGAGTGCCAAAAGAACTGACTGCAAAATGTCACGGCAGTTCATGGGTTTTCGTAGCCTGCACAGCTGCTGCTCCATACTGTTTTCAGTGGGCTTGATTAGTGAAAAAAAACATAGATTTGCTTTCTATTTGACAATAGTTTTCCACTCTATCTCCAATTAGAAATGAGTTTATGTGTTTGTGAATTACAGAATGGGGAAAAGTCAAGGCACTACACTGCATTCTTGAAATGGTGATTTTGTTCTGTTTCTGAAGCAGAAAGAATGTGCTGAAAGTCAATAAAGCAGAATGAGTAAAAAACAAACAAAAAAAACCCCTCTACACTTCCTAAGGGTTTCCAGTTTCATTTACATGTGCAGCTCTATTAGTCCTAATCAACTTCATACAGATGTGAGTATCAGTATCAGTCAGAGGAACAGAATGATTATCAGGACAGTAAACATCGAGTCTCTGATCGACTGCCCTGCCAGTGGCTTGCAACTGAACGTAGCCAAAATGTAACAAATAGGAATGATCATTAAGATGTATTCCTCTGAGCATGCAGATGGCAAGCATCAGGTCAGAGAGCAGGCAAGTCTGACTTCTTATTGTCTGGATAAAAGAGAGTGGCAAGCAAATACAGAATGCAAGTGCCCAACCTCTTGGTCAGGGGTGACATTTGTTCGGAAGCTATCAGAGATCAGCAAACCCTCCAGATTTTCTGAAACTTTAAAAAACTTTTGGTTTATGTTTAGCAGAAAATTATGTAGATAAGTGAGGACTCCAGACAAATCAGTTTGGAAAAATGCACTGTTTTGATTTCTCTAAGGAAAATATAAAAAATTAGTTAGTGTATTATATTGCATGGCATGGTGCCGGAAATAGTAACTAACACAAATAATCCTCACCTCTTTAGCTGTTTATCTAAAAAAATATGGAGTAGAAAGTGTTATGCACTATCTTCAATTTACTTGGTGTTCATTTTCACAGAACGAATATTGCTTTTGTCTTTCTTTTATTCTATGATTTGTTTGCTTGGAATTTTGAGGAGATAACTTCAGAGTAATTGTGCAAGGTAGAAACATAACTTTTCATCCTCACTGATAACATGGAGCAGAAACTGAAATGGCACCACATTTGGTTTTATGTTGGCAGAAGAATTCCACATAGAGTTTTCAAAATGTACTGTTTTCTGCTTTGCTACCAGTTTGAGCACAGGAGCCACACTGTCAGAATAGCTAAGTAGGAATACAAGGAAATTCTCCAGGGAAATTTGAAGATTTTGGAATATCTCTAACATACCTGCAAGCTAACCTGTGGCTCAGTGTTTACAGTTATATTTGTTTTTCTGAGAAAAAAAATTCTTCAATCAAATTAAAATTTGTTGAGTAAGAGTGATTATTTACTGTAAAATGTTTTTAGGACTATATTCAAAGATTACTGAACAGGCCATGCTTATATGGGGAGGCAAATATAAACCAAAGCAGAGTTTTTGTTCTGTGGTGAATTCTAGTAATATAACACCCTCATGGGCATACTTTGTGCATTTGGGAAGTAGCATTATACACTAGTAAGGACAGTAATGTTGTAGTCCCAGTTTCCCAAATAGCAAAGAAATAGCAGAATTTGAATCTTTCTTGTACTGCCAGATATTGCCTAAGGCTCATACAAAACTTTGACATTCAGGCTACCATTCTGTTTTCTGCAAGAACTACCTATTTGTTTTCCCATAACTTTATGTTTCCTTCTGTGAATATAGGCTATTGTCATATTTCTAAACCCTTCCCCTTTCTTCCAAACCTAGACGGTAAAGGGACTGGTTTTCATTAACATGAAAATATATTTAGTTACCTTCTTACATGGCACAGAGACTTAGAGAAGGTGTTGTAGCCACCTTACTAGGTGACCAGCTGTTGCGTGAAAGAGGCAGAGCAGTTTTGGCAGAAAATAAACCCCCTTGCGTTCTAACACTCCTCACCGAGGTGGGAGGCTAGGTGCGGCTAGGCTTAAATTCTGAGTGATGCCCAATTCGTCACTATCAGTCCAATCGCGTTTAACATGTGTTAAACTATCACAGTTTGGATGCACTAATAGTGGACTACACTGTCAGTCTAGTCCTGCTCATGAACTAGCACGGCCACTCTCGAGTTGTTGGTCGCATTCAGTGAGAAACTAAAACGACTAGCTACTTAAACAGTGCAGTTTATTCGAACAACAGATCAAAGTTCTTTGGACTGCCAGTAATAAATACACTGTCTGCAAAGCACGTGCAAGTAAAAGTAATATTAAAACGCGCGACAGAGTTATAATCGATACAGCCTGGCTATAAATGTAGAAAATAGATTCGCTAGAAAAATTGCTAAGTTTCCCGAAGAAGCGCTCGGTATAGTCTAAGTCTTACCCACAGGCGTCCCTATGGGGGGGAAGAAAGGCTCAGCCCGTCGACTGGTCCCGGAAGTCANTCTCCGGCCATTTTTATACTATTTTTTACCTTCAAGGTGGAGTTTGGGTGACTTTAGTCATACATACCTTTATTGTGATTGGTGTAAAATTCTCTCGCCTCGGTTTAAAGGTATAGCTTACGAAAAATTCAGGGCGCAGACTCAAAGAAGAGTGGTCGCACCTTGGAGGCGGGTAGCCTTCGGGATGGAGGTGTGTTTTGGTATTGAAATGCATTAAAATGACATTATAATGAGCAAAGTTCACACAAAGGACAGCAATTCATCAAACTTTGACAGAGTATTGGCTTTGGGTCCAGAGTGAGCCGCGTTACCTAGTCCTGGTGCCTTCTTATTCCCGCTGTCTGCACAAGGCAAGGCCACGGAACCGAGCATTCCGTTCCATCCCCCGTGTAGTTTAGTCTTGGGAATCATAGATGTTGTTTTTCAGGTACGCCAGCTGTGGCAGTTTCCCACCTCAGAAACTTCTCGCAGAATCTTCTCGATTTATGCTTTTCCTTAATGTACAAACAATGCTATACTTTTATACTTTCTGGCCAATTTAGGAATTATTACTACACCAGCATCATGTTCTGTTTCTCATAACAGACCCCAAAAACATTCCTAAGACTGTAAATAAGCTTAACATTTTTCTTTTTCTTCCCTCCAAAATTCTGGTTCACAAGATGGACATCCCTGGTTTTGGAGGCACAAGACCCCAGCCTTCCTACTGGAAATGATTCTGAGCCAATGGGACTATCTGATTTCTGAGATCTGAGACAGTAAAGATGTTTGTTGAATTATATGTGAAATTGGAGTATTTTCTGCACTCCGTTATACACTCTATAAGTAGAATCAATAACTTTTTAAAAAATGGGAAATACCTACGTACTTTCGGGATGGACAAAATCCACCACTGTTCCAGAATGCAAGACAATCTGGAAAGCAGCAGGCTTTTGAGGCAGACCTACATCAGCATCTTCATCATCATTTTCCTCTTTCTCTTCATTAATATTGTCACATCCTCTTCCTAGAGTAACTACCTGACCCTGAGCCAGATTTCTCTCTTCAGTACCACATTCACATGACGAAAATTCAGAAGAACGAGCTTTCCTATTTTCCTTCTCCAGCATTTTTTTTTTTCATCAGAAAACAGCTGGTTAGTGGCCTTATAATGAGACGTCCCAGCCTCAGTATAGTTCTCAGAAGGAAGCTTTAGAAAAGGTATCATCACCTTAACGTTTTGGTGAGTAATAATAAGAATGGTGTTTATCTTGGGTTTGGTTTGTTATTTGTTTTTTTTTTTTCCTTTCTTTCTTTTTTTCTTTATTCTTTCTTCTTTTCTTTTTTCTTTCTTCTTTTTTCTTTTGGGGCCTGGGACAAGTGTTGTATCCCAGGATGAGTGGATAGAAAGGGAGATGGTTATTGCAAGGATGAAGTGAAACTGATGTATAGTTGCTGCCTCATAAAAATATTACAGCCAGCCAGTGCAAGGACTCTGAGGAAGACAGCCTGACTGGCCATCTGTGCTAGACAAGTTCTCCATAGTCTCCTGCGTTCTGTGTGCTTTCAGTGAAGATGAGTAATGTTCTGGTCAGGGTTGCAGACAACATAAAACAGATAAACAAAAAGTTCAATCACACAGAGAAGCCAGCATGAACTATGACTTCAAAGGTGGCACTCATCTCACCTACTTGAGCCACCTGAAAGTTGAACAACTGGACTAAGCTAGCTATCTGAACTCCCTCAAAAGTTAGCAGAAAATGAGTGAACTGAATCAGTCATATACAATGATCCAAATGTTGGAGAAACTGAATTTTTCAACACCAGCCTAAAATTAGACAGTCGAGCTAAATCTGTAAGATACATGTGAAGTAAGATGATTGCTTCAGTTTCTGAAAAATCAATAAAACCCTGAAAAATATTTTTCAAAAAGGTTTATGCAATTGGTAAAGATTCAATAAAGGATTTCATATGAGGAAACTAACACATAGTATTTTCTTTCGAGAAAAATATTTCTTAATTTTAAATTATTTTTCACTAGCTTTAATTGTAATTTCTAATGCTTTTGATTTACATCTTCAGTTTTGAAAAGTAAAAAAAGGGATAATTTTCTATACATCAGAAGCATTAGCTATGAACTGACAATATCACATGAAAGAAATAAAGCAAATATGACAACTATAAGTTCTTTCTCTAACTGTTAAATTGTTGTGTAAGAATTTTTTCATCTCAGATGGTTTTGTTCTTTAAGATACCAAGCACAACAGTTTATCCCGAATTAAGAGTCACATATTTCATGCTCTTTTAGAGCAAGTTTGTAAAACATGGAGGTTTTTAAGGAAGGAAGAAAGAGTTCAATAACTATTATGGAGATAGACAAAACAAGAAGTAGTGACAATATTCAAAATTTATTTCTGGTATTGAAAGTAAATATGAGTTGAAATAGACTGTGAGGGAGAGGGGCAGAGCAATTGAGGATTTCTCACCTATCGAGAGCAGTTTGGCAGACATGATCCTGCATTAGGGCTTGGGGATGGAAAAAATAACCAGTCAAGATCATATCTATTCTTATTTTTTGTTATTCTATTTTTAACAAGAGGTAAGTAAAACCTTTCCTGTCCTCTCCTTCACTCCTCCCCCTCCTCCCTGAAAATTCATATTCTTGAAATGTGTTCTTCCAGTGCCTGGAGTCAGTGGTGGATATTTAAGCTCAAAAGATTAGACATACAATGGAAGAGTCAAGAGTTAAATATGGGTAAGAAACAATTAATAGACTCTCGAACAGGGGCTGAATGGACGAGTCATTTCAGAAACTATTTTCACTGAGCAAACATCCAGACACTGTTTGGTGTACTGCATTGATTGGGATTAGAAGTCAAGGTGGCCTGACTGAGCTACAGGCTAATAGCTAATAGCAAACATTCGTATTCACTCTGATGTTAGGAACAGATAAAACATCAGAATCTGAAAGAAGCTACTTGAAAGTATCTTCTGTATGTCTTTGACCTCTGTGTAGTAGTAAGTGGAGAATCCACAATGGCATATTTAGATATCAAATAATCACATTCAGTTACTGTTTACAATACAAGAGTCAGTTTCGAACTTACACTGCTGCCTGCATAGAGTCTGACAGCTTTAACACTTCTTATCTAGCCCTCTGTTCCTGACTTGCAACGTGAGGATTTAAAGATGGAAGAGATACTGCTTGGATCATCTAATTTGTCTGCATTCATTACAAATTTCCTTTTCTGCCTCTGAAAGAACTCAGTCCATTTTAAAAAGGGGAATCTCTGAAGCACTGAGGCTTATTAAGGAGGCTAAAGGAGACTAAAGCAACATACCTCAGTACGTGTAATCCCTCAATTCTGCATCCTTCCCTTTAAAGTAAGCAGCGGAGCTCATTCTTGGTCATGTGAGGAATTAATGAATATACAGTTCTATTTCTTAACAGTGTACCTGCATCTGTTACCATTTGTAGGCATTTATACACTTATTTTTATATAAATTATAGTTTATTTATTTATATGAACTGTAAATACATATTGTATATGTTTCTGTATAAATGAAAATGTAAAAATCTAAGGTCTTAACTTAGTAAGTATGTTGGATGACTTTTTTTCCAGATGGTCAGACTAACATTAATAGCTTTCCACTTCTTATACTTTAAACAGAGCATCTGATATTTTGAGTGGAAGTTTGCATATTCTAGAAGGTTACCGTCAGGACACAATGTTGAATAATGTTTTTTTTTATTACTACTGACCAAGCTTTCAGCAATGACTCCTGTAAGGTGGCATATATAGAAGACCTTTCTTGGTGTGATGTCTTCTGGAAATACAATGACAATCTAAGGAAGGAAGGAGGGAGGGAGGGGGGGAGGGAAGGAAGGAAGGAAGGGAAGGCAGGAAGGAAGGGAGGGAGGGAGAGAGGGAGGGAGGGAAGGAGGAAAGGAGAAAAGGAGGAAGGGAGGAAGGAATACACAAACTTAACTAATGCAGAATGCTTTGCATTAGATCTATGGCAAAATTGAAAATTTGTTTTATTATCCTGGATTAATAATTTTCCAAACAAAAAAAATCTATTTCATATTTTGACCTATATTCTCTTATTTACTTTCACTATTAGTAGTTTGTATAAAGTACATCTTTTCAAACACTTTTTTTCTGACAAAATATACATTTTAAGGAAACCACTATTAGTAATATTTTGATGCTTATTGCTTTAATTTCTTAACATTAATTAGCTGATGTCTGAATGCTTCAGAGATGGAAATAACTAAAAAATTGCTAATTATTGGTGATTTTCTGCTCTTGATGGATTCTGCACACTTTCTTCCTTATTTTGTTGGGCTTGTTTTTTCCTCAGTAATTTATACTTGCCAGTACATATGAGAACTTCAGACAAAAAGAGCAAAGGAAGACTGCTAGCTACAAGGTTAAATAAATGGGTGAAAATATGCATTTTCTGATAGACAGCTGCATGAAACACTCTTACCTTAGAACTGTTCATATGGAATTAATGGGTAAGAGTTTCTAGTAGGTAAATTCAGTACAGTTCTGTTCACTTATGTGGCTGTCGTGGTTTGGCCTCAGA
>VYZM01002777.1:0-15140 GCA_013398915.1 Dromas ardeola
TGAGGGAACTGGGGTTGTTTTTTGTCTGGAGAAAACAAGACTGAGGGGAGACCTTATCACTCTCTACAACTACCTGAAAGGAGGTTGTAGCGAAGAAGTGGTCCACTTCTTCTCGAAAGTAACAAGAGATAGGATGAGAGGAAATGGCTTCAAGGTGCCAGGGGAGGTATAGATTGCATATTACAAAAAAATTATTCACTGGAAGGATTATCAAACATTGGAACATGCAGCCTAGGGAAGTAGTTGAGTCAACAACACTAGAGGTATTTAAAAGACGTTTAGATGTGGTGCTTAGAAACATGGTTTATTGGTGGACTTGGCAGTGCTAGGTTAACAGTTGGACTTGATGCTTTTAAGGGTCTTATCCAACCTAAATGATTCTATGATTCTATGATTTATACCTAAATTAATTCACTGATCACTCCTTTAAAAAAAATGTTTTGTTGCCTGAGCATGTTTTCTCACCCAGTACATCTTTTTCCCCCTATTTGCTACTGGTTTATCAGATTCATTCTGCTTGATCTCATTCAATTCACCAGAGAGTTTCTTTCTGATGTGTTATTTGTCATGTCAGCATTCTCACCCTAATATTACACCATAGCGCTTCTCAGTCCAAGACTCAGTTCTACATTGAGTCTTCCCCGTGTCCTGTTTAGTTTTCAACTCTCTTTCCTAATCTGTTTTTTTTTCCATTTCGTATTCTTTATCAGCAAACTTGGTTTATTCCAAATTCTCCCAAACCCAATCAAAATAATTATTCTCATTACTAATCTATGCAGGGTTTGATGTCTCTCCTTCATTGATTATCATATTTTCTTGGTTCCCATTCCATCAAACGAAATATTAGATATTCTTTCCTCTTTTCCTTCCATAGATGCAACATCTATGACACACAGCTGTGTTGATTTTCTTAACATGTACATTGTATTATGTAAAAAAACACATTATATATGTGTTTTTCTTAACATGTACATTATTTTTTACCTGAGGATTCATTTTAAACTTCTAAATGTTTCCGGCTTTTAATGAAAAGAAGACAAGACCGCTACTCATGCAAGTTGTCACCTTTCCAGGTAGACTGAGCCCAGCAAGACTTCAGAGTTGAGATTTCTGTCAACAAACTCTCACATCAGAATCTAATGTATCCCAATTTTTTTCCTTATTCAAGCTGATCAGGAAATTTTTTTTGCATTTCTTACACTACATTCTTTTCTGATAAGATTCCCAAAGGAAATCAGAGAAGGAACAATGGATAAAGTAAAACAACCAAAAGCAGGAGCTTTCAGAGTTGCCTCCTAAACAATGCAACCGAATCTCTGTTTAAAAAGCATTGAATGTAAGCATCTCTTATGGCCTAATTCATGACAGAGGATAAAGATGGCACTTCCCACAAACCTGGTATCTAATGTCCTATATTTCCTTCATGGTATGTTTCAAACTCTCTATGTCTGTAAAGATTTAGCAGGAAGTTCCTATCAATTTATGTGATTACAGAGTGAAATTTTCAAGTGTGTGATTAAGCTGTAAAGTTTAAACAGGTTCCTCAGGTTTAGTTTAGGCCACTATCCCTGTTCCATTGCCTAGATGTCCCAGCATCTTCCTCTTTTGTCCACAATTGGAAGTCTACAAAGGAATACAAAGGAACCACTCGGTGGATAAGCAACTGGCTAGATGGCCTCACCCAAAGGGTTGTGGTCAACGGCTTGATGTCCAAGTTGAAACCAGTGACGAGTGGCATTTCTCAGGGGTCAGTACTGGGACCGGTACTATTCAACATCTTTGTCGGTGATACGGACAACAGGATTTAGTGCACCCTCAGCAAGTTTGCTAATGACACCAAGCTGCGTGGCACAGTTGACATGCTGGAGGGACCAAAGTGGCCTGGACAGGCTTGAGAGGTGGGCCCATGCGAACCTCATGAAGTTCAACCAGGCCAAGTGCAAGGTCCTGCACCAGGATCAGGGTAATCTCAAGCACAAATACAGGCTGAACAGAGAATGGCTTGAGAGCAGACCTGAGGAGAAGGAGTTAGCGGTGTTGGTGGATGAGAAGCTCAACATGAGTCATCAAAGTGTGCTCACAGCCCAGAAAGCCAACCGCACCCTGGGCTGCATCAAAAGAAGCGTGGCCAGAAGGTCATGGGAGGTGATTCTACCCCTCTACTCCACTCCGGTGAGTACTGTGTCCAGCTTTGGAGTCCTCATCACAGGAAGGACATGGACCTGTTGGAACGAGTCCAGAGGAGAGCCACGAAGATGATCAGAGGGCTGGAGCACCTCTCCTGTGAAAATGGTCTGAGAGAGTTTGGGTTGTTTAGCCTAGAGCAGAGAAGGCTCCAGAGAGACCTTATTGCAGCCTTCCAGTACCTAAAGGGGGCCTACAGGAGAGATGAAGAGGGAATCTTTATGAGGCAGTGTAGTAGTGATAGGGTGAGAGGTAACGGTTTTAAACTGAAAGAAGGTAGATTTAGATTAGATATTAAGAAGAAATTCTTTTCTGTGAGGGTGGTTAGGCACTGGAACAGGTTGCCCAGAGAAGTTGTGGCTGCCCCATCCCTGGAAGTGTTCAAGACCAGGCTGGATGGGGCTTTGAGCAGCCTGGTCTAGTGGGAGGTGTCCCTGCCCATGGCAGAGGGGTTGGAACAAGATCATCTTTAAGGTCCCTTCCAACACAAACAATTCTATGATTCTATGAACAGATATTTCTGATTGCTAGTCCAGATTAGGGAGTATAGGGAAAGTAATGATTAAAGAATTAGAATTGCTGCATAGAGAAATGGAATAGTCTATTTCCAAAGAGAGGATGTGAAGCAATACATATAAACTGAAAGAAGAAAGATTCAGATTACAGAAATTGAAAACCAACATTTTTTATACACAGAAAGAATAAAGGAGTTCTCAGATTACCAAAGGAGTTTTTGGAATTTCTATCACTAGAGATCTTAAGGACAGGTTAGACAAATATCTGTTAGGAATGATTTAAGCATGTTAGATGCTTTAAAACCATATCATGGTTGAGAGGAAATTTATTCTCCCTGGACCTAATTTTTAGTAGGGAGCTAAGGTTGATAAACTGCAAGAGGATGATAAAGACTCATATAGAAATACTAAATATAATTCTGTTTCCAAATACTTCCATAGTAAGGATATAACATTTTATTACTACCAAGGAAGGCTAATAACCCATATGAAATCTGTTGTTTTCACCTCTTCCTCTAGCTTGTTAACTTCAGATTATATGACTTCATGTTAATGGAAATAGTTACTGATAAAGTAATTTCTCAACCATTTTGCCAGAGTGTAGTTTCAGTAAAAAATTATCACAATTCATTTTTTCCCAATTCATAACTTACCAAGGTGAGACACGTTCAAATGCTAGACTATTCTAGTATTCATTTTAATTCATAGTAAGTCATATGGCTTCTCCCATATTTTTTTCTTCTCTTCTTTTTCTTCCCATCCTGTAGAAGGGGGAAATGAGTGATAAAACAACTAAAATGTGATAATATTGTTGCCCTCGTCGTTAAAATTCTCAGGGGAATTAACTTCATTTTACTATTATCTCTGTTATTAGTATTCTGCTCTTTAACACTGCACATGCAACCAGATATTGCACATGTAATCTGCTACACTAGTGTTCACAGTGAGAATGAACTGAACTTGGATGAATATTATGCATTTACCCTTTGGAGACCTGTCTTTATCCTACCACTTCCATTCACTCTTTCTTGAAAGAGCGAGTATGAAGAAATATATGAATATTAAAAAAAAAAAAAAAACACAAATATAGTTTTCCTGGTACATGTGATTGATAAATGTGCACAATATGATTTTACTACCAAAGTCAAAAGTAGTTCTCTACAGAATTTGGTCTGATGTTAAGTTTGATTACAAATCATTAATTAAGGCAAACATGAAAAATCAGCAAAATAGTAGCAATGCTTTAAACTACACCAGTCTATAAAAGATTCTTCACAGTCAGAAAGGTCGTACAAGAATTTCACAGAAATACCGTATGTCCAGACATTAAAACAAGGTCATTTAATTCTTGATTGAGACTTCAGGCTTACGCATTGCAATCTATCTCCTAAAGTTTGCCTAAAAGACAGCTTCAAACAACAGTAAAGCAAGCAGAGCTGCCTAAACAAAATCACACAGAAACATTTCATCAGCTCGCTGAGTAAAGATAGGTATCTCAGGTATTAAAATTAGAGTTGTAGCTGAAAAAGAAAGTAAACTTAAACATACCTTAGATGGTGTTTGATCTAAGGATTGCCCTGTTGTATTAATATGTTCTCGTGATATGTCTGGAGTATGCTTACTTTCTATCCCAGTATGTCTATTTTGCAAAAAACCATCACTAATAGTAAGCAGCATATGTAAATATATTAATTTTAAATTATTAACAACAGCCTTGTAGTGTCTCACCCTGTTTCACTTGAAGTCACACCTCAAAATGCGGATAATACTCCAGACTACAGAGAGGATTGTTTACTCTGCCATGTGTACTACATAAAATGAAGTGCAGCCACCAAAGATGGGTCACCAGCTTAAAACACATGCCTAGCTCATTATTGGCCTCGCTAATAACCCACCTGACAAGGCAGATTTGCCCAAAGTTTTATGAAATAGCTGTGATTACAATATCATGCCAATATTTCTGAGGCAAATAAAGTAGAAAAAGTCTTCACTTCATAGAAGAAAAGCCTGTAGAACTGTGTTGCCACTGTCAGTGAAGATGAATAAGAAGTAAGGAGCATCATCTGACATATATTGATATGATTCATTCCACCTAATACACAAAAACCACCAGTTTACACCACTTAGGAGAGTCACTTTAATAAGAGAGTTCTCCAGGGTGGATGCATTAAAATAAATCTGGATCCAAGAAGTGTAGCTCAGTCAGTCAGATTGGGGCTTACAATGCATATATTGTGGGCATTTGCATCTCAGCTAGTTATCATTTATATATATGTAAGAAGGAATTAGGCAACTCTATGTCAAGTTTTGGATTTCTGGTTTAGGAAGAGATATATATTGCTTCATTGTTTTTATCCCTGGCATGATAATTGAGGTAAATATTTTCAAAAAATCAATTAATACCACTTTTGGTTAATATTGAAATAATTTGAAATACTATAAAATTATGAAATTAGTTTGAATTCCTATTGAGTTCCTATTTTGAATTCTTATTTGAATTCCTCTGAAACCTTGCTTGCAAAAACCCCCAAAGCAATAAATGCTGACAAAGTCTAACCAAGAAAAAAGCTACTTTGAAACCCACACAAATACACTCTATAACTAATAAGAGGTAAAGTGCAAGTTGAAAACAAAACAAAGCTATGTTCTAAATCAGGTCCATTGTCCTCTCAACCAGACATTCACTCTAATGGTCTACTGCAATTTCCTAGTAAAGAAAAAAAAAAGCAACCAAACTCATTATTCTGCAAAAACTTTCCATAACCACTTAACTGAATAGTTAAGCTAAATTCACCAGGACTGCTTACAGTTAAGCTTGAAGTTAAGCTCTGGTGCAAGTCTTTACAGTACCAAGGCTAACATCTGCAACCCTGGGTATCCACATTCTCTTAAACTGATTCTGTTTCCTGTTTCTCCTCCATCCTGCCAGTATATGTTTAGAATAACAGTCACGCTGGTTTTTGCTGTAAACTGGAAAAGACACTTGATAACAAAATGTTCTTCCTTGGGATTTCCCAGGAGGCAAAGACACTAAATTAAACATACATTCAGTTTCTGTTTACACAATCAATGGAAATACCCATCACAAATCATGTGACTAACACTGGATGCAATTGACTTTAAAATTAATTCCTTTTCACAGTTTCACTGGAGTCAGAAGGGAAATAACACCATTCAAAATATATTAAGTGTATTCTTCCATCTAATGTAGTTCTTATCTCTAAAATGTATATTTTTTCAGACACAGTCTGGTACCTTTTTTTTTTTTTCTCTTTGAAGTGGCTGTCAGCAACTTAAACCTCAGCAATTTTTGCGAACAAGAAATCAACATTCCCTCCTTTTTCTATATCCAACCCCTCTAAAAAAAAAGTCAGTGTGCTACCTATAAGGCTTTTGTTTCAGTATAATTACCAAACATGTTGACCAACATATGTAGTTAGATGAAAGATTACTATTTTGAAAATAACTAAGCAAATAGAAAGAAGTAATATTAACAAGGAATTAATTATTATTATTGCTTGTTTTCAAATTTAAAGTATGCTTAGTATAAATTATATATATCCAAAAGCCTTTGAAGGTTCAGAATTACTTGAGTATTTACACAGCTGATAACACCAACCTTATTCATAAGCTTTTACTAAATGGCTTACAAATTGCTCCAGTGATGCTAACGGGTCTACCTTGTGTTTCTACTGTTTTAAAAATGGACTTTTAAGTTTTACCTTGTTTCTTTTTGTTCTACCTTTCTACACTTTCACTTTTTAAAACCTCCTATGTTGTTTTTGCATTGACTAATCCATAATTTATCTACAGATAAGAGAATAGAAGGTTAACTTCTTAAATTACAGTATTTATTTCTTTTTATTATCTTCACATACAGTGCATTCCCATGATGTTTTTGAAAATCATTTAAGTGTTTCTATGAAAGTATAGAATCATAGAATGGTTTGGGTTGGAAGGGAACTTTATAGGTCATCTAGTCCAAACCCCATGCAATAAACAGGGACATCTTCAACTAGATGAGGTTGTTCAGAGCCCCCTCCAACCTGACCTTGAATGTTTCCAGGGATGGGGCATCTGCTACCTCTCTGGGCAACCTGTTCCTGTGTTTCACCACTCTCATAATAAAAAATATCTTCCTTATATGTAGTCTGAATGTACCCTTTTTTAGTTTAAAACCATTACACCTTGTCCTGTTGCTACAAAAAAAGTCTGTTAAAAAGTCTGTCCCCAGCATTTTAATGAAAATTTGGAGCTGTTTCAGCTAAAAAAATCTTGTGCAGACCTTTTAAATAATGAAATCACAGTATTCGGGCAGTAATAATTTCCATGCTATTCAACATATCTGCACAGAAAAATAAACATTAAAAAAAAAACCTCCGAAAAACTTTTTTATTCTGTAAGTCCAATAAAACTGTGATGTCTTTAATTACTTTACTTCTGCGTGCCTTTTCTTGAGCTATGACTGACACCCACTCCCATATTGCTCCATGGATGTGGCAGAATAAAATTTTCATATAAGGGTTTTTACCCATTTTCCTTATGTGAATTGGATCCTGGGTTGATATCTGTGGAGCTCTTTTCCTTTGATTCACAGTGTTCAATATATTGAGAGGCTACATACTGTCATTTTGAAATTAGAACAATTAATTAAACTACCATCACCACTTAACACTCACCATCTCCTCCAAATTGCACTTTCCTCTGCTTTTTTCCTTGTGCAATGAGTGATAATAAAGATCAAGGATTAAAGGTGAAATGGTAAAGTACTGTCACAGTTTTACTTTTTTTTTTTTTTGCTTGTTTTTTTTCATTTGCTTGGGTTTTTTTCTTTTTACTCTGCAAGCAAGGCAGGATTTTGCTTCCATCCTTTTGTCACAGCTCTGCAATCCACTCAGAATCACGGCAAAACTGCTCTTTCTGAAGCAGAGCTCTCTTTCTTTCCCCAAACTCTTATCACCAATACATCACAGGAGAACAATCTCCCTTCAGGAGCAGAGGCTTTGGCAATCCTCCCTGATTCCAGTTATGATCAACACCTTTTTTTAATTTTAATTTTTTTTATTTTTTCTCCTGACTGAGACTGTTCTTTGCTCTGAACTTGCAAAGTCCTGGGCATATCTATTTATATTACTCAGATCAAGACATACAATGCAAATCCATGTAACAGGACAGTAAAAAATCTCTACTTTGCTCCGGCCTCCTCTCCACATTCAAGAATATCGGGAATGACAGCCATCTTAACTGTTGCTCCTTTTAATAGTCCCCTTAAGACGCAGGTAAAGGCTTGAGGAATTGGGAGCCAAAGAGTGTGCTTGTACGATAGGAAGAGCTCATTTTTTAAAGTTAGCTTTTTCCGGAAATGAGTGTTCGAAGTTACAATATATCAAAGTCTGTTTAGCTGATCACTTTGATCAACTTCAATCAAATTACTTCTTCTATAAATGAATGAACCGTCACCACTGAACAAATCATTATATTATACTGTTGTTATTGAGAAAAATTGTCAACAAAAAATATTGCGGAATAGTTTCACAATGGTTCTTTGGACAACACTTAGTAACAGGCTGAAACAAAAGAGCTATTTATTCTAATACAGCTGTTTGCTTCCTGTGATTTAAATAGTCTGTGGACTAAGATAAGGCTTCAATCTCAAAAACTTAATTAGTCAATTTAAAATCAATCTATCATAGCTTTCTCAAGTGCTAAGGAACAGCACAGTGATTGTTGTTTTGTAGAATGTTTTTACAGATGTATTTGATGAATTGCTAGGCCTCAGCTCAGGAAATAGCCTGAACTTTATTTAATTTGTGGAGTTGATACACATCAATAAATTGTGTCTAAATGTAGAGTATTGGCACGAAAGTTTTTCACCAAGACCCTGAGAAACAAACTTTTGAAGCGGATCTGTCAGCACCTTTGCATAAATTAAGTACATTGAAATGTCAACAATTTTTGAATCTCAAAAATTGGGTATTATTAAAACAGAACCAAAGATGAGTCTTTTAGGAAAAAAATCGACAGTCAAACAAACAAACCCCTCAGCCTCTAAGAGAGATACAGTAGGATTAAAAACCAATGACTAGGATTAGAGTACAAGAACATCACCTCCCTGCTTCATCTGACCTTGCTGTGTAGATATTTTACTTCCTCCCAGCTAACATTTTTCAGATTGTCTGGCTTGCAACAAACTCTATAAAGTCTTTCTTGAGCCTTAGGAAAAGTTTCTTTCTTTCTATAATTTCCAAGGCCTGCTAGGAGATCATTTCAGCTAAGTCCCCCCAACTCCACCCCAAGTCTTCACTATTATGACAAGTCATTTTCCTAGACCGAAGAAGTGCCTGCTCTATCATGCTCACCAAAACCAAAATTTTGTTATTTGTACGTGATTGGGTGAAAGAAGTTTAGAATGAATGGTTTAAAACTGCAAAACTTTGCCCTACTACTACACTGCATATCAATAAATTAGCTTATGTATGAGGACCAGTAACATCCAATTTTATTAGGGCTTGCTTAGAATTGTCTCTACAACACATTAATGTATGGAAAATTGATGTATTCCATACCATATTCAGTATTATTCACTGCTCCCTCATGCTTGCTAGTACTACCAGAGCAGAAAGTGTACGTTTTAAATGAAATTAAAAGAAAAAAAAAGAAAAGTAGACACAAAGCTTGCATGAAAATTAGACGATTTTGTTTCTCTTGCTCTACTTACTAGTTGTAATTATAATTTCACACTGTTTGTTTATGTGCAGAAGCAATGCCTGTTGGATCATATTAACTTGCATGTAGAAGTGTGAGCAATCAAATCCTATTAATTTCAAAGAGGATTCTCAAAGGGGAATCTTTAGTTGATGCAAATTAATGAAACCTTTTTTGACAAGACTAGCAAAAATAAATGGTATTAGGACCAAAATTTGTAAGCATAAAGAAACAGAAGGGAAAAGAGCTGGTAGCATATCTCTGTTACAGTTTAAAGGCCTTTGCCTTCATCAACTCTTCTCAACTGCAAATTCAATTAAAATAGTATTACTCCTCTACCCCAAATTACAGGAGCAACACAATATTGTTCCACTGCAAAGAAGAAGGAAACAATCTGGCAACCAGAACAGCAGCCAAGCCAGTTCACCAGAGGCTCCTATACATCCTTGAACCAAGTCTTCCTTCAATACCTCTTTTGTTGTGATTTTAATTTCTTCTAGAGATTGAGTTCTGTAAACATACATATAAGGAAATAAAAAACCTAGCACTATATTGACAGAGCTGAAGCAAATCGTGTTCTGATGATCAGAGGGCTGGAGCACCTCTCCTACGAGGACACTCTGAGGTAGTTGGTGTTGTTTAGCCTAGAGAAGAGAAGACTCCGAGGAGACCTTATAGCGGCCTTCCAGTATCTGAAGGGGGCCTACAAGAAAGATGGAGAGGGACTATTTACAAGCGTAGGTAGTGATAGGACAAGGAGCAATGGATTAAAACTGGATGAGGGTATATTTAGACTAGATATCAGGAAGAGATTTTTCTCTATGAGGGTAGTGAGACAATGGAACAGGTTGCCCAGAGAAGTTGTGGATGCCCCATCCCTGAAAGTGTTCAAGACCAGGCTGGATGGGGCTTTAAGCAACCTGGTCTAGTGGGAGGTGTCCCTGCCCATGGCAGGGGTGCTGGAACTAGATGGTCTTTAAGTTCCCTTCTAACCTGAACCATTCTATGATTCTATGATTCTATGATTCTGACTTGTTAAGTATACTTATTTTGGCTGGGATGGAGTTAATTTTCTTCATAGTAGCTTGTATGGTGCGCTGCTATGGCTTCCTGACCAACACTGTGTTGTTAACACATTGATGTTTTAGGTATTGCCTAACAGTGCTAGCAGAGCATCAAGGCCTTTTCTACTTCTCACGCTGCCCTGCCAGCGAGTCGTCTGGGGGTGCACAAGAAATTGGGAGGGAATACAGCCGGTGCACCCGACTCAAAACGACCAAAGGGTTAGTCCATGACATATGACATCATACTCAGCAATATAAGCTAGGGGGAAGAAGGAGGAAGGGTGGATTTTTAGAGTTATGGCTTTTGTCTTCCCAAGTAACTGTTACATGTGGTGAAGCCCTGTTTTCCTGGAGATGGCTGAACACCTGCCTGCTGATGAATGAATTCCTTATTTTGCTTTGTTTGTGCTTGCAGCTTTTGCTTTCTTTATTAAATTGTTTTTATCTCAATCCACAAGTTTTCTCACCTTTACCCTTCTGATTCCCTTCCTCATACCATCGTGGGAGAGTGAGCGAGCAGCTGTATGGGGCTGAGCTGCCAACTAGGGTTAACCCACAACAATAAGTAATGTAGTCCATAAGGCATCCTGGAATCAATTTCTACTTCATACACAATGATTAAAATGCAAAGAAAGCTATGGAGTATTTATTCTTTTTAAATGCATGAGATGAGATTCTTATCTTGAGTGAATCCTTGCTTCTGGTATCAGTGGCACTGCACAAAAGTGACAGAACAGAACTGCTCCCACACTCAGAAATACAGGTATTAAAAGTCCCCTTGAAAACAAAACCAGGACCACTGGCTGAGGCTGCCCATGTGCTAGGCTGTAATAAAGAAAATAAGGTAGATGGGAATACTATGGGATCATACTGAGCAATCTCTTTATATATTTGGTATCAAAAGCTCATGAGAAGTTTGTTTACACTATTGTACTTTTAAAAGCAGTCACCTATAACAAAAATAACTTAGTTGTATTTGGCGAGCATTAGTGAACAGTAAAAACAAATATCAGACTGTTTGTGTTGCTAAATTTTCTGGAATGGCAACGATTTCAGTTTTTAAAACATTGTAAGTAATAATAATTAAAAAAAAAAAAACACAAGAGGCAAGCAATACCCAGAGGTCATTCCACAAGTGCTAGAGGTCACTATCAAATCATATTATAATGTACTTCAAATGCAAAAGAACTTTGATCTTCGTGCAAACATCCACAGTATATCTAAGCATTCTTTTCCCTACCGAAATTTGTTACAAGGAGGATGAAATACAGGCCACCCTCCACTTGCAGTGATAGACTGATTATTTATGAAAGTAAAGGAAATAATAATAAGAAACACAGGCCAATACTTACCACTAACTCGTAGCTCAAATATTCAAAATTGTTGTCCAAATATTATTCTGAGAGTATTCTTTCTTGACAAGATAGATGAGACACATTTTCACTTGAAAGTTCAAAATGTCAATTATCTAGGCTCTCTATCAGCATTTTCACAAATTGAAATAGACAGCTTGAGTGATTTGTCTCCTAATGGACTGCAGTTTCAGCACAGAAGAAGAAGAGTAGCAAGGGATTCACAGTTTTTATTTAAAAACAAAAGAGATCATTGTGATTATGTCATCTGTCCTACTACACAAAAAACAGCCATAAGATTTCTTGCAATTTGCTTCACTTCAATGGCTAGAGTTTAAAAAGCTTAATTTTTAGAGAAACACAACTCCCTCGGTAAAATTTAGAGTCATTAAGAATATTCTGTAACTATTGAGAATTGTTTCAATGCTTAATTATCACTCTTGCCAGCACTTATTATCAGTAACCCTGTATGGTTAGCTTTAATTTCCAGCCTTTGAAAATTGTTATATTTTATATTTTACGGACAAAACAGGCTTCTCTCTCCTTCACAAACAGGGATAAAATTATTCCCTATTCTTTGTACTACCTGCGTGGTTGAGCATTACTTTTCAAACGAAAGGTGCTGTGATTGAATTTTCACACTTGCATCCTAAGCTGGTGTGGTGACAGATTTGCGTCTAACAACCGTCTTTAGCTCCACTGGCACAGCATCTCACCTGGAGCACTCCCTGGGAACAATCCCTTCAACCAGAGAATCATTGCTGATCTCCCTAATCACATGGGCAACCATAGTCCCTTTTTTGTGACCTTCTGTTCAAAATTTGAATGTCTCAGGCTAGAAAAGTTGTGTTACAAAAGCAAAGCTGGAGCTCCAACTTGGATGAATTTCTAGAAATCAAAGGATATTTCTATACCTCAGCAACATAAATAGGACTTTCAGATAAATCTCTTACTCATTTTTCCTGTTACATCTGACTCAATTCTTAAGAGGTACCTCAAAACCTTTTAAGTATTTCAGTATTTCTTCCCTGTGTTCTGCGTTTTCTTGTGTTTTTTAGTTTAGTTTATTTTCCCCAGTTGAAAACTTATGATCTCTAATTTTGAGAGTTAACTTGTCAAGTGATAAATAACTTCTCTTGTCCCTTGCTTTCAGTTTTTAAATGGCTGAATAAATAGCTCAAGCTCTCAGGAAACTTTCTGGGAAAAATTCTTCACCCCTGTCAAAGTCGTTCCCTTGTTCTCTTTAAAAATGTCTACTCAGTAATTTATGATTTTTTTGAATTACTATCTCATCCAGAGAAAGACAGTTTGGTATTCTTCTTTTGTTTAGTACATGACATTTAAGACAAAGACACAGCAAAAACAATCCAAATGTTTACATTTATGGTCATATACAGCTTACTCAGTTTTCCATATCCTCACAGGTGCTTAAATAATGTGATCAAATCCTTCTGGTGATTACTTACACAGCAATCAAACTGGTTGTTGACACAGTTTCTCTTAAGGCACAGTTCCCAATACTTTAATCACTTTCAGTGCTCTTCTCTGAGACTTCCTTAACTCTCAATCCTTCTTGCAGCGTCAGCATCTGAATTATATATAAGATTCCAATAAATAAGATAATAACATTAATATTACAACATTTTTGCTCCTTTTCAATATTCCCATTTATATGTAAAAGGCAGAAAGAGGTAGAAAGAATAAATTATCTTTGCCTGCTATAGCATTGCGCTGGACATTCGTGTTAACTAGATTACCTGTCACAACTTTTTCAAAATTTGCTTTTGAAGATAGCATGCCCAGTTATGTACATAAAGCCTATATCCTCTGTTCATAACTGTATGATATTACTTCCTTTTTTACAATGGAATGCATACAGTTTGCTCAGACATTACCAGATCATGACTCATGACTCATTCAGTAGCTTTTAAGATGAGATAATCAATAAAAATATGATTGAGGGAGCAGGGGGCAGTAGCATATATGGTGGTTGCAATTACAACTCTTCTCATTTCTTAGCAAGACCTCTAGAACTGAGGTATATGGTATTTACAAAAGAAACCCCAAACAACCTTTTGTTTTGCACATCTCAGGGTTCCTTGATTAATTCAGTTCTTCACAATTTTATGCCAAAAAAATATTTACTTTTTCTCTTTCCTTCCACTCTTGTTTAGTTTACTAGTCCAGCTCCTAGAAGATGAGTTCTTGTACCTACAGAAATCTACAGAAATCTTGTATCTACAGATACCTGAATTGATCAGCCTTTTTTCTCTAGAAAAAAGTCTAATGGCTTAATGTTCCATAAAATAAAAAAATAATTAAAAAAACCAAGTTCCTACTCCTTGGTCTATAACTTTTCTGATTCTTGACAGACACTTCCACACTTCCTTGAATCTGGGATTAAGATGCTTTCTGAATCTACTCAAGTGTTCCTCTCTAGAGCTAGTTCCCTTTTCAATAGTTTATTTGAACAAAACTGGCAAAATCCTCTGTCCTTATCAGTGCAGATGATGTCAGACTCCCTGGTTCACCAGGGATTTTCAGTCTACCAAACCAATACCCATTCCTGTCAAATGAACAACACTCATAACTAATTCCACATTGAAATAAATTAAAGATTATATTTTGTGGTCAAAACATTGGTGCAGTGATAAATTTGTTTTAGGATGATTTCACAGCCATATTTTTTTTTTATTTTAATTATTTAGTAATGGGATTTGTTTGTATGTCTATCATATTTAAAATAAAGTTTCCTTCAGTCCATAAGCATCAGTACTGAAACTCAGGTTCCAAAGAACATATTCAGAAATCACATAGTGCACTAGGGATTTCTCCAGAGATTCCTAAAACAGAAAAAAATGATGTTATGATTTATAAACTCTTCTTATCTATCTACACATTCAAATATTACATGCTAGACTCGACAAACGAATTGAAAATAAAATCATAATCAGAAGGCTCTATTCCAGTTCCCCAAAATGAGCAAACTCTTTGCAGTATATTAGCTTTTTGTAAGAAATACTATTCTCAGTTTGAAAACTGTAGGTCAAATTCATATGACCAAATATGAATTTCTACCTGTCTACCACTAAGCAAGAAAATTTAAGCTGCTTTTATGGCCACAGGAGAAAAAGTGCCAGTCTCAAGTTGTGATTAATGCTATCCTAGAATAAATATTTAAAACCTTACAGATGAATACCTTAGAAATTCCTTCTTTTCCTCCACTGGCATGGGAGACAACTATATTGTAAACATTTAAAGTGATATGAAGTGAAACCCCCTACACCCTCCTGGAAGATTTTTTATTATTATTATTTTTA
>VYZM01002779.1:0-38627 GCA_013398915.1 Dromas ardeola
TCATCCTTGGTGAACCTAGGAAATAGGGACTGCCTTTAAATACGGGCCTGAACCGGCACAAATGGAGTAAAAAAAAAATAATTATATATATATATTATCCGCTTCCTGTAGCTCTCCACCCAATGATACAGACATCCCGCCAAGGCAACCGGGCTTCCTGAAAAACCGCCACACGGCAAGGGCTGCCTTCGGAGGTCTGGCACGGTGGTCGGTGGCGGCGGGCAGGATGTGTCCCGCACTGTGCCGGCTGACGGGAAGCCGCATCCCGACAAAACCGTGCCTTCTGCGGCAACCTCCGGGGTGGCTCCGCTGGCCCAGAGCTTTCTCCATAAGCGCCATTCACACGTCCTGGGCTGCGAACGGCAGCGGGAGCTTTGCCGTTGGGAAGGCAACAAAACCCTCCTAGCGGGGATGATAAAGCCTTGCCACCTTTTCACTTTTGCTGTTATAATGGAGATATTTATAAAGGTCTGCTCCTCTGTTTTCCCTTATGCATTAATAAAAGCCTTCCTGACCTCGCTCCGGGGGGGGTAAACCAGGTTTTTACCCAGAAACAGTGCGGAGGATTTGGGCTAAGGTGACTTGATGATCTTAAAAGTGTCTTACAACCAAAATGATTCTATAATTCTATGATTCTGTGATTGATTCTATGATGCTGCCAGAGGAAAATTGGGTAATGCTGCCCTGAACGGTGAGAGGATGGACAACAGAAGACCTCCCCCTCCCCAAAATCCCCCCGGAGCCTTAATCCTTGTCAATGTAACCCCCCCCAAAAAAACTTGGAGGCTGGTGCATAATTTACAGGGTGACGGCTTGGGAGGGCAGGGGAAAGCTGTAACAACAAAGCTTTTGCAGATTGTATCTGGGTGTTCTTCCAGCGGGGAAACAATAGGGCAATAAATGGAAAGGGTTACTCTCGACCCGAAGGCTTTGGACGAGGTTCCCAGCTGATGCAATTCAATACGGCCCCGCCGGAGCTGGTAACCTTTTAGTACAGCTGATTTGCACGTCCTGCTGGTTTCTGGCGCTCTTAAAACCGTTTTGCGGCGTTTCTCTTTCCCCGAGGACGGGGAAAAGCCCTCTGTGTGCCGGCCGGGGCTGGGTGCCGCCGTCCCCGGGGCTCTCCTTCCCTCCCGGGGTGGGTGTGCGGGGAGGCGGGTGGCGTGAGCTCCAATGCTCGGCCGAGACGCAAAGCAAGGTCAAAAATGCACCGGCGAGGCTCTTGCGTCAGAGGCAGCCAAGCATCCCCGGGGCTGCTCTTCCCACTGTTTGTAAGAAGTCCTCGCTCCGGCCAAGCTGCAATAGCCAAATAAGGTGCGGAAACGCTCCGGCGGCTTCCATCGGGACGGGGATGATACCCAGCAGAGCTGCCGGCAGCTCCCGGCCCACCGCTCCTCCTGCCTCCGCGTCGTCGCAACCGGGATGCTTTTCCCATGAAACGGCTCAACCGGGCATCTTAGGGAAATCGGTGATGAAACTGAGTGGCTCCTTCCCCGTGGCGGGTTTACTCGACTCGTTTTGCCCTTTTTTTTTATTCATGATTTATTTATTTTTTTGTTTTGTTTTTAAACCGTTGTTGAAAGCAGCTGGTTTTCCTGGGGCTGCGGGCAAGCCGGTCAGACTGGCTCTTTCCGGGGTGACCGGCCATGGGAATCTGCCCGGTGCATTTGGGTGACCGGAGCAGGAAAAGCAGCAGGACTGAGCTCCTGGCTCCATCTCCAGAGGCAGAGAAATTCCCCAAACCTCCGTGTAAACAAAAGCTCCGTTTCCTTAAATGCTTCAGCCTGGCCGAGCGCGGCGTGCCCTGACCCAGGGTGGGCGGTCCTTGCTCGGTCCCCATCACCCATCTGGTTCACCTGGGTCTCCATATTCCTTAAATTTCTTCCTTAATGCGGGCAAAGTTTAAAAAGAAAACCCGAAAAAGGAGAAATGCGGATGCCTGTTTTTTCCCCCGGCACTTTTTGTGTCTGACACCTCCCTGTCTGTGTGCTCCTTTGCAACCCGCTGCTGCTGTCACCGCTCCTCTTCTCACGGGGTTTGCAAGATCTTTTCTTCTCAAGTTTTACTCTGAGCTCTTCACAGACATCCCTCGAGCGATGGGGGACTTGGAGCTGAGTCCCTTTGAAAAAAACCACACTACTAGAAATAAACTTGAAGAGCAGCACAAACCACCTATCGCCTGCTCCCGCATCTCCATCACCATGTAACGGCAGGTGAGGGAGGTTCAAACCACCTGGGTGGTTTCCTCTGTGTGTTTCTTCATCTTCTGCCACCTCTAAGGGTTTTTTTGGACGTAGCCAAGTTTTGCTTTTCACAAATGACTATTTCCCGGCAGAGAGAAGGTCGCACTCCTGGCAAAGGAAGCGTGCTGGGTAACTCTGCTTCCTTGTTTATTCCCAGCCACATTCATTCTTCCCTGATTTTGTCATTTCGGAAATGTCCACATGACTTAGCTTTTTCATTTTTCTGAATGTACACGCGGAGTAATGAAGCTGTCACCGATCTGTATTGTCCAAATGTGCAATCACCTGGTATAAGCATAGAGTTATTCAGCATCCTTGTAAGGAAAGGATGGATAATATTTGGGATTAAGGTCTTGAAGAAGCACTTGAGGTGCAGAGGTTTAGTCTTTCTAGATTGTATTAAGTCCCTCTTGTGATCTTGCAAAGATTCAGCATCTCCATACTTCACTGCCCAGCAGTAAAGTCCCTTAGGACACAACTCCAGCGATGCAGTCCCACTGCTCTGCTCACGCGTAGCCTTCCTCCGGCCTCATCATCTCAGCTGGATGTAATGTTTGCTTCTGACGAAGGAGAATTTCCAAGAGATTTTCCAAGAAGAATTTCCAAGAGTTTGTCTCATCTTCGGGGCCTCAGCACCCTCTTCTGGGTGGGTTCGTAGCTGGTGTGGTGTTTCGGGTTTTCCCACCGGCTGGGGGGGAGAACGGAGATGACGGCAGGTATTGGAGATGGAGGGGTATGTGGGGCCCAGGGCTGAACACACAAGGCAACACTGCACGTCTTCACAGAGCCTGAGGGCCAGGAATAGGTCTGTAGACTCAAGTCCTCATGTCTTCAGGATGGGTGTTTGTCCTCGTTACTCCAAGGGAAGTTCAGGCAACCTGATGTGGAAATGCAGCTGGGCGCTCCGGGCAAGGAGTACCGATGCCAAGTTGGGTATCCTTACCTGAAACAAGAGCCATTGATCTTAGGAGGGCCATGTGGCCAGCTCTTTCCTCCTGACGGCCAAGGACACGTGGGGTGAAGAAGATTTGAAGCTGTCACAACCATCCAGCTTGGTCCTTCATGCCCAAAGGTTACAAAATCCATGCCTGCAGCTGGAATAAATCCTAGCTTGCAAGAGATAGCTACGCTCAGGTAAGAGACACGAAGCCAGAGCGAGCTCCCTCCTCCCTTGGTAAGTCAAGCCAAGGTTTCATTGCCCTACAGCTACAAAATCACATCTCATTTCCATTCTCCATGTGCCTAAACATCAGCCGCAGCGCACTGGAGCCTGCGAGGCTTGTGCCGCAGGACAAACCCTGCCACAGGGCTCTTCTCTGTCACCTCCTCACCTTTTTTCCAGGAATTGGGGTCAATTAAGCGCTTGAAGCCTCAGGCTGGGAGATTTGTTTCCCAGCTTCTTCCTCCGCAATCAGCTCTTCATAACGAATAACTCCGCTGGCTCTCCTGCCTCGACGTGTGTCAGGCATTAGTTTCCTGTTGACATTAATCCCTGTGCCGTCGTTTATCTTTTATCCTTTTTCTACCATGCGGTCGTGTCCTTCTGACGTTTCCAGTGACCTCCACCGGGTGTGACTCTTGCCTTGGCCCAGAAAGGAGGCAACGTGCCCCAAATCATTCTCTAGTCGTCCCCAGGGTCAGAAGGGTCCTTGAAGTTTGTGTCCGAAAGGGCCGGTGGGTCCTGGAGCACCCTCTTAACATCTGGGAGTTGTTAGCAGAACACTTGAAGCCACGTGGTGGAGAATTTGGATAAATCCCAGGTGAATTCTTTGAAAAGTTGATTCATCTCAGGGCTGAAAATGTCCTTCCAGCTCCCTGCACGGTGCGTAGCGTCTCAAAACAGCCATGCCCAGGACCCTGCTCACATTGCTGATCTTCCTCTACATCGCCCATGCCTGGCTCATGGGTTTGGTACCACTCATCATCCTCACCTTGGACTTTAATGTCACCTCGTGACTTGCAGCAGCAAATCACGCTGCTCTGCACAGCCCATGTTTTAGTAAAGGATGGGGCAGAAATGCTGCACAGGGATGCAGGAACGTCTGCCTCCCAGGTGCTGCCATCCCCATCGGTCTTTCAGCCAGCCCCAGGACCCCCAGTGATGTCGGACCATTGCCTCCATCCAGCCCATTGCCAAGGTTTGCAAATTCTTTCGGCAAAACCTATCCCAAACGTAGCTTTCCCTGGCCGATGCACCGGCTCTCAGAGGGTGCTCTCCTGCGGATGCTTTGCATGGGGCTGTCAGCAAGCGGTCGGTGTCGCTCCTTTTCTAGAAACCCAGGATGGAAAATGCTGTGTTTTGATGAGGTAATCCCAGAATGCGATCAGTCTGTAGAGTTTTTTGACTAAAAATGACTTCAAAGGGTACTTTACCACACTACTGATTTGCACTTGCCCAAGAGAAAGGGGGTAACTCCAGCCCAAAGGTTCAAATATCTCACCCCCCTCCTGTTCTCCTTTAATATACAACATATTAAACCACTTTCTATTGTCCATCAGATTTTTTGAGCCTTTGCCACTCCCATTCTGGCTGTTCTCCACCTCCAGAAGGCCTCCTATTCATCTGCCTTTACAAATACAAAGTACAGGCTGGAAGGCTGAATTTCTCCCATGGAGCCGGGGCTCAAAGAAAACCCAAATGTCATGCAAGGCTCAGTCACCATCCCTGGAGCTGGTGACTCCGGGGTGTTAGAAGAAACGCCCAGCGTCATTTATTCACTGCCAGTCAGCAAGAAGAAAACTCCAAAATCCCAAATAATTCATCTGATGGCTCTGATGCCATCATCTGCAGAGGCGGCCAGCAGAAAATATCTATTTGGAAGTGATTTATTGGGAAGCAGTGGGAGGAAAAAAAAAAGTAATATCCCCAAATCACACCATCAATTATTCGTAGCTGCTATTCAGGCCTTTTCTGGGCGGCCGCTGGATGGGAAGCGAAGCTGCGGAAAAACACCCTGCGCTGGCACCCAGCGCCCTGTAGATCTGCCCAGGTTGTGAAGGAGGGGAAGAAAACTGCCCCCAGCACCCTGCGTAGCCCTGTCTGGTGTAACTGCAAAGCGGCACCACCGAGTTCTACAGCATCAACCCCCAACCCCACCCTGAGCCCTGACATTGACTCTTCCCGTTATCTCTCCAGCCCCAGCTCTCCCCTCCCCAACCGTCTGGGGAAACTGGCTCCCGGCCTGTGGGTTTTCCCTCTATCAGTGCGGGGAGCAGCGGGCGAAGTCCGTTCGTCACACTTCGTTAGGGGGCCCGAGGGCTGGGGAGGCATAGGGCATCCCTCAGACATGCCGGACCGTTCCCACCCCTACGGATGGGCTCTGGAGTGGGGTCGAAATCAGCTCAAGGCATGTGGGGTTCAAAGACAAAGCCCAGCGAGAGCAGATCCGTGTCCTGCCCAGGCTTGGGTTTCACCACACCGTTTTTTTTTTTTTTGCAAGTATCGCTTGAATCCGCCCACCCTGTGAAAAAAATTTGCACAGCTTAAGATGAGCTCCCCAGGGCAGCGTTTGACCCCATGGCATTGGAAAAATCACCAAATCGTGAGACAGAGTAGCAAATCCAGCCCTGGGGAGTGGCTGTCCAGCGGTGCTCAAGGGATGTGAGGATGGGGAGGGACTGGGATGATTTTCCCACTGTGGAAACCCCAGAAACCCCAGTCTGGGCCACCCATCCCCTCTTGGCCAGTACTGGGATGATCCATGCTGGCTGCACCACCAACCCACTTGGTGCCGATGTCCTGGTCCCCACCCCGCAGCTCCAGAAAGATGCTCTGAGATGGGTTTATTCTTCATCTCCCGTGACCAGGGGTACGACAGCAGCAGCTTGGGGGTGAATGGGGAAACCCAGACACCCCCTCATGATGTGGAGAGCAAACACCTGCGGGACACGCTCGTGGACCAATTTGCCCCCAAAATCCCACACCTCCCCTTCGTGGGGCATCCTGAAAAGGAGCCACGTGGCCTCAAGCTCCCCAGGGAGGAGCTGCCCAATGTCTCCAAGCCCAGAGAGAAGGAAAGAGAAGCCGTCAGCGATGGCCCTACAGAAACACTGCCACCGTATTCCCATTGTCTGATCCCAAAATCCTCAGGAGTTAGGGACTTGGAGCAAGCCACGCCGGCGCAGGGAGCCGAGAGTTCCTCAAGGCTGCAAAGCCCCAAAGGCCAAACAAGAATAGCAGCAGCCCCATAAATCCCACCCGTCCTATAAATCACACCCTCCCGATAAATCCCACCCCTGCTGCAGGAAGCTGCAAAGGCAGGAGGAGGAGGAGGAGGAGGGCACCAAGGACGGAGCCGCCGGGGTTTGGCCGCCTTTGCTCATGCGCTGCCAGAGAACAAAAAGCTCCCAACGAGGGTTCTTATTGAAACGCACGTCAGAGCTCTGCGCAAGCCGGGCTGATAACAGGCACCTGAGCAAAGGAACCGACGCAACGCGGGCACCGGGGACACATGTGCCTCGGGGGGGCATTTGGCCACGCAGCCGTGACGGAGCCATCGCGCCGGGCAACTTTGTCCTGTGTGAATCACCCAAATTTGCCCCAGACCCCAGGTTGTGGGTGCAGGGGGAGCGACCCAGCATCATCCCCTACAATCACTTCACTTGGGCAGCCATGGGGCTCCCCACAGTCCCCCCAGACTGCTCTTCTGTCTTGTTTTTAACAAGCACAAGCATATCCTGACTCTTCTTGCTGGGTTTGGGGTGTTTGCTGGACTTTCCTGGTCAAATCCGGGTACGAATGGCTGCAGCCAAGGAAACCGCAGTAATTTTCTCCCCATTTTACAGATGGAGATGCTGAGGCTGGAGGTGGGACCGACAACCATTGAGGATGGAGCTCCCCGCTGCCGCCCGGGATGGCTGGTGTGGTTTGTTACGATGGAAAAGCACAAACCCCGCCGTGTGTGGGTTTGGGTCAAAAATAACCCCAAACCACTTCCTTTTTCCGGGAAAATAACACTGGGAGGCTGCAGAGAAACAGGAGGGTTAGTGCACCGGCGGACACTCAGATTTACCGGCCGTGTCCATGTCTCTCCACTGCGGGTTCCTTCGGCTCTTGATGCTGCGCTGAAGTTTTCTGAGCTGAATAAAGGGATTTGGGGAACGTCAAGCAGAAAACAAAGGCATCTATTAGAGGGGGAGGGGAGTTAATACCTTTTACTTGCCTCTCAGACAAGCAACATTTGCGACCAAGCACATTTGGGAGCCTGTTGCGCCAGGGGAAGCTGGAGATGGATGACGCCCAGACAGTTTTGCGCTTTTTCGGCTTCAGTCTTCACCGGAAAGGTCAGATGCAAGCGGGATGGTAATGCAGTTAGCGCTGGAAAAATAGAGACAGAGCAGGTCGGAGTGGTTTAATAAGGTAGATGTTATTGAATCAGCCGGGTGGGATGAACTTGGCCTCCGAGCAGAGCAGTCTGAGCGATGGGCAGCTCCCGTAGGAAGGAGAGGTGGGCTCTCAGCCGGCCAGGAATGGGCAACGTGGGGAGATTTTGGGAATCCCCAAAACCCCACTGAAGCACGAAATCATGGTGACGTGCACGTTCCCAGAAGACACTCGGTGGTCTGCAGCCAAGGGTGCTGTCGTGCTCCTACAGTTTCTGGCGCAGCCCCGTGTCCCCTGCAAACTGGGGACAGGCAGGCTCGGTGGGGTCCCAGTTCATCAGCACTTTGTGGCGAGACAGGATGGTGACTGACGAGGAAAGGTTAAAAGAATTCAGGTTTTTTACCCTAGAGAAAGACAGACGGACAATAACACCTTCAGGTACGTAAAAAGAGGGTTTATCTGAAGAGAGAGGGATGGAAGAGGGAGGAAATGTTCTGTTCCCTGTTTCCACAATGGACAGGCAAAAAGCAACAGGCAAATCACTTGGAGAAAGGTTCTGGGTAACTCTTCGGGGAGGCTGGTTAGGTGCAAGGGAGTGAAGGACTGCAGAGGGAGGGGAATCACCATCGTCAGAGGTTTTTAAAGCTGAGCCAGAAAACATATGTCCCGGATGGACTATACGCCTGCTCTGTGCTGGTGGGAATGGTCTATGTGCTTGCTCTGTGCTGGTGGGGCTCTTACACCTTCTCTCATCAGTAAAAGCTTTTGGCAGCTCATTGCTTAAACTGGAGGATGCTGGAGTTGCTGCCTCATCCAAAGAGCTTCATTCCCTCCAAAGACGGCCTTGAAATTAGTGCCACGCACAGACGTGGTCCACTCCCCGCCTGCAAGTAAACCTCTGTGCTCCACTGGATGCTGAATCCAGCACTGAGGATGCCCCAACCCCGCCACGCGTTGGAAGGATGGCCGTCCACTGGTGTCCTTGCAGCTAAGACCTCAGGACAGAGTGCACATCGCTGCTAGACCATCCCATGGGCCAACAGAAATGCCAGCGACAGAGCCCAGGTGGGAGCGGAGAGGTGGCAAGCGCTGGGGGACCCGGACCCTTCATCCCTGCTGCCAGGAAGCTGGTCTGGGATCGCTCCTCAGGTGTGGTAGGATGATACTCATGGGATCAGCAACGATGGGCGAAGGTTGGTCACATCTTGGACCTGCTGCTCCCCTGGGAAAGAAGAGGCCACGAGGAGGTTGTGGTGCGTGTTTTGCAGCTCTCGTGCCACAGCCACAGCGCGGGCGCTCGGTGCGAAGAGTCAAACCCAGTCACCAGGGCAAGAAACTGCAGAAACCAGCTGGGGCTTGGAAAAGAATAACAACAATAATAAAAAAAAAACAGCCAGAAAATAACTCGCCGCATTGAGAGCTGACTGTAAGCGACGGTTCTTCGAACATGGCAGGGTATCAGAGCGCAGGAGGAGCTGGATGTGTGTACGAGAGGAAGGTAGTCGGAGGTGGGTGCCAGTATTTTCTGGCAGCGTTGGGTTGGAAATATCCTTCAACTCCTTAGATAGCAAGCCGGAGATTACGATGTGAAGGAATGCACTGCGAGCTGCTGCCGCGCACAGCCGTGGGAGGGTGGGAGGAGAAGCCAAGCCCCATGGCAGCGTGATAGGAAACAGCCTGGAGACGCATGGGGAGGAGGAGAAAATCAGGTCAATGCTCTGAGATGGCTTAACAGGCCATCGGGAAGCTCTTGGGAAAGAGAGCGGTACAAGGGGAGATGCATCGGGTGAGAGGAGGTCTCCATGGCGCAGAGATCATAGAATCGTAGTCTCAATGAATGGTTCGGGTGGGAAGGGACCGTTAAAGGCCATCAAGTCCACCCCCCTGCCGTGAGCAGGGACATCTTCAACTAGACCAGGTTGCTCAGAGCCCCGTCCAACCTGGCCTGGAATGTTTCCAGGGATGGGGCATCTCCCACCTCTCTGGGCAACCTGGGCCAGGGGCTCACCACCCTCAGCGTAAAACATTTCTTCCTCATATCTAGTTTAAATCTTCCCTCTTTTAGCTTAAAACCATTACCCCTTGTCCTATCAAGATGGGGTGGTGGTTATTGCCCATGATGGATGTCACGGTTGCAGCTGGGACCGCTGCTCTGCGGCGGGCACAAACGCAGCGAGAGCCCCGGGGAGCACGAACCGGACTGACGAGCGGGAGGCCACCTTCTAGGGGATGGATGGGGGCACGGGGCAGGTTTGGCATCCCAACTCAGGCCCCCACCACCCTCCCATCTTGGCCTGTCAAGTGATGAACGGGGCCGGGACATGATGCAGCCCCAGGGTTTGCCTTGACCGCCCCTATGCAGAGGTGCTGCGTTCACCTGCTGAGCCGGTGCTGGAGAGCACAGGACAGCATTTATCGCCTCGTTTGGCTCCCCAAAACTCTCTGCTTTTGGGAAATCCATCTCCATCCGACAGCCCAAATCCTTAGACATCTGCCAGGCACTGCCCAGACCCTCGGGGGTCCGTGGCACCCTGCATCCAGCACCGTCCCCCACGCTGGTGGCCGTGCAGATGGGGAAGGGCAAGTCCCCAACGCTTCTCCTTGGCAGGGAAGCAGAGGGAGGGGAGGTGACACAGGAAAGTATCTCAGCTCCGTGTTTGAAGGCACAGCTGGGAAAAAGATATTCCCAAGACCTCACTCGTTTTCCCAACTACACGGAAACATGGCAATGGAGAGGAGGAGAGACCTATTTTGGCCGCCTGATGTGCTTTTCCTCCCCAGGGGGCTTTAACTAAGGTCCTGAGAAGCCACTGCTGTTTATACTGAGCTTGCAGCCTCCAGCTCCTTATTTTACTCAGTTTTAAATAACACGAACGTTGGGCTCCATCCGTTCCTTTGGAGAATTTCTTTTTTTTTAAAGGCAGAATCCAGGAGATTATGCTTCCAGAGTATTTTTTCCAAGCATCAAGTCCCCTGGTCCCTCTCTGCCGGGCTGTGGTGCGGCCAGGCTTTGCTTATATCTCTCCAGTGTGTTTTAGGCACTGGAGATGCTGCCAGCTGAGCAAAGATGGGTTATTCCAACATTTGTTCCTTGCAAGGAAGCACCTCTGCCTCCCCCTCCATCTCCCGAGTGATGACACCGGAGGATGACAGCGCCAGGCCAGGAAAAAACAGCGAGAGCAGCACTGGAAAGAATAAGAAAAAAAAAAAACAAAACAGAAAACCCACAGCAAAAACCCTCAAAGTTCTATCAAATTGCATGGAAATCAGGCACCATCTTGCAGGAGTCACTCCTGGATCTCAAAGGAGCGGTTACCGAGGCCACGTGGATAACCGGCACGTGGAGGGTTGGTTATAGATGATGTGTCCTTCCTGGAAGGGACCCCAGCGTGAAGATGGGACCTGCTGTCTTCTTACGAGAGCCTGAGTCCTGGGAGCAGGGCTGGCATCTCAGGTGGCTTTGGCGTGTGACACCACAATTGCCACCTTCTGTACCCAAACGGCTTTTCGTCACGGCGAGTCGCGTCAGTGTGACATCCCAAGTGGCACAGGGAAGAGCAGCTCAAGGCTTTGAGGAGGCACAGGGAGGATGTGACTCCCAGTTTCTTTTCCCTGGGAGAGGTGCTGGGATCAGGCAGGGCCACCCTGCGGAGCCGACTCACCCTTGCGTATCTTCTGCCACCAACCCAACACCCAGGGACGCGCTGCTGGAGAGTCGCTCAACTGGAATAACTTTCTCTGTAGCATCACGCCAGGAAAACTCCCAGCGCGGACAAGCCCGGAGTTAACTTTCCAGGCAAAGCTGTAGGAAATGAGAAGTGCTACAAGGGAGGGAGCAGAGGCTGGTGCGTTTCGGCTCTCCTGCATCCCAGAAGATCAATGAGACGGGGATTGTCCTGTGAGGCAGAGCAGCTTAGGGGAAAAAAGGATGCTGCTTTGCTTCTCAGCTGCTCCAGAGATCAGGGGTAACATTTCCAGCAGGGCAAGGCATGCTACACGGTCATGTCCCAGCTAATACAAGGAACACATGGGCTCGTTTCCAAGCGCTCTGGCTTTGGGCCAGTCACTTAACTCTCAGCGTCTCGGTTCCTCTGGAGCTGGAAAAAGAGGCGAGCTGTTCTTCCTGGCCTCCCTGGCATCTCCCGGGACGTTAGGGCTTGGGGAGGCGAGGGTGGGGTGTACACCCACAGCCCTACCACAGCAAGCTGTCGGTCGTAGGGCGTGATGGACGCTGGTTTTCAGACACCCAGCCCCGTGCTCACAGGTGCAAGCCTGTTTTCTGCAAGGTCAGGTTCAGGAAACGTCATTTGAATGATTGATGGCCTGCTTTTTTTGGAGGGAGGTGTTTCCTTCTGTTGGCCGAGTGCTGGAAACTACCCATGGCTAAGGACAGGGTGCTGGGAGCACTGGGTTGACAAACACCCCGCGCTCCTAACTCGCCCTCTGCGAGGAAATTTGGCATCAGCCGTGAAGGTCACTGCACCCAGAGCTCTGGGGGAGGCCTGAAGACGATGCTTAGAAGTAGTCAGAGGGGACACGTCTGTCTGTCTGTCCCTCTAAGCTATTTTGCAGCCAGCATCTCCCTTCCTTAACTTACAGCGATTCTAAAAGCCTTGTGCTGTGAACAGATCAAATGCCAAGTTCTCGAGATCCCTTTGAGATTCCCTTGGGCTTTTCCTAGACACCGGTGGGCATCGCAGCAGGACTTCCCGGCCTCTGGAAAACCATTTCTGGGGCAGAAGAGCTGCCAAACATACAAATATACAAACGTCCAAATATACAAAATAATACCCAAGAACCGGGTCAGCATCTTGCTGCTCCCCCTGCTCTCCCGGCCGCCCGTCCTCTCCTCCCAGGAGCTGGGACGTCGCAGAGCTCACGGAGCCGATTCGCAAAGCGAACCGCAAACTAGAAAACCTTATGTCAGGAAGAAGTCACAAGGCATCCTAACCAGAAACATATTTGGGGAGTGAGTCAGTGGAGGGGGAAGCAAAAAAGAAAGTTGCACCCTTTTACTTGATGAAAAAAGCATATGGCAACAGCCAATATTGTGAACAACATTCCCCACTCCGGCAACCGAGCCAGAAAGAAAACTCATGACTCAACCGTTGCATTTCATCCAAATCTAAAGAAAAAATCTCGTTCGGGAGGGGGTATCTTCAGGGAGAGTCAGCAAGAACTGATTTAGCCGGTTAATTAACTAGATTGTTTGGAGAGGGGTAAAACCATTGCGCAGAAGCTTTTAGGCTCATTTTAAAGCCCTGATTTAAACACGGCGTAGACGGCGGGGAAACAAGTGCGCTCTGCAGACATTTATAACGCACAGAACGTGTGCGTCCGTGCTCGCGCACACACACGCTTCCTCCAGATACCACGGAATAAACTCGGGAGGACCTTCACGCTCCCAGAGAAACAGCTTGCATCCAGAGCTCCCGCTTCCCCCAGAAGGCTGCGAATGTGTCATCATCAATCATAAATCCAAGGAGGCCAAGAATGCCATCATGGTTATGAAATATAACTGGAAATTGGCAAAACGCTTACTGCAAAAGCCTGTACAACTCTGATTTTCTTCAGGTAGCTGGACTGAAAGAACGGGGCGCCCTGCAGAATGCGGGACCAAGACGGTCTGCGGATGCTTTCAGGCAGCCTGGCTTTGCTAAGGCTACTCGGAATCACAGTTCGCTGCAGAGAGGGACAGTGGGAAGCAGCCAGTCCTCGGCAGACGTTGCGACGGTTCCCGAGCCTTTGTGGTTGCAGATGTCAAAGCTGTAACGCTCGGTCAGCCCAGCGGCTTGGGAAAGAGAACGAATAATCCCTAGAAAGCCGCCGGGCGATGCTGGGTGGGAAGTGATCGCCTGCAGGAGGTCAGACAAGAGGCATGGGTCCCTCCTGACTCGAGCCATCCCTCAGTGTCCGGGTTCGGGTGGCTCAGGGCAGGGAAAGGGAAGGCTGGTGTTGCCCTAACGTGAAGCCCAGATGCTCCTTAGAGGCTGCCCGCCGAAAACAGGATGGAGACGGAGCACCAGATGACCCCCAGGCTCCGGCCAGGCTCAGGAAGGGGTTCCAGGTCCCCTGGGGGCACGCTGTGGGCTCCCTGCACCACTTCTGGGAGATGCCACCTGAGCGGTGGCCACCTTGCAGGACAGTCCCCAGCCTGAGTGCGGTCACTGGGGCAAACACCACCAGCAGAAGCCTTGCCATGGCGATGTTTTGGGTTCAGGTGTGAAGGGATCACTCATCCCCCAAGAATAAGAGGGTGCTGGGGGCAAGCTCACGACCGAGGCCCTCGGGGGAGGAAAGGGCTGTAGCTCTCGTCCCGCTCGCTGCCACCCACCATGGCCCCATGTCTCCTGATGGCAGCACCAAGCTCCAACATGTGCTGAACACGTGCTGGCCGATAGGCATCAGGCTGTTCCACAGCCCTGCCAAGCTTCGCCTTGATTTAATCAGCGCTTCTCCTGCCTTTTTTTTTTTCCTTCCCCCTCTTCCTCCCCCCCAAAGGCAGATGCGGTCTCTCCGACACGAAGGAGATGGCAGGTTTCTTTCGTGACAGCAGAGCACACGTCCTTGGAAGGAACATTTCTACCCTCTTCCCTTTTCTGCAACCGCTGCAAAGTGGCCTCACCTCCCTCCCTCCCTCCCGCTGGTTTTTAATACTCCGGTTTATATGAAAATTGAAAAAAACCCAACTCACCCCACACTCAATTGCATGCAAGGGGCAGTCTGGTAAGCAAAAAGGAGAAAACCTGGGGCTGTCCCATCCGAACATCGTGCTTTGTAAACACAGAATATTCGGCTGTTTTTTCGGTATAAAAGCACACAAGGCTGAGCGCCGGGGCCGCATCCGAGATTTAAGGATCCCTTTTCCAGCAGCACCTCACCTTATACAAAGCACGGAGACGAACCGAAGGACCCGTCGCGGTCCAGTGGCATTAAAATTAGTTGGGGAAATCACTGGTGACACGTAGGGGTGGCATCGCTGAGACACGCTCCCGCAAGAGACCGGCTGGCAGATAAACGGTGGTTATTTTGGAAGCCGTCTGCCCTCCTTCGCAAATAGGTCTCACCATTTCCGTACTGAAAGCACACCTAGCAATGCCGAAAGTAAGTTATTTTTAAACTTAAGTATTGGTTGCTTAGAAGTGATTATGAATGCGAAAATTTCTGACAAATCCTGTAGTGTTAAACACATACAGTTACCAGAGCAGGACATTGGCATTTTTAGACGGAAAACATGCACGCTCCTCATTTGGCCCTTCAGCACGACAGAAGGGGAGCGGGATGGAAAGATTTCGGAGGATTCTCTGCATCCTGCAGAGATTTTTGCCGTTTTCCATTTCCACGTCAACTCGCAGCCACCCCCGGGGACGTCGGGGGAACCCATGTCCCTGCCCGGCCCCACTCCCAGCACCCAAGCACAGGGCTCGCGGCAGCCCCACGGCAAACGGTGGGGCCAGGGGGGAGCCCTCTCCCTCCTTGGGGAATGGATTTTGCGGCACCGACCAACCCAGCACCCAAGTTTCACCAGCATCACCACCCCGAGCCCACGACCATTGACACCAGCCCACCTCCCCCATCATTCCCAACTGCCTTTTCCACTGCTGAGGGTTACCGGAGATTGGCTCCATCCCCAGCCTGCTGGGTCCTTACCCTGCCACACCTGACTATTCGGAGTCCAAAAGCCCCAGTGCACGCAGTGACTCAGTTCTGAAAACACAAGCTGTGAATATACACCAGGGACGCTGTGGTCCCTCAGCCTTTTTCCGGTGGTAGCACAAACGTGGTTCCAGTTTTGGGTAGGTGTGAGAGCGAGCAGTGGATAGCAAGATAGCACAAATTCGAACCCAGCAGAGCTGCTCTCCTTTTTGCCTTCCCTGACTTCAGTTTCCAGCCGGTCTGGGCTTTGCAGGCAGAAGGACGTGAACAGCAACGCACAAAAACCAGAATTCAACCACAGTGTGATTTCTCCATTCGAGAGAATCAAGGTTTTCAGTGCTGGCCGCCTGGCAACCTAAATGCCTTTTATTCCCCCCCATAACGCATATTATACGTATTCACCTAAAAAAAGGTAGGAAGAGCAACAGGCACTAAAGGCACTCAGAATATGATCCCAAACTTGACTAAGTCAAGGGTAGACCTTTGTTTCAGCGGAATTGAGATCTGGCTGTTAGAAAAGTAATATAAACAAGGACCACATTAGTAGCTTGAGGTGGTTTGTCCCATTACCGGTTATATCATATTAAAGAGAAAAAATATCTGGATTCATAAGGCACTGGATAAGATTAATTTCTACTTGAAACAGCTATTATGAGTTCAAAACCCAAGCTAAAGAAGCCTTCTTGTAAACCGAAGATAGTAGTAAAACCCCCAAAATTGAGATAACTTGGCACAAACATGCTTGAAAAATCATGTTTCAAAGTGGAAGTCAAGGATCTTCTTTATCGAGGAGGATGGTAAAATGATAAGACCCTTTAAGGAGCTGCTCGTTAAGTATGGGACCACTCTGAGATGAGATACGGACTTTCAAGACAATAGTCCAAGAGCCATAAAACCAGCAAGAAGAACAAATGGGACGTGGTGTCCTCGGAGCTCGAGCGCCTGGCCAGGGCTGCAGTCTGTAGAGAAGGCTCCCAGGCTTACCATCGACGAGGCACCAGGGAACGGGCAGAGTAGCTGCAAGAAATGCTATTTTATTTAAGAAACAAAGAGAGAAGTTAATCCGTGGCAGATGCCCACAGAATTGTCAAATGAAAAGCCTGTCTTTGGGTTAAGTCAACGAGGATTGCAAAACCGCAAGAGATTGCTCCTGGGACATCTCATGTTCGCAGGGGGCTCGATGGCTCTTCACTCTCGAAGGGAAAGGGTCAGCCAAGGTCTGCCAGTCCAGAGCCGCTGCAGCTGGGGAGACAGGGCATTTTCGGGGAGAAAAAGCTGATGTTGGAATTTTCTAATGGGAGCAGAGAGCACTGACCTGCGGGCCAACCTGCAACTTTGAAAGCCAGGCATTTCTCTCCATGGATTGGGACTTCTCCTCTTATTCCTCAGAAGTCAACGCACTGGTGTCAATGCACTGCGAGCTGTGCGGGCAGTTTTAAGTGCTGCTGCAATAGCATGCAGAGAAACACAAAACATTGTGACATCTGTAGCAAAGCCTGGGTCAAACGGGCCTTCAGGGGGGCAGGAGAAACCCAAGGAGCAAGGAACGCGTCTCGGGAGAGGCCAGCCCAGATCCACTCCTTGCCAACAGGCCAAAATCCATTGACGATGACAGAAAACGCTTTGTCAGTCCCAGAGTGAAGCTGAACGATGGAAGACACAAACGCAGTGAAGAGAGAACGTGAAAAGCTAAACACATCCAGCTGGGCCTTCAGGAGGAATCTCACGATCACAATTTGGGTTTCAAGTGGCTTTCAAAGTTCCACTTTAAGACTTGAGGAGGCACAAGGTCACGCTCAAACACTCACCATGCAAACTGCCATTCCAGTGGCCAGAAATCAAAGCAGAAATGAAAACCGATCGCTTCAGAAAAGGCTCGAGCGCAAGGCGTAAGAGATGAGCCATACGAAAAAATACCTGTGGGAGAGGGAAGGGAAAGCTAAACCAAGAGAAAGTTTGCTTTTGTGCAAAAATGGTTATTAAATGCAGATCAAACATGGAATGCAAGAAAAACCTCAGGCTGAAGTCCGCTGGGTAAACCAGAAAATGGGTTTGTCACGTGGGTGACATCTTAAATAAAGATTTTAAAGCTTTTTGCAAGATCAGCCAAGACAATCGGCACGGACTCTGGGGAAGCAATGAAAAGTGGTTGCCACAAGTGCAGATGGAGAGCAACCAGCAAGGTAACACTCGGAAAATGGAAAATAACTCAGTGTATCCAGATGATTTTTAAGGTCCCCTCCAACCTAAATCACTCTATGAGTCTCTATGTGGCCATCTATTGCTGGGTCTTGGTGTTTAAGAGCTTACTGAACCGCTGCCGGTCACTGAAGATATATGGTGGAGATGGGGGAGGTGACCCTGTAGAACACCATGGGGTCAACCACCTGCACTCCCACCGCAGTAGAAAAATGATGCGCGGGGACAGAAACCTAATCTGTGAGCTAGTAATGGAGAAATGGGAAACAACGCATTGCAAATAAACTTGCTGGGCAGAGGGCAAATAGGTTAATGTATATTTGTATAACATATATCTAACTACAAACAGTTGACATAGTGATTCATGAACTCAACTTGGGAAAAAAAACTAAAAATCAAGAGGTGGCAACCAGGTGTAATATATATATAGGAGAATGTGAAACATTCAGTTCAGCCCAATACTGCTAATTAGGAAAAGAGATAAAATAATTGAAGATGGGCAGCGAGACTATCATGGTAACATAAAACAAAGGGCATCTAACTCCAGAAACACGGGCAATAAAAGGGGAAGGGAGGTTGTGGTAAAACCACGACAGAATAATTAGGAGCAAAGGGATAGAATTCAGTAAAAAGGAGGGGGGAAAAAAAATTAAAGATGATTATCTGCAAAAATGACCTCGTAGCAAAAAAACTGTACGCGTCAAATTTGGATAAAGTCCTCAAGGCCAAGTTTCAGAAAACGGCTCAGTATCAGTCCGAAGACTGACAACAGCGCAGTATGTTTCCCTTATCTTGGTTTCTCAAGAAAAACCACCAGTCAACACAGCTTGTAAAGCTAAACATCATTCTTGCAGAAGAAAACAAGTCAGTAATTGGAAGCCAGGACATTCCAGCTCTGTATTATGCCACGAACCATCTGACCAGAAAGTTTTAAGCGTGAAATTTAGTCCCTAGCATGCAGAGACGTGACCCTACTTGAATCTTTGTTCCACTGCAGACCAGAAATGGAGCAAACCTTTTCCCAGCAACTTCGAAATTCAATTATCAAACACTATTTCAATGTTGCAGGAGGATGAGATTTTTTTTTTTTCTTTTTTTTGAGGATTAAAAAGATGAAAGCCTGCCCACAGCATGCTTAACATCTTTGTGTACACTTTAGAATAAATCTCCATTTATTCTTTCCGGGTATGTTTTAGCTTGGTAATTAAGCTTGGAGATTACTAGATGCTCCACCAAGTTCCAAATTAGAACAGAATCATACAAACAGACGTCCAGTAACTTGGGAAAAATGCAAAGCGATGAACAGGTATCGGTCCTTATTAATTTTTCTTCCTACCAGGAATAGGGTTTACTTCTCAGCTCCGTCTTCTCCCTGATTTACCAAGGGGTACGGACATAAAAGCAGGATCTCACCCCTTATATGGAGAGCAGTCAGCAAGTACCAGCATGTTCCGATGCGAGGGGAACAGCTATTCCATAAATCTGAAACATGTTCTGGACAACGGCAGAGTTTACACAGACCACAAGAATTATAGGAATTAACCCCCTTTTGTTTACAGCGTTTAAAAGGAGATCTAGTGTACACCCGGTAGGGTAAGGGGATATGGCAGCAGCGACAACTCAAAGTAAAACACAACCCATGCACATTTGGAAATGGTTTGCACGTTCTAAATATAAAAGAAGATCCTCCTTTTATGTTTAAGTTCTCCTAATTAGGAAAAGCTGATTAAACAACTTATCTGGAGAGCCGGTAATATAAACACAAGCCTGTTTTCTGGAGCAGAGGTGTCAAGCTGCCTTCTCTCAGAGGGTTATTTTCATTTTTTATGATTGTTCATCAGCCGAAGTAAACACGTCAGGCAGGAGAGTCACAATTCACCGAGGACAGATGGATTTTTTTCAGAGCTCTGCACCGAAGCAAGGCCTTTTACACTGCCTGCACATCTTTGCTGCGTAGCGGTGCGCTGTATTTATAGTAGTGCTGCTTCTTCATCTTCTTCCCTCCCCATTCCCCTCCGCTCCCCCCTTCCCTTTTTCTTTGCATTGTTTTTTTCCCCCCTTCATAATTATTCATAAATCCATAACCCCAACATACATCCCTAACTCCCAATTCCTTCCCCCCTTGCACCACGCACCAGGGAAACAAGCCACAGCCCATGCAATATTACTGGGGAGAGGAGCCACCTTTTCCCTCCTGGAATTTTGGAAAGGGCCATCTGGGTGGTTTCCACGTCTCCGAGCCACCGGCTGAGGCTGTCTGCCGGCGCAGGCTGATGTTGCCACATTGGTTTACGCTGAGAACACCGCTATTCACCAACACCACAGCCTGATTATTAATTCTTTTTTTAACAAAAACCTAGATTCTGCAGCTTCTACATAGGCCTCACAGATCATAAATACCTCAGCCGGAGGCCACATATCTGGCACTTCTGCTCCAGAGCCTTCCACGCTGTTTTAAAAATCTCAGCAACGACCTTTTAGCGTTTCATTTGGAGATTATTCCCTTTCATCGCAACGCTTCTCTCTTGACTTCTCCTGTATTAGTTTCAGATACAAACCTAACCTCTGCTGTTCTCAAGCTTCACCGAGTTTTTTTACGCTGCTGTCTTTCCTCTTGAGAGGATCTTTGCGGATAAATACACATATATTTTTCATACAAATGCACACACACACATATATACATTTAATAACGGTAAGGAAAAGATAGCTGGATCCTCAGCCAACCAAGTCTTACGTGAGGTCAAAACCTTCACCTGCCCAAGAAACACGTGGGACCTAAAAAGCAAAGGCCATCACTTACCTTTGAGAAGAATGTGACTGATGTCATTTGTGTGAAACCACAAATATTTATTTTTAATGAAAAAATACTTAAAGTGTGCCACAGTGTCCATATATTCATTTGAATAGTAGTACAAAGATATGTATTTCTGAGAAAAAGTCTTAACGCTGTAGAAAATAAACGTGGTTCTTAAATTATGTCAAAAGAAACCAGTAAAAAAGTAATGTTTTATACACTGGAGTGAAACGAAACAATTAAGAGATAATAATAAATTATAATTACAGTATTTCAAATATTTGCTTCATGCTTTTTTCAGCATTAGTTCCTAAATGCGTCACGTGTAATACGCCCCCCAGAAGCCGGCAGTCGGAATGGTCGTTCAATGGTACTGTGGATAACAGGGTGTGGAGCTGAATAAAAGTCCTAGAAAAATGACACCACCGTTTGTTATTTACTGATACATAAAACATCAGATCATGGCAGTTTTAGGTTTGTATCTAACATATATTTTTTGTTAATGGAAATTAATTTAGTTTTTTTTTTTTTAAAAATCAACTAATCTTTTATACTTTAATGAACTAAACAGCAATTATGGTCGTTAACAAGTATGTCACCCAAGCACACTGCACAACCGTGCTTACGGGATGCTACACGTCGGATTGGCTTTTACACAGTCAAAGTTAACAAGAATTTGGAATCATTTCAGGTCTAATTAAGCACTGCAAAGTGTTCAAAACTATAAAGTGCTTTGAAAAACGAATCATGTTTGCTCTTCAGAAACAGGAAAAAAACCCAAACATGCACTTAAACCTGAAACCTCCATGCCATATACACTGCAGTTCAGCAGTAAAACATCAGTTTTGTGCCATTTCTTTTAAAATTTCCTTTCCCATCCTGCCCCAACCCCAGTCAAAAATTCAAATAGCGTCTAAATTGGATTTGTCGGTATCTTCTTGGTCGTGTTTGTACATGAAGGTTAGGAGGAAAAGAGCGATATCCAGAGATGACCAATAGGCAGTGTGGGATGTGACTGCGGACCAGTATCTGCTCTCCACGAGACCTTCCCTGAGCTCGAAATCAATCCTGTGCTCCAGTTCCACTAGAAATTGAACAAGAAACAAAAAACGTCGTTAGAACTATATGTCAGCAGAAGAAAAGAAACCAGCACGTTCTTCCATCGGTTTTGGGTTCCGATTCTATTTGCTGTATATAAAATGCACATAACGTCTCTGTGTTTACATCAAACAGCACACTCACCTAAGTCAATTGTGATTTTTAATAATATGTACATACATTTTTACGCACATGCATTGAGCACATACATGACCTAAGAGTGGTACTTAATTCACAGGGGAAAAAAACCAACCCTAAACCTAAAGCTAAAAAAGAGCCAGCAGTTTTTAAACAGCTGTTTTCCTTATAGTAACTACATAAATACACTCGTTTATGTTCCTTATGATAATTAGGCAGAAGCATCCAGCAAATATCGAGGCCCCACTAAGAAACACCGACTTTCAGAAGGTGGACGCTCAAAACTTGCCAAAATAAATAGACTTCTGGCATCTTTAGCGGGTATACAAGGAGACTACACCCAATATCACAAGCCCTTTCTGAAAACCAGCCGTCCCTACACGGCACTAGCCCTTTTAATTTCCAGATTATTCCAAATACATTTCAGCAGTTATCCTTTCATTTCAATGGCGGGTTTGATTAATACCACATTCAAAGCAATTTTCACTGCGCGTTTAACTGGGCCAATGGCTAACCTATTGTTAAGGCACTCTAGCGGTTAGAGCATCTCTACAAGGAGCAATAGAATAAAAAGGACAAAACTAAAAGCCTGCTTCGCTACAAAAGCCAAAACCCCATATTGAGCAAAAAATGCAGCCATTTATCAAAGCCAGTTTCAAGGAATTTTAATTCTTGGCTCAAAGAGGGGATGGAGGGAGCATCGCACAAGCGCTGCCTCGGCAGTCGTGGCTTTCCCTAGGAGCAAACCAAGGAGAAGGAGTCCAAGCCTTCCAATACCAGGAGACAACCGCAGCCGTTTCCACGAAGACACACTTATTCCAAAACCCCAGTCCCCCCATAGGAAGGGACACCCCGGACGACTCCATCAGAGGCTGTTACAGGAGCTTGGGCGGCTGCCAAACCCCACCACAAGCCCAGCGAATACCGTGGCCATGGATTGCATCATTCCTGCACACAGGCTGAGAGAGCCGGGGGGGTTCAGCCGGGAGAAGAGAAGGCTCCGGGGAGCCCTTCCAGCCCCTTCCAGTCCCTAAAGGGGCTCCAGGAAAGCTGGGGAGGGACTCTGGATCAGGGAGGGGAGCCATGGGATGAGGGGGAAGGGTTTGACACTGCAAGAGGGGAGATTGAGCTGAGATCTGAGGAAGAAATTCTTTGCTGTGAGGGTGGTGAGCCCCTGGCCCAGGTTGCCCAGAGAAGCTGTGGCTGCCCCATCGCTGGAGGCGTTCAAGGCCAGGCTGGACGGGGCTTGGAGCAACCTGGGCTGGTGGGAGGTGTCCCTGCCCTGGGCAGGGGGGTTGGAACCAGATGATCTTTAAGGTCCCTTCCAACCCAAACCATTCTCTGATTCTATGATTCAGCTCACAGCCCCACTGGCTGCCGCTCCACAGCCTCCCTCTACGGAGCAGGGACAGGCTTTCAGCAGAGGGGGATGCATGAACCATGTGGAAGGCCCTTGATGTGCCAGCATCCCCCAAAAGGACCTCAGTCAGCAGCTCCACGTTATTCACTGTCATGCCACTCTGTTTTCCTCGAGTTTAAGACAAAGTCTCTGTCCTCGCACACTGACTCAGGCAGGTTATCTGTCAAAATTAGCAGTGATGAACGGATGGCAACGTATCATGTGAATGCTATCACAAGATACAATATACTTGTGACTCCTTAGATTGTAAAAAGAAAAAAAAAAAAAAAAACCACCCGGCCTTGCAACAGTGTCAATGAGTTTAGAAATAAAGTCAAGTATGAATTTCTGTAAAGGAAGTACTTACACTTTTCCAAAAAAACAGCTGCTAAAATTGCACTTTCTGTTCTGAGCAGTTCAGATTAGGACAAGGGCAGCTTCTGTTTCCAGTCATACGTGCCTTCAAATCTATATTGCTTCAGGACTGCAAATGTGTGGGGAAATTTAAATAAATCCATTTTATGATAACTGGTGAGCGGGATTCTTTGCAGCATTTATATTGCTTTTCCTAGTGGGAGTCTAGGAACTAGTAACAGACAATAGGACAAGAGGGAACGGCCTCAAGTTGTGCCAGGGGAGGTTTAGGACGGATATTAGGAAAAATTTCTTCTCCAAAAAGGTTGTCAAACACTGGAACAGGCTGCCCAGGGCAGTGGTGGAATCACCATCCCTGGAGGTATCCAAAAGCCGGGCAGACGTGGTGCTGAGGGACATGGGGTAGTGGTGGGTTTGGCAGTGTGAGCTTGGTGTCTGGACTTGATAATCTGAAAGGTCCCTTCCAACCTCAACGATTCTACGATTCCATTCTACGAACTACTGATATGCAAATCTCATTAGTCAAAACTCATACATACATATATATGTGTCTGCGCTGTACATGTACGCACAAACCCATACACAGATAAACCCCCTTTAAAAGAAAAAGGGATAAAAGGGAGAACAAAGAGTCAGTCCTTGGACACTCTTAACAGATTCAAAAAGCGGATTCAATTTTTACCACTTTAGAGCAAACCAACAAAATTAACTAACATACGTTAATTAATATCCCAGAACATACAGCCACAGCCCACCAAAGGTGGTCTTTCCACGAAGTTTGTACGGTGGACTCGTCACTGACCTATGGGTTCCAGAAAGCCCGAGCTGCTGTGGGGGAGCGGCGGTGTCCCAACAGTTGTGGCCTTTTTGTCGTCCCCCTCGGCTCCGTCTTTTCCCGGCTCGAGCGTCTGCGGGGTGGTCGTACTGGATCGACCAAACCTCGAAAAAAGCATCCCGCCGAGGCCCTTCCCGATACTCGCAGCTCCTGCGTTCAGCACGGAGGGAAAAGCAAACAAATAAACAAGCACAAGGGCAGCTAAATCAAACCGCAAATTAAAGTCACCGCAGCACCCATCAATTAGAGTTGAGCGGCAGACAAAGGAAAACACTATTCATGCTTTTCTAGGGTGGGAACGGCTTATCTGACTTCAGTGTACACTGTTTATCGTGAGACTAATCTAGCGTACGAGCAAAAGCTGTAATTTGGAAACTGTAGTTAGGGGAGGGAAAAAAATACATGAGAACGCTTCTGCAGCAAGAAACCTGGTACTTTTAAGGACATGGTGTAATTCCCCTTGCATAAAAAGTCTAAGACTAAGACAATAACACTTTATAACATTGTTAGTACCTTCTGCACTTAAGAATCCCATCGTGATTTTTAAGACACTCCTCCCCTTAAGGGTCCTTATGTTGGCATCACCCTTACAGGCATTTAGAAATGCTCTATCATCCTTTAAAATGACTATTTTGATTGCTTAGGAAGAGGAGTATAAAAGTTAAGAACAGATCTGTAATGTTTTCTCCCGACTTTGCTGCCACCTTATGGACAAGATACTGAAGTTACTATAGTAACCCAGCAAAAAGCAACCCTGCTTTGAAATACTGCCTATTTCCACTTAAGGACAAAACTGCTTTTATATACTTTACTTATTTGATTGGGAAGACTCCTGGCACTAGGTCACATTAGCCTTCTTCCAAATCCCACATAGAGAGCTAAAGAAAAGCCTTGAGTCAACAAAAACTGCAAGTGCATGCTCAAATATAAGCTCCAGCAAAAGTGAATTTAAGCTCACTTAAACCAGGGCTTATTTTGAATCAGAAAGCCAGAAGGGGACAGACTTCATATTAAACCAGCCTGAATTTCCGATTGTAGAACCATGACTTAAGTGGAACTGTAATAGCTTACGTAGAGTGATTTTTCTCCTATTTGCCAATACCAGAAAATGCAGTCACAAAACAAGCTTTAAATTATTTTTTTTTCCCTTGAAGTACAGTGGAAACAATTAAATCACCAGGATGTTACTTCAATAAGGCAGACGACAATAAGGCAGCAATAGCATAAACTCCCCGACCCACATCCTCTCCCCGCAAGCCTGGACTCCTGTGTACGTAAACCGTCTTTTCTTCAAAGTAAATGTTAGTTGGGATTAAAATAAGCCGTAAATCTATACAGAACACACTAAACCAGCCAGGAATAACTTGCTTACGGCTGCACCTCAAACAGTGACGCTCTACGAGAAGGTCCTACGTTAAAAAATAATGAAAAAAAAAAAAGGGGACATTAAGAACAATTACCTAATATACTCGCTTTGCCGATGTTTGTTATAGACTCCCCATAGTGGCGTCGAACCATGACTGGTGAAGTAGTTGGGCTCGGTACAGTTGAAACGCTTTCGCCATCAGTAACTGAGGTAGGTTCTTTTGTTGGGTTGAGAAAACTTGGCTTCATATGCTCGTAAGGTAGAGGGTTTGCAGTGTTGTACCAGTGGATCTGGACAGGCGAAATGTTGCTGTAGTGCTTCAGAATTAAAGGTTCTAACCTATAGGCCTGCAAGGGTGTGTCAGAAAAGAAAATCCTGAGTGTCATGACTGAAAAAAAAAAATAATCACATTCCTGTCCCATATAGAGTCCTCTCCAACCTCAAATCCAAAATATCTGTAACGAGTGAAGCCTAGAAAGCGACAGAATGGTGGCATTATGAGCTGGTTCACTTTTATTTTCACAGCCTGGAAGATATATTAGCCGCCTAGTTGCTCGTGCACTCACATTTGCACATGTTTTTATGAATACACAAGTTATTCTTAAGAGATGTTTGTTGTTATGCATTGACAGAGCAACTTTTATACATAGTTAAACTGATTCTGCAGGACACAGCAGAGAGGAAGGAACTGGCTATGTAAACGCTTTGTTTGACCACTCTTCATCGATCCCTGTGCTCACCACGAATTGGCATGCTTATTAAAAAAAAAAATAATCATTTTTTATCAATTATTTTTCTTTGTTTACTTAGGTATAGAAAATCATTCTGCACTTCATGTTAAGACTAAGTCAAGTCACCATTTGCAGAGTCTATGCATCCAATCGTCCTGGATGTCCCAGGAAAACTCTGGTTTTGGAGTAGCTGGAGCTGAGCAAGACCTTGAGATACCCCCGAATTACTATTCTACAATAAGTATGAAATCCCAAATCAAGCTTGCATCAAAGAAGTTGCCAAGGTGATACAGGTCGAAGGCCCTCTGATAAGCGCGAACAGCGGCTGGCGATGGAAGGACAGGGCACAGCTATGCCAACACCGCCCTCCCAAGCACTCTCCCACCCTCCAACAGTCTGTCACTCAGAACCCTTTGGGAAAAAAAAATACCGTCTTTCTTTTTCTACAGTATCTTGTAAATTGCTTGCGAAGCCTTTTTTTAACAGCAGTAGTATCTTTGGACAGGTGATGTTTAATGGAAGTCAGTAAGTTAAACACAAGTTGGAACTAGACTGAGAAGGATTATTTCTTATGTCTTCGCAAAAAAAAAAAAGTAAAAGCAGACTAATCTCAAATCTTATACTTACCAACATGAAAAGAGAAGCAAAGAATATGGTATTTAAGGCAATTATTTGTAGGAACTGTTACTCTACAATTACAAAACCCAAGACATTTTACGATAATCATTAACAAACAGTCCTTTGCTGGAACATATTTGCGTTGATCCACACGCTTTGAAGACCACACGTTATCACACTTAACGCTTAAAAACAGACAAGGTAAAAGCTTGCAATTGCAAGTAAAACTCACCACTGGATCTGTTGGATGAAAAATATTTAGTAAGCGGTTACAAATTGTTCTGGGCAGAATATGGTCTTGACTACCGCTGTTTCCTGGACGGATGCCACGCAATGCCAAAAACACTGCTAACGGAGAGCCCATACAGAAGAAATTCTCAACCTAAGGAGAGATTTCATCCACATTAATAAGGATGGAAATAATGCTTTCTAACATGGCTGCATTTGATTTCGCTCTTTCAACTGATTTCTCAATTTCAACTGAGGGACTGGTACAGTATTCGTAAGTCAAAACAGGGAAGACCACTGTAACATACGTACAATAACATGAAGGTTAAGTCTCCCATTTCCCTTTGCTGTGAGAGTGGTGCTACATAGTTGGAAAACTGAAAAACAAGCCGGATATTTGAACTGAAAGAGGTCTACCAACACTGGAAAGGCTGGAGCAAGAAGAATTTGGAAGCCACTACGGAAACGTGATGAGTTTCACAAGACTGAAGTCCGGTTTCTCATGAAACTCCCCAAAGCTTACAACACCTCCTTAACCTTACCCTAACCGAGTACTCCATGATTTGTTTTTCTGTACACATCCATTGAGGAAGTAGAAATACAAGTTACACTGAGTATTAAAGACAACCTAGAGAATACTTAGAGCAGTCACACACACGTACAGGCTGGTGTTATGTACAACCTCTTCAAAACACCTAGTGTTAAGCAAACAGAATGAGAATGGTGCTCGTCAAAAGTGCCACCACGTCACAGGTGAGGAACCGCTACCCAGGAGAAGCACAGCACACCGAGTGACTCCACGGGCTACTCTTACGTCATCCAAAACCACTGTCACCTTGCTCTAAAAGGACTGTCTGTGACATCCAGAGGCAGTTGAGTAAACCTGAGCTGCAAGTGCCAACCCATCTGGCAAAGGTCAGGGAACACGCATCGGTGGTAACGCTTTTTGGTCACTACCAACGCACGCCGGGATTCAACAGTGACCTAGAGGCGAATGGCTTCGTATTCCATTACCAATCCTCAGATATCACCTCCTAGAAACACCAAATGTAAAACTCTGCAGTCAAAAATATTTTCGTAAGTTCAAAGTTGCTTTTTAACCTTTAGAGTATTTCCTTATACGAAAAATTCCTTTTACCGTTATCAGACCTTCACTGCGACTTTCCCAACAGTAGTGCCCAGTTTGCAGAGCACTACGCAACTGGGCAACTCCCAGTGCTGCTTAACCAGCACGAGAAATCGCTGCATCCGTGCTAAGCGCACGCGGAGGACACTTGGATTCCCATGTGCCTTCGCTACATGTCAGTCCATGGAGCGAGGGCGTAGACATAATGGTCTGTTTCATCTATCAGATTCCAGCACTGCACAAAACATTCCCCCTCCTCCTCTGACTTGGCGCCGGGACCCCACCTCTGCCTTCCAAAAGAATGCGCAAGTCCCAACTCAATGCGGGGGGGGGGATCTAGGTCTTCAGCAAAGCTATTCAATGTCATACGCTGCAAAGCACTGCTCTGTCATCTACATTGTCACTCTAGTCTGCTGCAAAGCCCCTTTCCTTTCTTACAATCAAGCTTTATACAGTCCCTTGCATTTTTGCAGCTTGGACAAAAAAGCGTTCTTATCTCCAAATACAATAGAAACAGATATTCACAGTGCAATCCTTTAAACTGAATAAGTAACTTTTAACCCTGTCCATCTGATATCCCTGTCTCGAGCATCTGAAGTACACAATTACTGTCTTTCTGCTTCAGAAAGAAATCAGAAAGTGACTGCCAGCTTACACTTGCTTAAAAGGTGTCTTCACGGATTCACCTCAGGCCACTACAGACTAGGCAAAAATGTCAAAAGGTAAATAGTTTCAGTGGTTACACGGTGCATGGCTTTTGTTCCATCGTTTCTATCAATAAACACACAATTAACAGTGCCCACAGACAGATGCTTTCTTTTTGGAGGGCACTGTTCTTTGCTCTGTATTTTCTTACACGCACAAGCCTTTCAACATCATCTTCCAGCTCCGGAAATGCTTACAAAGACAAAGAACCACTCGGTGGGCATTTTAACGGGTGGCCCCAGACCAATACCAAAGCAGTGAGCACTGAAAATCAAAAGCAGGTCTTCTGAAAATAAAGTCCTTTAAAATTGCAGCCATTAGACTCTCAGCACCGATGCAAAGTGGCTGAAGAGAAGGCTGCCGTGCCACGGAACCTACTGGGAACTGAGGACTAAAATCTGTCTAGAAAACGTTTATTAATTTTGGTGTTTCTCCTAGAAGCAGGAGTGGGGCACTTCACATACACTCCCGTAAATGTTTAACAACAGAGAAGAAAGGTTTAACAACACGACCTTTCAGGATAGCACTTTCCTCCTGGGTGTGATTCATAAACAGAAGACTTAATGAATTTATTCGTATTTTAAGCAGAAGCTAAGACAAACAGTCATACATTCAACTTAAGACTGCAGTATTTTCAGAATAATAATAAAAAAAAAAAGGTGAATGAGCAAACATTCAGTGAGGCAGCGCAGCTCCGCTGTGCATAGGTATGTGGGGGGGACAAAGGAATGATTTTTAGTGGTGATGTTAAAACGTAAGACACAGAAGGCGATCACAATTTATGTTTGTGTGCTGCCTTTCAGCCTGGAGGATCCCAAACATCCTCCCAGAGCGAGGAAATACAGACCCTCTGCAGCAGCCTCCTCCCGTTCCTGTGTCCAGGAACGTTATGCAGCCTTAGCAGACAACGGGAACAGAGATTTACACCAGTATGACGCGGGGAATTTAACTGGGAGGTTGTGTGTTGAACTACTAGGACGGCACACTCCTGCATTCAGTTTAACGGCCCCCTCCTCTCAGATAAACCTGCACGACAGCATCCCATTAAGCTCTCGTGGTTCTCGTACGTGTGGTAAATCACTAGTATCTTGTAAATAATTTGTGATAGTTGTTATCCACATTGACATCACTGTTAGATGATGCTACACAGAAACCACAAAGTCAAGTACAAGCTGGAGCTTCTTCCAAAACTGAGTTTCTGCAGCCCTGGGGGGAATGAGAAGGGCTAAGGAATCCTGAAGCACTTTGGGACAGCACATTTTCAAATCTAGGTGTAAATGAATGTCCTTTTCAGTACTAGGGAGCAACTGTGGTATGTCCTGCCCTCCTCTTCCCCGCTGTGACTGAAACTCATCCTACAAGACTGTTATTTTGATGCACCACAGCGGCATAAAGAGGTAGGTATCGCACCATGCCCCATGTTTTCATGTTCTTCAGCCCCTTTAGCCTTTAACTCCAATTCCTCTTACATAGATGGTTGTGCTTCTAAAGCTTTACGTTTACAATGGGGGGTTGGCTTTGCTTTTAACCCATGCAGCTCCTACTGATTAGCGTTTTATTCCATTATGCCATCTGAGGAGCAGTAGAGGAAGAGAGACAAAGATACCTCACCCTCAAGTTCCCATTCTGGCAGCTTGTCCAATATATTATTAGCATACAAGACACTCTGTATCTTCAGGTTTGGTTGGAGTTTTTCTCCCAAAAGGGTCAATCACACAGATTAATATTAAAATCGAATATTAAACACCAGCCAAATTAGCTGCTGTATTTATTCTTGCACTTGTCTTGCAAAAGCTTCCTTTGTGCTTGCTCAACATCAAACAAACTTAACTCTGCTTAATGTAGGACTAGGGACTAGTGACTCTGCCTCATCCTGGGAAGCTTAATTTGTTTCGGTCCATAAAAGAGGGAACACATGGACAGTGGCTAACCTTTTTCATTACAGCTGTACATCCCGTACATCCCATTTCATGGTGTAATACAGCTTAAGGAGATCAGGGACAAAAGACCAAATTAATTTGTGGATCAGGCATTTACGGTGAATACCAACTCATGACCAAACCAGAGCTCTGCTCTGCCATGAAGAGCCGAGGTGCAGGTAGTTGGTACCTACGAAGCTGTTAGTTCTCCTTCCACAGGCTGGAAATCCTCCCTTGGCAGAAGCCCTTTGCCATCATGTTCACGGAAAACCTCTCTCCTCTCTCTCTCCTCCTCTCAGTAAGGCTAAGAAAAAGGATGTACTGCAATGGAAAGTTACCTAGCAGTAATTGGGATTGATACAAGCCCTCTTTTCTTCCCCCTTTCTTTTCCCCTCCTTTCCCGCTCCCTCTAAAAAGCATCTGTTCAAAAAAAATCTTTAGTTTAAACACAACTGAGTGAAGAATAATCTTTCACAGAGCTGGAGGAGTATCAGCCTGACTCCAGCTTCCTTGATGGTAGAGATTATTGTGCGATACAAGCTTTTAAGCAGTGATGAAAAGGAGAAGGCTATGACAAATTGAATTATAGTTAGTTTCCTCTTTTTTATGGCTCAAGATTGACCTTGGCTTCTAGAATTCCTTCTGAACTCAGAAGGAAAGAAAAATGGCAAGTTAAAAAACAATAATCTATTTTTTTCTCATCTATCATGTCACATTTTTATGATTTAGTATTTCAGGATATAGTCGAGCAACTAGAATGTGTTGCACATCCCACCAAGAAGCTAGAAAATGCCTTTTCCCAATGATAAGGAATGTTAGCGATTTGTACAGCTGATTAGCAAGCAATCTATTTCATGAAACTGGAAGTAACTCGTGCTAACTGTCAGACCAGAATAATTTGGAAGGAAAATCCACTGCTGGAGGAAATTCAACCAGATTCGCTCCGAGATGTGACATGTTAGAAGTAGACCCCAAGGAAAATGGATTAGTCAGCAAAGTAGAAGTGAAATTGTTAAGATACGTGATTAATGTAATTTGCCAAATGGCTTTTACCTTCCCATGTAATTGTACGTGTGTGTGTAATATATTAACAATCTATATACAGGTTTATTTATTTACATATAAACATATATATTTGTAATAAATAGTAATATATGAATGCAATAAAATGTTGACAGACATGTACACACACTTCAAGCAATACATTAAAATTATTTACCAACACCACGTCTAGGGAAATGGAGGGGAAAAATAGTAAGTAGAGTAACTCATATTGCAAGGGTATTTTTACAGCAAGTAGAACATTCAGTAAACACCTCTTGAATATACATACCTTAAATTTTAAGACAGGTGGTTTTGATATGGTGGATGCCTTTAACCCATGTAACCTCTCTTCTATCTCTTTCAACCTAGAAAATAGAGATCTTTCTGAGATCCAATAAAAAACGTAGCCTTAACCTCTCTGATCCAAACAGGCATTCCTGTGGGGTCCAACAGGTTTGGCTGCTGGGAAGAGAGAGTGATGGCGTCAGTATTTCGTGGAGGCAGCCCAACTGATTAAGAATCAACGTACGTGAAACCCTGTTTCCCTGACCACAGAAAGAATCAATCAAGACGTGACAGTTCCCTTGTTCACCACCCCAAGCATCTGCCCACCCTCCTTCCTCCAGAGTAGGTGACTCATCTCCTGTTTCCTTGGTGGTTTTGCAGCCATATCACCTCCTCTCTTGGTGTGTTGTGTTTTTGTGTTGTGTTTTTGTGTTGTGTTTTAAATAAAAAAAAAACCCAAAGCCCCCCAAAGCCACAGGAAACTCCATGGCCCAAACATTATGGAGTTCTGTATTGTGGTGGAATATCTGGAGGTCAGGGCCCCACCCTTTCAATTATCATAAAAAAAGATTGTTCACCTCTTCTTGTTAGCCTGAATTAAAAAAGCAGCTACAATATTACGCACTCATATGGACTGGTAAAACTGTTCCTAATCCCAGCACTAGACCATTATGCCCTCTTCAGAGCAGGAAAACACCATCTTCTCAAATTCCACAAAAACATTACGTAAACAAATATATTAAGCTTAACCTCTGCCATCCTGATTAGAAAGAAGCAAGGCTGGAGCTGCTGAAACTTCCCAAAGACTTGCCAGTACTTTAAAAACAACTTTATATGCTTTAACGAACGTGATTCAGTCTTAAAAAAGAAGGCATGCAGAACTCTTGTGAACTGTTATCGAAGGTTTCCAATCCACAACCTCACATGCTGTATGTATTGTATTCTACAAATTAGAGTATTTTCACATGCTACAACACACCCTACTCAGGCATAAGCATTTCCAAAAATCCACTATGTGTCTGCCAACCTTACAACACTAGAAAGCCGCAAGTTACAGGATTTCAGCCGTATATTTTCTATTATTTCAGACTAAATTGCACTAAGATGGCTCACGAAATGGAGTGCCACTCTTCCTATACAGAAGTGCCAGTGTCAAATGATACTTGGATTACTATGGATGCAACTTGAAGCACTTCAGAGGATGCCTAAGGAGTTGGAGCATGAGCATGAAAACGGTAATTTTTCCCTGATAATATGCTAGTGATATGCCTGAAGGGTCATCTTACCACTGCACAGCTTCGTTAGGTTTCGTACTTCCCTTCTCTCCGCAAGCCTGCACTTTATCCAGCCTTGCAGCTGATAGAGAGATACCAATCCCTAATTACACACACACCGATTCCGAGCACTGCAGGAGATCCAATGCTATATTAATGCTTCCACAGTACCGCCAATGCTAAGATGGGTTTCAAGAAGGAACCAAAAAAGAACCGTGACCATGATTTATCCTCACCTCCCACTGGAAAGACTGAAGCTCAAGGTACTATTATTAGATTCCCTATCTACAGGAGTCTCATAGCACCTCGATATCCAGGTTAGAAAAGAGAAGTCACCTTAACAATGTGGAGACATCACCATGATCTACAAGGTCCCCTAACACCAAGAATCCCTACCAACGCTTGCAAGGTGCTGAAACCGAGATCCTGTTTGTGGGCAGTGGGCAGTGCTGCTTCACACTCCCAACAGCACGAGCATTTCTAGATGGCAGCAGGAAAAAGCTATTAAATGATCCACCACAGAGTGGTAACTCCATAAACCCAATCACAGCAATGACAACATCTGTATCCAGCTGGTGGAGCTCAATTTCCAAGCTGAGCCTAGGAGAAAACTTCTCATTTTCCTCCAGAAACAGGAATTTCACTGCTCGGGTTCTGCTCAGTATTACAGCTCACTGCCCACCTGCAAGCTACTTGGTTGTGTTCCTCCTCAAGTATCTGGAGGGCTAATGGCCTGACATTCTCCTTTTTTCCTGGCTATGATTTGCTCCTAGTGCCTCTGGTCAGAGAGAAGTAGCTACTTGCTTGATAGAGCCCGTGGTATGTGGAATCAGAGCTCCTTATTAGCAGTGCCAGCTCCCTGTGCCTGCTCAGTCCTACGTTTAGCATTTACCACTGCCGTCGATCACCAGCAGAAGAACATCAGCCACAAAAGGTAACAGCCATGGTGGGTCCTGGAAACACCCAAAGGGCGTCATCTAGGGATGTGGTTTTCTCCTTTAACAATCAGAACTGGATGCATTACCGTTGCTTAGTTACGTAAAGTTCTTCAAGTAAACGTTGCTCCTCATAGCTCATCCAACGGTCTTCAAGCTCCTCTTCCTCCTTCTGCAGCAACTGTTCATAAAGCCTGACCGGGTTCCAGCCAGTCATGATGTCGTAGGTGATGACACAGCCCAGCGAGTGGGACACAATCGAGACTTTCCCTCCTTTCTCCTCAAACTCGGGATTCCGGGAGCAGAAGAGTGTGTACAGCCGGTTCAGCTCCTGCTGCAGCCCTTTCACCAGCTGTTTCAAGAAGGAAAGGAAAGAAAGTTTAACGTCAACATCTTACCACTCCTGTTCATGGAATCATAGAATGTGTTGGGTTGGAAGGGACCTCTAAAGGCCACCTAGTCCAACCCCCCTGCAGTGAGCAGGGACATCTTCAACTAGATCACGTTGCTCAGAGCCTCATCCAGCCTGGCCTTGAATGTCTCCAGGGATGGGGCCTCCATCATCTCTCTGGGCAACCTGTTCCAGAATGTTCACGTATGTTCGTGTACTACACTGACCAGCTCCTCGAGCATGTATCTAGGATGAGCACCATGGTCTGCTCGCTCAGGCTGGGAAGATGAGCAAAATCTAATGGTCAGCAGCAACGGTTTGGTTGACTGTCGCTGACTCCAGTGGTTCATCTCACCCCTCCAGACCCAGCAACAACCACCACACAGGACACGTGGTGACCCTACAACTGCTACACTACACCGTCCATAGCATTACATTGAAATAAATCATTAAATAAGTGACAGCTGTGTTAAAGTACGTAACGGCATCCTCTGAGGTGGGCACTTGGTTTTCACTAGTGATCCATTAGCACCACAGCAACTATTAATACAGCTGTACGTCCCTTATTGCTTCTTGCTCCCCCAGTTTCTCTACCTTTCCACAGCACCGAATGTTTCTCCTGTGTCAGAGGTTCGGCAAATTTTTTAACCTAAGGAGGCTGGATGGAGCCCGAGCCACAGATGATCTGGAATCAGCTCACATCTCTGCCACAAGCTCCGCACATAGCCCTAGATGAGTTGTGCTCGCTCTCCGTTTACCAAAGTAAGGCAAGAGCATCCCTACCTCACTGCAGGGGACTGGAAAGATAAATCCACTAAAATGGATATGCTCAGATACTACAGTCACAGCCTAAATGAGTTGTGGGCAAATATCCTCAAATTGTTTTCGGATCGTCGGAAAAGCATGCTTGTACTCATTGAGTTCATCATTATTCTGCCCACTGCTTGGCTACAAGGAGACACAGGTTTCTGTCCTACTTCCCCTCCCACCATACTACACCTATTGGAATTTTTTCTGAATAAATCAGAATGAAATGGTGCCAGTAAAGAATAAAAAGCCTCATCTCAGGCAAAAGGAAGATACGGGAGGAGAAAACACACACATGAGACAGGCAGAGCCAGAATTTGAACATTTGATGAAAACAATGTTAAGAAAACAGTTTTCTGGTTGTAGGTTTCTAGGAGGGTTTTTTTTTGGGGGGGAAAACAGGAATGCAACATGGTTCTCAAACATCACAGGCTAATCCTGTAGTACTACCGCAATAAATAAATATTGGTCCTCTAGTAATTGAGTGTCTTAGAGGCTCATCTGCTTCAAATCCTGCACTAGGGTACATATGCATAAAAGCGTTCAGATTCACAGAAAGCATTTTTTAAAGAGAAATGTTGCAAGTCCTGAGATTTAGGAACGAGACAATACAAAAAAAAGGCAGCTTTGCTTGTGAAACTCAGCATGGTAACTGAGCGATGCTCCCAGGCTACGGCACAGAGGAGGACAAACGAGAAATTGCAAATCATTCCCTCGTTAGCAACAGGAAATTAAAGCTCTACAACATGTAATTTGAACATAATTTTTCAAGAGCCTGAATCATTACTGAATATAAATATGAATGGCACCAGGGCTGGCAGTGTTTGATACACATTTTACTGAGCGAGGATCCACACAACAAACCCTGTGCCTGATGCACTGCGAAATGATGAACAAAGCCTCGCAACAGCTTGGAGAAATAAGTGTCGCCGTTCCCATTTTCAAGTCTTTTTGACTGGGACGCTGCCCATTCTTACGCTGGGCTCTCTACAGGCTTTGGGCACTACTTTCACACACGAACAAACAGGCAGAGGTTTTAGCAAGAGCTGGAGCTGAAAATAGAAATGAGGACTAGCTTTGGCTGGCTGGCATCTTCTTCGTTTAAAAAGGTTTTGAGTAAAACCCAGCACAAATTAGCGGAGGTCTGTTGAAATCTAAGCGTTTTGGGATTCCTGCCAGGAGCTCAGTGGAATGAGGGAATGCTGGTATCCAGCGGTTTGCGTGGCCGGCTGCCGAGGTACCCACCACACATTGTCCTGCCATTGGGGACCTCATCAAGGAGCCCAGGACCACCAGCCACACAGTAGATGATCTGGATGGAGCTCTGGCTCCTGGTTTCCAAGTAAAAATGCCAAGCAAACTACTGCTGAACTCCTCACGGCTTCCAGCACCCGTCAGTACAGCAGGGAGATGAGTAATGCCATCTCGTATTAAAAAAAATTCCTAAATAAGCCGTATTAATATATCTCAGGGTCCCCAAATTTTTTCTCTGGTGGGAAAAGTAAGATGCACAACAACTCAACTGCTTCCTTTGGTTTCTTGTTGCATAAAAGCTATTTCTCCCATGCCCAACTTGCTCAACAGCCCTGTACCCCAACACACTGTACCCTATTCCTGCGCACAGCCAATTTCCCTGGAAAAGGAGATATCTTCCAGGAAAAACGGTATTATGTCAGTCTCCCCCACAGCCCATAGGCACAGAGTGGGTAAGTAATCTTCTGGCATCATGGCATTTCATTATAAAGGTCTTGTTCTCTTGCAATCCGGGGCCATAGAATAGAATATTCTTGCAAAGTCCTGGTTGGACACCGAGTCCAACTCTGTTTTTAACTGTCGTACTCCTTAACAACATGCTGTTACTGAGAAGTTACGCAAAAACATGGACAGCAACTAAGAAACTGTGCAAGGATTTCCAAATACTCCAAAATCTCTGGTTACCTAACTTAATTATAGAGGAGAAGGTCTGCTGTAGTAAAGCCTCCAGATTTTCAGGCACTATGAATGGTCCCGTTTGCTGCTATGATAAAACCAGAAGCCCTGCACCTGCAGTGAGCGCTTGTAGATGTTTCTATCTTGCCAACAGTTCTGTATCAGTACTAAGATTAGAAACTGAACCATTTGGTACATAGTAAGGAAAAAAAAAACCAACACAAAAAAAACAAAGGAAAAGGAAAAAGCATATTCATTTTAAGTTCCAGCTAAAAAACTACTTGGTTAAGCAGTATATGAAGTTAAGAAGTTTATATGAAGTTTAATCCTGATTCGCTTTCTTAATCTTAAAAAGTTTACAATATTCTAACCTGTGAAAGAAAAGCTTGGTTTGAAAAGGGCTTTAGTCCAGCAAGTGTAACACAAAGTGCTTTCAAACCTCTTCTGTATTTACAGCTTGATATATATCCTAACACTCCATATAGAAATACCTTCTATAAACACCAATTGGCTTTATATTTGTTAAAATCAGTGATTTTTTTTCATTGAAATTAAACATGAAAAACATAACTACCTATCAAATTTTCTCTCCTAAACAGTATCACTGTAATTAAAAACGATGTTTTAAGAGCTGATTTTTTTTTTTTTACCCGCAGCTTGTCTTTTTTCTCACCCAGAGCTTGCTGACAGCTTCTCCTGCTCTCACGGCACCTACTGCCAATGGCTTCCCAAATAAGGGAGCCCATTCCTCACTGATGCTTCTCCCAACCCCAAGCCTCACCGCCTGCTGGTCTGTGGGATCCATTATGTGCTTAGGAAGCACCTGCTGTTTCCGCCTGAATACAGGAAAACAGGAACCATCCAGGAAAAAAAATAATTAATAGTAGAATGCAACATGACCAGACCTCTGTCTCTCTCCTTCCATCTCCCCTCTTGCCTCCTCCCTCCCAGTTTCCACCTTATTTGGGGGACCGGTTGGACTGGACATTCAAAGAGCTGTTTCTCCAGCCCCCGCAGCAGTGGTCTTCTTTGTCAGCCCCCCCCAGCAGGGCTTTACTCATGGAGCAATCCCATGCACAAACCCAGGCTGGGTGGAGAACAGATGGAGAGCAGCCCTGAGGAGAAGGACTTGGGGGTGTCGGTGGATGAGGAGCTCAACACGGGCCGGCAACGTGCGCTCACAGCCCAGAACCCCCCCGCAGCCTGGGC